>JARHVA010001134.1:1200000-1732500 GCA_037957365.1 Torreya grandis
TCGAGGAAGGACCAAGGGTATGCATGGCATGTCTCTAAGAAATTCTTTGGACTCCCCCTCAAACTTTGAAAATACAAGCTCTTCTATTGCATCTTCAATTACATATTTCAGAGGCTCTAGTTGCCAGGATTAGAATACGCCAATCAAACATCTTTACAAAGATGTAAAACCCAAATTATTAAAGACCTTAACTTTAACAAAAAAAGGACACCATACATAATATATATTTGTATTGTCATTTTAGGTTACGCCTCTCCATGTACATATTTAATTACTTTTAATTAGATGAAATGATATCTTCAAAATAATATTAAATTTAATTAATTAATCTGAAAATAAAAAATAAAGAAAAAGAGAGACATGTAAAGTTTATGAGTATTTTATTTCATTTCTTAATCTAGTAACAATCATGAGAATGTGACATGGTAATGCCCTCTCAAAAGTGATATGAAGTTAACCCAAAAAATGGATGTAAATCATAATATATTTTTTATATTATACACTTACAATTTGACAATCTAGACTATACACTAACGCTCTAGACATTTTGGATTGTACACTTATGCTTTGGGCATTTGGACCATATATTTATGTTATTGACAAAAATACACACCCTGAAATAATTTGATGATTGTTTCACCTAGGTTTGACCTCTAAAATCATCGCTTAGTTTTCTATGCTTTTGCTTTAATTCTTTGTAAAAAAAAATATTTTTCTTGCTTTAATTGAAGAAAATAATATATATTTTGAAACTTATGTTAAACTAGAGAATAGTCAAACTATATTAATATTGTTAGGGTCTTCGATAATAATAATATAAAAAGCAACAAACCTAAATGATCACCACCATATATCTAATATGAAAAAATTGTACAAAAATTTAAAGAGAAAAAAAAAAAAAAAACAAAAACGACATATCTTGATTTTTACCTTTAAATCTTCACAAGAATGATTGTAGAAAAAAAGCCCTAGTATCATATAAAAATGAAGAAACAAGACAATATTTTTCAACCGATTTTTCCTAAATCCATAACAAAGACAAATAATAAAAAACTTATTGCATATATATAAGAGTCCTACACTCACTTCCACTCCCATGGTGTTCTATTGAATTGATTTGTATATGAAAACTAGATACAGGGTGGAGGTATTTATAGGATCACTAAGGTTTAGGCCTTGTTTTATGTTTTGTTGATGAAGGGGCACATTTTATTGGTTAGAGGAATTATGTATTCTTAGCTAGCAAAAAGGTAAGTTATATTTTTCCTATTTTTAAAAATATAGTAAATAAGAATTATTTAAATTTATGTTATTAAAAAAAATTTAAATTTATTTATATTAGTTGTATATTAATATTTATATTAATATACGATATGAGTTTTTATAAAGTGTGTAGGTATGTGGGATAGAGATGAGACTTTGTAACATTATGTAATGTTTTTAGTGTTTTATTTTAATTTGTGGTATGTTTGTCGAGTTGAATTGAGTGAAGATCAATTTATATAAAAGTTTTTCTATTAAATAGAATATTAATAAAAAATAGTCAATTATAATAACGTAAATTATTACAATATTATATAAATTATATAACATTCATGTATATTACAATATAAATTTAATAATTTTAAAATTAATAATCAAAATATAACACACGAAATATTGGCTTCCACCACATACAAACATAACCCATCAATCCCACAAAGAAAGACCCTTGAATTATATTGGGGCTTTGTCCCATTAGAAGTGAAAGAAGCATTATTATTTGTTAAATGTTTAATTGATGATAAGAGTACTCCAATGATAAGTAGTCTTGAGTGACCCTTCCTTAAACTCGAAATAGTAAATGAAGATTGTTTTATAAAATTTGTTTCAAATAAAATGTAATATTTTAATCCTTAAAGATTTTGTTTCAATATAATTAATTAATTATTAAAGTAAAAGAAAGAGTTTGATGTTTTTCTTTTTGTATTACATTGACCATTCCTCTTTCGATTGTAATATGGTATTAAGAATGATGGCCAAGTTTATTAAACATGGGGGGCATCCATTTAGGTATAAATGTTTATAGAGATTGATGTAGAGAGGGTTGAGTTCGATCTCCAAGTATTTTTTATAGAATGAAGTTTTTAGTTGTGATAGTTTAGTCAAAAGAGAATGATGGCTTGTAATGTTATTATTCATTTAGGATTAAATTTTTAAAAATACTAATTAGGTTCGATCTTCAGATGAATTTAATACATTGGAGCCCTCTATTTATTATAGTTTAATTGAAAGAGACATGATTAAAATGCATGCTTATTTAGATTTTCATAATCAACTACTTATAAATAGAGATGCCAATATTATAAAATTATACTATAATTCACTTGACCTAATTGATAACTTTGGAGAAACTTCATTGATGAAATCAAGAACAAATTCTGAAAGTATATGTTATTCAAATGTTTGTCAATTAGGTAATTAATGTTTGTAAAATATATTTTTTTAAATGTGATTTATGTCCCAATATAATTTGTTATGATATTGTTTTAGTTACAATTTTTTCCTACTATCATGATTTACTGGGTTTTTTTTTTCCAAATAACTTTTTTATATCTTCTGATGTGGAGTATAGGCCAACGAACTAATTTATTGTTGTAACCCTTAATATGTATCATTATTTTTTATTAATAATTCTAATCTTATGTAAAATGGTAAATTTTGTTACAATGGTATTAATTAATTCTACTCACATTCCTCAAAGATGTTTTACATTTTTAGCTCATCGAGACACTCAATTTCAAGAAATGATGGAGGAGTTTTAATTAAGAGTAAAATGAAAATTGGGACTAAATTGTATGACTGTATTTTCATATTTTAGCTTTAAAATACAATTTATTTATTATTATTATTATTATTATTATTATTATTATTATTATTATTATTATTATTATTATTATTAAATAAATTATCGAGTTGTCCTGAGTTTGAGTTATAGCCAATTCTTTATTGACGCTCCTTCAAATTAATACGTAAAAAATGATAGACGATATTAGATATAAAGTGATTTTTTTGTTAGATCGTTAAAATCTCTAAAAAATTATAATAAATATAAAGTATATTTAATGTTTCTTTTTTTAATTATAAACTATATTAAAATTTCAAAGGTAATGTTGAATAAACAATCATCATATTTTTTTTAATAAATAGAGTTTATCATCAAATTTAGTCGTTAAATAGAATATTAATAGTGTGGCAAGCACACGTCTTTTATATGCCACGAATTATAACTTAGTCATTTTTAATTTATTATTATTATTAAAAAATAAATATCTCAAGGTTTTATTTTAATTTTTTCATATATTATATGGATTATTATTGTCTTCTTCACCAGTTTTTTATTAATTAGTGAAAAATGACATACATTTAAGTACATCATTATATGTGGTTCGAAAATAATAAATAGGTTCTAAACTCTATTGTGTACTCAAGATATTTTAGTTTTTTGATAGATTTTTTTAGTAAAAATATCAAATTTTAAGAAACGGTCAAATAGACATCAAAATTAAAGATGAACTTTCCTTGTGACGATCAAACAAATATCAAATTTAAAATCAAACATTATTATGAACAACTCACTATATTAGACTCTAGTCCATTGACATTATAAATTACACCTAAAATCTAATACGTATATTTAAACTTTCCTCTAATTTATCTTTTAATATGAATGAATTTTAATACATTTAATAACAATATAACTCTAATAAATTCCACACATCTCAATAAAAATGAACAACTATTTCAATTCTTATATCTCATGAACTCATATTAATTGATTATAATTTTGATATAATTTTAAACAAAAATAATTTATCCAAAAATTGAAATTTAAAATATACATATTTATTTAGTAATTATGAGTGAATATGTACTCTTTCAATATATTAAAATTTAAAACTAAAAGTTTTAAACAAACATCTAGTGATAACTTGAAATATGCATCTTTTTATAATATATTAAAAAAATTAATTTGAATTAAACATTTTAAACACGAGATATATAATATTTAATTAACCATGTAATTATTTATATATGAAAATTGAGAGGATTGAAGGCTTCCATCGTGTTTGGATGATATTATGAATTTGTCTTTACATTTTAAATATTAAATGTATATTTCAAGTTATGTTATTTGTCATATTAAAATTTAAAGTTATATATAATAAGATTTTTGGACTGCATAAATGTTTTGGATAAGTTGTTGGGACTATATAAATACTTTTGGTTAAGGGTTGATCGTTGGAATATGATTTTTTGAGTTTGTTTATTTGTTTTTACTTTTTTGTGTTGTGACCTTAATTCGTCTATAATAAGTTAATTATATTTGATCTAAAGTGTTAAGGTATTTAGATTATGATTTGGGTGTTTAGTGTGAATTAACTAATTTTGTATTAGTGAGACTTTTTAAATTGGAAGAAAGATGCCGATAAAGTAAAACATTGTATAAAAGTAGAACATACCACACATATCTAATAATTGCTTCTTATAATGTGTATGTCGTTCTTCCATTCAAATACACTATCTCACTTATCTATATATAAAAAATTGAATTCAAACTATAAAATAACACTAAATAAATGTGAAAGTACCCTTTTACGTACCTACAAATACAGACCATAATACCTTTTCTTTTAGTGGTGGTGTTATCTTAAGTGGCCCAGAGTACCATCTAATGGTGGTGCTACACAAGCTTTTTTAAGGTGAGCATAAAGAATTATGAAAAGTATTACTAATTTTAATTCTTTCTTCTAGAGAGAGACAGAGTGTCTACTATGAATAATTGTCATTATTAAAATAGCATGTTGTACTCATGTTTTTCATATATTGATGAGGTAATGTTGTCATCCATCCTTTTCAAAACGGCCTCTAAACCCTAATAATCCTTGAGTGTAAGCATCACACAAATTTTAAAATTATTTTTGAAGGCTTAACCTTTGAAATTGATTGAGAATCACTCAATTGGTTGTGTATCAACGAAGAGAGTGACATCTCAACGAGAAGCGATACTTCAATAGATAATGTCTTTTTTATATATATATATATTTTTTTTTGGTTTAGATTTTTTTTTTTAATATAAATATTAATATTAGTGAATATAAATAATTATATATTTAAATCAAAATATTTTTCGATTAAGTTGTAATAATTAAGGAGCTCTCTTTTATTAAAATTATTCGTGGACCGAATCTAACTATCTTCGTATTAATATTTCTAAAAATTTATATTTAAATAAATAGTTGTAAGTCATTATCTTAATTAATCACATTACAACCTTTTCAATATATTCATTAATTTATTAAAATTGAATAATTTAAAAGAAAATGTAATATCTCTTATCATTAATATAATATAAATAGTACTCTTCACCCTGGTATGAATCTCTCGCTTAGCGGTAGCTTCAACAGTACTCAGCTTGCAGCACTGGAATTGTTTGGGGCAGTTCCCCCTTCCACGGCCAAGTCTTCGATTCTGCCTTCAACCCCAATCCATTAGCATGGTTCTACTCTGGGTGTGGGTGGAAATAAAACCCTGGCAAGCCCAACTTCGAATCCTTCTAGCCGCACCCAGTCCCGCTGGGATGTTATGGCGATGGAAGCAGAGGTTAGAATGGAATGTAGACCCAACTCTTTCATTGACATCGTCTCACGTCCGGTTCCTAGATCGGATCCTAAACCTCTCATCCTGGCCTCTAAAGACCCAGTGGTAAATTTTGGTGAAGAAGAAACCAAGGAGGTTCTCAAATCAGAGGAATGTTTTTCTACCAGAGATTTAATCTGTAGACTTTTGAATTACTAGCCAAAGCTTCAGGGGCTTAACAGGTGGATTTCACAGTAATGGAAACCCCTTCTCTCAGGGAAACTCAATATTTACCCTTGTGCTAAAGGCCACTTTATTATTATTATCATCCATAATATTTAGGATAAGGAAAAGATTAAGCATAAACACTAGATTAAGCATAAACACTGGAGCTTGAATCACCACCCCTTGCTAGTGAAATCTTGGTCTCCCACTTTCAATCCCCTCACTGAGCCCATGCATATTAAACCCATATGGATTCATCTACCCAATCTTTCACTTCGATTTTGGATGGAATCCAGCCTAAGGGCTATTACTAGATCTTTGAGTAGTTTTTTGCGTATGCATTCAGATACCGACCAATTCACCCTCACTACTTTTGCTAAGATTTTAGTAAACATTGATACTTCCAAGATTCTTCTTGAAAAAATCACTCTGAAGGTTGGAGATTGCACCTGGTCTCAAGCCATTGATTATGAAGGCTTACCGTTTCACTGTCGTAGTTGTTTCACCATTGGACACTTGACCAAGAATGTAGCCTCCTCAAGAAAAAGAAAGATTCTTCCTGGAGGAAAGATTTCATCCCCAAAAACCTCTCGATGTTGGGCGCAGAAAAAGAGTGGCCACTAGCGAGGATTCTACCTATTCTTGTTGAAGCCCCTGCTTCTCCTGCTTCAAACAAGGACTCCAAAGTCTCGTTACACTCTGAAGATGAAGTGTTGGTTGATCTTATCTCTCCAAGGAAGGCTATGCGAATCTCAGCGTCCTCCTCAAAGGAAATCCCAGAATCAGACTCTCCCAGGGGAGATTCTATTCCATGGACAACGACGAAAGACAAATCCCAGCCCTGTGCCCTAGCTGAGGATGTCTCCTTAGGCATTCAGTTTGAAAACGAGGAAGGTTTGTTAGCGGTTCAAAAGAAGAAAAAAGGAAGAAAAGCAAAGGTTCAACCTCCCTGTATGTCCCTCCATTCAAGGTGACCTCGTGACAACTTTTTGAATATAAGTGAAAAAGGGGTAAGGTCCCCCGGATAAGTTTGGCAAAAGCTTTCCTAAAGTTTCCTGGTAATTGCGAGTTTTAATTTATTTAGTTTTGTTTTTGGTGGAAGTTTTTGTTGTGTGCGGATCTCGCTGCCCGTTTTGCTGCCACTGGTAGGGCGTCCTATTGGAGCTTTAACGCTTGATTTTCAGTGCTCTCCACTGTATAAGACTACAAGACCTTTCAAAACCTACTTATTAACCGATTAAATAAAAAATATAAAATAAATAGTTAAAAATTGTTTATTCATTAGTAAAATTGTTTGGTTGATAAAAACCTACTAAAAATCAATTTCTATTGAATATAAAAACCAAATATTAGAATAAATAACGTTGAATTCGATCTCTCAATAAATTTCACAAAATAAAACCCTTCAGTACTTAAACACTTAACGAAAAACTTGGACAATTAAAAAAAATATAAAATAAATAATTTTGTATCATAGATATAACACACGGTCTCCATTATAATTTAGGGTGAATGGTGTTAAAGATAGCAAACATTTGATTGCATGATGTGTTTAAATTTCTTGGGTTTTGAACCTATGCTGCTTCTTTCATTTAAATATTTGAGTGTAATCTTTACGTAGTTGGTCTCTAACAATATATAATTAATATAATGTGATTCTTATGTTAACGGATAGTGGAAGTGGCCCTTTTTTTTTAAAAAAAAAATTATTATTATTATTATTATTATTATTATTATTATTATTATTATTATTATTATTATTATTATTATTAATTTTAATGATTTAATAATAGTTGATAAGTTGTGGGATGAATATATTCGTGGGATTTTTCTCTCTTTTTCTATGATTTTATAATTTTAAAAAATATATTTTAAACATATTTTTATTATTTTTTAAATATATATTTATGAAAGTAGGTTTACATTACTTATATA
The DNA here is from genome assembly GCA_037957365.1 of Torreya grandis. Classification (NCBI taxonomy): domain Eukaryota; kingdom Viridiplantae; phylum Streptophyta; class Pinopsida; order Cupressales; family Taxaceae; genus Torreya; species Torreya grandis. Next base: position 1,207,780 of record JARHVA010001134.1, read on the forward strand.
ATAATTGATTGGTTATGACATAAATATATTTATTTGTTTGGCTTTTCGTTCTCTTTTTTATGATTTCATAATCTTTAGAAATAATCTTATTTAAATACCTTTGAATATATATTTTACTATCTAAAGTCAAATATATAGTTTATTTTAGAATTACTTTTATGAATTTAAAATTCAAATTCATCGTCATGTTCACTCGAATATACATATCTAATTTGAAGATGATATATATTTAAAACTTAAAATTTAGATTCCATTAAATCTCACCTCTTTAATGACGTAGTGTTTCTTTATAATGTTTGTTTACATAGGTTGAAGAAATATGTGTAACCACTCCTTCCAAAATCTCTTCAATGAGTGGAGTTGTAAATGGGTTGGTGACACATGCGACATTGAGCAATAGAAAATCAATACGTATTTGAAAGCATCTATCCTTCTTATTACTTATAACCATGGGGTTGACTTAATCATAACTATACAAATGACTCCAACAACAAACATTTTGTCTATATCTTTCTTCACTTTAGTGTGCAAATTGTGATTCACCCTGTAGAGTTCATTGCTTTTGATAAGACTTTCCAAGTTAACATTAACTTCAAAATGAGTAGCAATGTCCCTAGATAACATCCTCTGAAGGAGTTGTGGTCTTGTGAAATCCATAATTATTAAGCAAATTTGGTTCCATGGTGATGATGTAATCCCAACCACATCCAATATTATGTTACTAATTTTTAAGATGTCTTTGCATCATTTATTGATTATGCACATCTAAAATCACATTTGTTAAGTTTTAGGGATTTAAGACTTATTGTAGCTATGCTTGTTCCAATGCATTATGTGAATGTTAAAACTATATGTTACCTTCAATACTTATTGTTTATATATAAGGTTGTTTCAGATCTAATATGCAAGAACATCCCTACCATGCAGGGAACTACATCCTCTGGAAGCAAGGATACGCGCTAATTCCTTCCTATCTTCTTCGGAGCCCCCAGGAGGCCAATCGGATGAGTCCTTCCATCTGAAACCAACAGTAGTTCCCATATCAAAAACTTCTTTATAATGCTCCACCTTATGCCATCCAGCCGAGAGAAAAGCAACTCCTAACTCCTGTAAATGCGGATGCAATGAAAAAAGTGGAGGTTCACCATCCCAAGAGTCCTTCCAGAAGAAAGCATCCATACCACTCCTGCAAACCCAAAACAAGCTATGTTTCACCAGCTGCACCCCCCGCTTGAGAGTGTTCCACACCATAGACCCTCTGCCCTCAAGCGGGAGCCTGGAAATCACATGAGGATCCACTCCCGGGAAATACTTAGTCGACAAAACCGGGGCCCAAAGAGACGAATAGCTGGAACACCACCTCCAATATAACTTGGCAGCAAGGGCTTGACTGGCCAGGATAGCAGAGCGTAAGCCAAGGCCCCCATCCATCTTCGGTCTACAAACAGTATCCCAATTGATGAGACTCCACTTGTTATTCTGCAAATTTCCGCTCCAAAGAAACTGTCTAGAGAGGGAATCAAATTCCTTCAGGAAGTAAGCCGAGGCAGCCTGCACCATGCTACGATATATCGAAAGCGCCTGGATGACCGATTGGAGAAGAGTCACACGACCCGCAGTAGATAGCCATCTATGAGTCCAGTGACTCACCTTAAGTCTCAGCTTATCAAGAATATTCTGCCAAAACAGCCTAGGCTACCTTCACACCACAATGGGGATGCCAAGGTAAATAACCAGCAGGCTCTGAGTTTGAAACCGTAATATAGTGGCGATCCTTCTCTGAATGAGCTCCGGGGTGTTAAAAAAGAAAATAGAAGACTTATGCTCATTAATTTTTTGTCCAGAAGCTGCCAGATAAGTGTCCAATGTGTGTCGGAAAGCCTTTGCTTCACTTATACGAGATCTCCCAGTCAAAATAGTGTCATCCACAAATTGTAAATGGGTTAGAGGAGAGGAGCCCTCCCCCCAACTCCATCCCTGTAAGGCATTCTGAGAGACACGGTATTTGAAGAGCCTGCCAAGGCCCTCAGCAAGAATGATAAATAGGTATGGAGACAACGGGTCCCCCTGGCGAAGACCCCTGGAGGCACCAAGAAGCTCAGAAGGAGTCCCATTGATGAGGACCGAAAAGGAAGGTGACGTGATACAACTCATCACCCAGCATATCCAATCCCGCAGAAAACCAAATGCCAAAAGAACTTTTTGCAAAAATCTTCAGCTAACTCTGTCATAAGCTTTGGCAAGATCTAGCTTAATAAACATTGCTCGCTCCTGGGACGTGCTCATAGAGTGAATAGCTTCCGAAGCTAAGACAACTCCGTCCAGAATCTGCTTGCCGGCCACAAAACCCCCTTGTTCCTCCGAAATAAGCTTGGGAAGATAAACTTTAAGCCTCAGCGCTATAAGCTTAGTAATGATTTTATAAACCACGTTACAAAGCGCAATGGGCCTATACTCATCCAGCTGAAGAGCCTACTCCTTCTTCGGAATCAGTACAAGAAAAGTAGCATTTAGAGCTTTGAGCATTTCCTTATTGGTGTACGACTCCTGTATGACAGCCAACAGGCCCTGCTTGATGATGCTCCAAAAGTTCTGAAAAAAATCAACCGGAAACCCATTCGGGCCAGGAGCTTTGCCTCTCTTCATGCTGAAAACCACCTCCTCCACCTCCGCCATCCCAATGGGCCTCATGAGACATTTGTTCATATCCACACTCACCACCTGGGGAATGCAAGAAAGGACAACAGTTTCAGCTCCTTCAGCTGGCGCCAAATCACCAGCAAAGAGAGCTGAAAAGAATCTAATAGCTTCCTCACTAATAGTTTGTGAAGAGGTCAAACGCCTCCCATCCTGGGCAACAAGAGAAGTAATAACATTTCTATTTCTCCGCGCTTGAACCGACTTATGGAAAAAAGCCGTATTCCTATCCCCTTCTTGCAGCTAGTCAATGCGCGCCTTTTGCTTCCAATAAATTTCTTCCCGTAATTCCCACTCCGCAAGGGAGCTGGCAGCTCTAGCCTCCTCCTGACTCAGCATTTTCGAGAGACCAGAGTCTCTAATTTGCCTTGTGATTGCATCAAGCTCGTCCTGCGCCCTCTTCCTCATGCCATGTAAATTACCAAAACAAATTCTATTCCAAATCTGCAATTTTCTCTTAACATACTGCAATTTTTTTTGGAAGGAATACATAGCAGTACTGTGAGCCGGAGCCCCCTGAATCCACCACTATTCAATACAATCCTGGAGAGAAGAGTCACGGAGCCACATCAGCTGAAACTTAAAGGGGGGTTTTTTAGGTCCCTCAATAAGATTTATGGAGAGCATGATGGGCCAATGGTCTGACCCTTTCCAATCCAAGATATCTGAGCTGAGAGAGAAGGCGCTAGACCTCCAGAAACAGGAGACAAGAAATCTATCCAGACGCTCCGAAATGGCAGCAGAATCCATTCTTCTGTTGCTCCAGGTAAACAGCCCATTGGAGGGTCTAACATCAGAGAGGCGCAGTGTCTCAACATTATTGCGGAGGCACTCGGTAGAGGGACCCAGACGGGGCAACCCACCTCTTTTCTCCTCCAAATTCATAACAGCATTAAAGTCCCCCATAAAAATCCACGGTAAGAACGGATGGCAGCTACGAACATAACGAATATGTTCCCAAAGCAGAAGTTGTCCGTCTATGTCAACTGGCGCATAAACATTAGTGACAAGAATCAATTCCCCGGTGTCAAGAGATGAGGCAACCATGGAGAGTGCGAAAATGCAGGCAAACCAATGAAGGGGCAATATCTTTCTCAGGTCCCAGCAAGTTGCTAAACCCCCTGAGCTTCCAAGCGCTCCCACACCTTGATAATGGCCAAAACACCAAATTTTTGGCAAACAAGCAAACAGTAAATCAATTGACAATTTCGTTTCTTGGATACACAGGATATCCGGAGTGTGATCCAACACCAATCTTCGAGCAGCCTGTTGTCTGGGGCAGCTGTTCAAACCCCTCACATTCCAAGATAAGACAATCATTGGGGGACATGGGGGAAATGCTCATCTAAGGTTTTAACAACCCTTGATTCCACCAGTAAATCTCCAGTAAGTTTGATTTTTTCTAAGTCCTTTCTTCGCCCCGCCTTAGAGGGAATAGAGGAGTTAGCTTTCTTAAAAGGCCTCTGCGCCAAGCCAAGCGCAAAAGATGTACCCTTATCTTTCCTGCCAGCATCAACTTCCTTGACTAGATCAGCCCATTTCACTTCCTTATCAAGATTTACATTCTCTGTCTCAATTGCTCCTTCAATCGGCCTCAAAGAGTTCTCTAGAGACGGCAACGTCATCATATCCTGATCCACAATAGGCACAGATACTTGCTGGTCTGTTTCAAGAGCTTCCCCCTGGTCTTCATCCGGAATGCCATCCTCAATGGCCTTGCTGTCCAGTGCCTCAAACCTGTTGAATCCCATGTCCAATTGCTTATCTACATTTTTGCGCTTCTGACCTCCACCTCTCATACGTCGCCTCACTGTTGTGAACCCCTCCAAATCTGTACTAGCATGATCAACAGATCTTTGCACAAAACTATCATTAACAACTGGATATTTCCCTTTACAGCTCTATCAGATTGCATTTTTTCATGAACAGAGTTACCCTGTCTACCTGTTCCTTTTCCAGTGGCTGAAGTATTTTGTGTAGGAGAGTCATGATTTATCCCACTATCTTTGGCTGCTTGTGGACACTGTCTATGCAGATGGCCATATACATGACAAATACGACATCTAAAAGGGATAGACTCATAATCAATCTGCTGAATCCAGGACGAGGAGGCCATACAAATCTCCATGGAATCCGGCAAAGGATTATTTAAATCAATGTCAACACACACACGGGCGTAATAAATTACCTTTTTGTCCAACGATTGATGGGCGATAGCTGTCGGTGTTCCAAGTGTGGCAACAATCTGCCTGAGAATATCCTCCCTCCAAAATTCCAAAGGGAGCCGTGGAAAACAGACCCAGACCGGCACACAAGCAGGTAATTCATCAGCTAAGTTGAAACCCGAATGCTAGGGTTTAAGAAAAAGCCCCACACGGTCATAGAAATAAGGGCCCCCCTCGAAGACACAATTACGGTCTACAACTGAGGAAAAATTGACTAAAAAATAGCTGTTTCCAGCTAACATGATGTCGAAATCTCCTTCAATATGCCAAGACCTGCGAATCTAGGCATCTAAGGCAACCAGTGAGATTCTTATACCCAGGAATTTGCAGATAAGTGTGTGGGTAGAGAGGTACTCAACATCATCTTTCACTGCTTCAGGAGATATGACCACCACCGGTATGTCCTGACTTCTCAAAAGACAACCATTTACCTTACTGAGCTTTGAGCGCTCACTAATATAGGTAGTTTCTGAGTTGCAAGAGTGCGCCCCAGGTAGAGAGCCATCCTTCCTGGGGCCAGTCAACGGCTTGTTCGCTCCCACGCCACTCCCAGCCAGCGCTCCCGCCATCGCTCCTCCCTTAGAAACCGTAATGCAAATCCACTACCATATTTGATTATCCAGCTTGTAATGTTACAAGAACATTAAAAAAAACATATATCATCTCATGAACTTATATTAATTGATTATAATTTTGATATAATTTTAAACAAAAATAATTTATCCAAAAATTGAAATTTAAAATATACATATTTATTTAGTAATTATGAGTGAATATGTACTCTTTCAATATATTAAAATTTAAAACTAAATGTTTTAAACAAACATCTAGTGATAACTTGAAATATGCATCTTTTTATAATATATTAAAAAAATTAATTTGAATTAAACATTTTAAACACGAGATATATAATATTTAATTAACCATGTAATTACTTATATATGAAAATTGAGAGGATTGAAGGCTTCCATCTTGTTTGGATGATATTATGAATTTGTCTTTACATTTTAAATATTAAATGTATATTTGAAGTTATGTTATTTGTCATATTAAAATTTAAAGTTATATATAATAAGATTTTTGCACTGCATAAATGTTTTGGATAAGTTGTTGGGACTATATAAATACTTTTGGTTAAGGGTTGATCGTTGGAATATGATTTTTTGAGTTTGTTCATTTATTTCTATTTTTTTATTTTTTTGTCTTAATTTTTTGTGTTGTGACCTCTATTCGTCTACAATAAGTTAATTATATTTGATCTAAAGTGTTAAGGTATTTAGATTATGGTTTGGGTGTTTAGTGTGAATTAACTAGTCTTGTATTAGTGAGACCTTTTAAATTGAAAGAAAGATGCCAATAAAATAAAATATTGTATAAAAGTAGAACATGCCACACATATCTAATAATTGCTTGTTATAATGTGTATGTCGTTCTTCCATTCAAATGCACTATCTCACTTATCTATATATAAAAGATTGAATTCAAACTATAAAATAACACTAAATAAATGCGAAAGCACCCTTTTATGTACCTACAAATACAAACCATAATACTTTTTTTTAGTGGTGGTGTTATCTTAAGTGGTCCAGAGTACCATCTAATGGTGGTGCTACACAAGCTTTTTTAAGGTGAGCATAAAGAATTATGGACAATATTACTAATTTTAATTCTCTCTTCTAGAGAGAGACAGAGTGCCTACTTTGAATAATTGCCATTATTAAAATAGCATGTTGCACCCATTTTTTCATATAGTGACGAGGTAATGTTGTCATCCATCCTTTTCAAAACGGCTTCTAAACCCTAATAATCCTTGAGTGTAAGCATCACACAAATTTTAAAATTATTTTTGAAGGCTTAACCTTTGAAATTGATTGAGAATCACTCCATTGGTTGTGTATCAACGAAGAGAGTGACATCTCAATGAGAAGTGATAGTTCAATATATAATGGATTTTTTTATATTTATTCAATGAGAAGTGATATTTCAATATATATTGGATTTTTTTATATTTATTCAATGAGAAGTGATAGTTCAATATATAATGTATTTTTTATATTTGTTCATTCGTTTTTTTTTTTTAAAAAGATCTTTTTAGTTATATAAGTATTAATATTAGTGAATATAAATAATTATATATTTAAATCAAAATATTTTTCGATTAAGTTGTAATAATTAAGGAGCTCTCTTTTATTAAAATTATTTGTGGATCGAATTTAATTATCTTTGTATTAATATTTTGGAATATTTATATTTAAATAAATAGTTGTAAGTCATTATCTTAATTAATCACACTACAATCCTTTCAATATATTCATTAATTTATTAAAATTGAATAATTTAAAAGAAAATGTAATATCTCTTATCATTAATATAATATAAATAGTACTCTTCAACCTGGTATGAATCTCCCGCCTAGCGGTAGCTTCAACAGTACTCGGCTTGCAGCACTGGAATTGTTTGGGGCAGTTCCCCCTTTCACGGCCAAGTCTTCGATTTTGCCTTCAACCCCAATCCATTAGCATGGTTCTACTCTGGTTGTGGGTGGAAATAAAACCCTGGCAAGCCCAACTTCGAATCCTTCCAGCCACACCCAGTCCCGCTGGGATGTTATGGCGATGGAAGCAGAGGTCAGAGTGGAATGTAGACCCACCTCTTTCATTGATGTCGTCTCTCGTCCAGTTCCTAGATCGGATCCTAAACCTCTCATCCTGGCCTCTAAAGACCCAGTGGTAAATTTTGGTGAAGAAGAAACTAGGGAGGTTCTCAAATCAGAGGAATGTTTTTCTACCAGGGATTTAATCTGTAGATTTTTGAATTACTAGCCAAAGCTTCAGGAGCTTAGTAAGTGGATTTCACAGTAATGGAAACCCCTTCTCTCAGGGAAACTCAATATTTACCCTTGTGCTAAAGGCCACTTTATTATTATTATCATCCATAATATTCAGGATAAGGAAGAGATTAAGCATAGACACTGGAGCTTGAATCACCACCCCTTGCTAGTGAAATCTTGGTCTCCCACTTTCAATCCCCTCACTGAGCCCATGCATATTAAACCCATATGGATTCATCTACCCAATCTTTCACTTCAATTTTGGATGGAATCCAGCCTAAGGGCTATTGCTAGATCTTTGGGTAGTTTTTTGCGTATGCATTCAGATACAGACCAATTCACCCTCACTACTTTTGCTAAGATTTTAGTAAACATTGATACTTCCAAGATTCTTCTTGAAAAAATCACTCTGAAGGTTGGAGATTGCACCTAGTCTCAAGCCATTGATTATGAAGGCTTATCGTTTCACTGTCGTAGTTGTTTCACCATTGGACACTTGACCAAGATTGTAGCCTCCTCAGGAAAAAGAAAGATTCTTCCTGGTGGAAAGATTTCATCCCCAAAAACCTCTCGATGTTGGGCGCAAAAAAAGAGTGGCCACTAACGAGGATTCTACTTGTTCTTGTGAAGCCCCTGCTTCTCCTGCTTCAAACAAGGACCCCAAAGTCTCGTTACACTCTGAAGATGAATTGTTGATTGATCTTATCTCTCCAAGGAAGGCTATGCTAATCTCAGCTTCCTCCTCAAAGGAAATCCCAGAATTAGACTCTCCCAGGACAGATTCTATTCCATGGACAACGACGAAAGACAAATCCCAGCCCTGTGCCCTAGCTACAGATGTCTCCTTAGGCATTCAGTTTGAAAACGAGGAAGGTTAGTTAGCGGTTCAGAAGAAGAAGAAAGGAAGAAAAGCAAAGGTTCAACCTCCCTGTATGTCCCTCCATTCAAGGGGACCTTGTGACAACTTTTTGAATATAAGTGAAAAAGGGGTAAGGTCCCCCGTATAAGTTTGGCAAAAGCTTTCCTAAAGTTTCCTGGTAATTGCGAGTTTCAATTTATTTAATTTTGTTTTTGGTGGAAGTTTTTGTTGTGTGCGGATCTTGCTGCCCGTTTTGCTGCCACTGGTAGGGCGTCCTATTGGAGCTTTAACACTTGATTTTCAGTTCTCTCCACTGTATAAGACTACAAGACCTTTCAAAACCTACTTATTAATCGATTAAATATAAAATATAAAATAAATAGTTAAAAATCGTTTATTCATTAGTAAAATTGTTTGGTTGATAAAAACCTACTAAAAATCAATTTCTATTGAATATAAAAACCAAATATTAGAATAAATAATGTTAAATTCGATCTCTCAATAAATTTCACAATATAGAACCCTTCAATACTTAAACACTTAACTAAAAACTTGGACAATTAAAAAAATATATAAAATAAATAATTTTGTATCATAGATATAACACACGGTCTCCATTATAATTTAGGGTGAATGGTGTTAAAGAAAGCAAACATTTGATTGCATGATGCGTTTAAATTTGTTGGGTTTCGAACGTGTGCTGCTTCTTTCATTTAAATATTTGAGTGTAATCTTTACGTAGTTGGTCTCTAACAATATATAATTAATATAATGTGATTCTTATGTTAACGGATAGTGGAAGTGGCCCTTTTTTTTAAAAAAAAATTATTATTATTATTATTATTATTATTATTATTATTATTATTATTATTATTATTATTATTATTATTATTATTATTATTAATTTTAATGATTTAATAATAGTTGATAAGTTGTGGGATGAATATATTCGTGGGTTTTTTCTCTCTTTTTCTATGATTTTATAATTTAAAAAAATATATTTTAAACATATTTTTATTATTTTTTAAATATATATTTATGAAAGTAGGTTTACATTACTTATATAATAATTGATTGGTTATGACATAAATATATTTATTTGTTTGGCTTTTCGTTCTCTTTTTTATGATTTCATAATCTTTAGAAATAATCTTATTTAAATACCTTTGAATATATATTTTACTATCTAAAGTCAAATATATAGTTTATTTTAGAATTACTTTTATGAATTTAAAATTCAAATTCATTGTCATGTTCACTCGAATATACATATTTAATTTGAAGATGATATATATTTAAAACTTAAAATTTAGATTCCATTAAATCTCACCTCTTTAATGACGTAGTGTTTCTTTATAATGTTTGTTTACATAGGTTGAAGAAATATGTGTAACCACTCCTTCCAAAATCTCTTCAATGAGTGGAGTTGTAAATGGGTTGGTGACACATGCGACATTGAGCAATAGAAAATCAATACGTATTTGAAAGCATCTATCCTTCTTATTACTTATAACCATGGGGTTGACTTAATCATAACTATACAAATGACTCCAACAACAAACATTTTGTCTATATCTTTCTTCACTTTAGTGTGCAAATTGTGATTCACCATGTAGAGTTCATTGCTTTTGATAAGACTTTCCAAGTTAACATTAACTTTAAAATGAGTAGCAATGTCCCTAGATAACATCCTCTGAAGGAGTTGTGGTCTTGTGAAATCCATAATTATTAAGCAAATTTGGTTCCATGTTGATGATCTAATCCCAACCACATCCAATATTATGTTACTAATTTTTAAGATGTCTTTGCATCATTTATTGATTATGCACATCTAAAATCACATTTGTTAAGTTTTAGGGATTTAAGACTTATTGTAGCTATGCTTGTTCCAATGCATTATGTGAATGTTAAAACTATACGTTACCTTCAATACTTATTGTTTATATATAAGGTTGTTTCAGATCTAATTATATTGGGATGGAAGTTACAAATTAAACATTTAATTTCTATCTCAATTTGTTATAAAGTGTGATAAGAGTCAAGTTCCAATCTTGATGTCCATGTTTATATAATAAAATTGACCGTGGATCTTTGTTTATTTTTAACATACTTCATTTTCTTGATTATGTATAATCACTATTTCATGGTTCATATTAAGTTAGTTTAGCATGTTTGAGTCTGCATACCAAAATCAAATTATAAATTAAATTTTAAATTTTAATGTGAATATTTTTAAAGAAAAAGTGACATCCAACAAATCCTATTAATGACATTTAAGATTACAATATTTCATATTTACAAACATATATTATATTTACTTCTACATATTCACTAATACATATCAAATTTTCTAACATATATTATATTATTATATCTACTCCACATAATTTTAACTTAATCATCTCAATCTCTTGATTTTTACATTGATAAATGTGAATCCTTTTTAAACATCATATATATATAAATAAATAACTTAATGAATTTCGTGAACTCTAATCCCAAACCTTTCATATTACAACCACATACCTACAAACCACATTTACATAAAATTATAGTTAAAAACATCTACTTATATCATTGATTTTCTGACTTAACACAAAGTTGCAAAAAAAATCTATCCACTTTCAAAATCCCTACAATTCCAAATTTACATTTTAAAAAAAAAGGTAATATTCAAAATCCCTACAATTCGAAATTTACATTTTAGAAATTGTCAAATCCAAATTTAATAAATATGAACAAATATTTAAAAAATTAAAGTAAAATTCTATCATTGTTCCACAAAGCAAAATCAAATAATTGTTCCACGGATTCAACTGCCCAAAAAAAGAAGAAAATGGCGAACACCCCACAATTTTATGGGTTTCCCGTATATTTGTACTCGTTATATTCAACGGTTCAGATTACTTGAATGAAGGTCTAATACCTTCTAACGGCTCAGATCGCTTGTGTGCTACAGTGAAAGCAAGGTTCGTTTCATTTTAATAAACACCTATCAACGTATTGTGCTTTTTCCTTTTTTTTGGTTCGTTTTATTTTATTTGACAAGAATTGTGAAGAGGCTTTAGTACATGAGAATTAGAGGAATAAGGATTTTGTGTGTTTAGTCTTTGTAATCGTTATAAAAGACAAGTATTTAAAAGAAGATAAAATTATTATTGTAAAGATTAAATCATATGTATAAAAATAGATATGGGTATATGCATATAAATGGTTTGTTAGTTATATAGAGAGGAGATATTTTGTTTCACAAAAAAACTTTAGTAATAGCGAAACGCTGGGGAAAGGCTAAGAAACACAAAACATGTAAATAGTGGAAGACTTCAAGGTGCACTAAATAGTCATCAGAAGGGCAATGACAAGCTATTTCATGTGATATCAGACACTACAAAGCTCATATTAGACACCGAATCCAATTTTTGGGAATGATTTAATTTCTATGACTCCCACACATTGCAAAGGGGTATGTAGCTTGTAAGGTGGCAACATCTTTGATTGGTCATTTTTCTATTGTTAAGGGTTCATAAGGACATTATGAGTGCTGATTTGATTGTACCAGAATAAACTAGTCTAGATAAACATGATTAAGTGTTTGAAATATTTGTTTCATAATAAAAATTAAAACCACACTTAGTTGGTCATGGAAACCAATGTTGAAAACTATTGAGCATCTACAAAACTGTGAAATGAATCGAACCGTAACAAAGTCCATATGCAGGAAGACGTTATTCTATTATTTGGAAATCCTTGATTAGAAATTGAGTTTGTCCATGACATATATGGGTTTGTAATTATTGTAGGGGAGTAGATGCATGTTGATAGGGGTCAAAATGGTAACTGTGGTATGCATGTGTAATTGAGACTCATTAATCAAATCAACATCATGTTGTCCTTGTTGACCCTTCATGATAATAAACTTTCAAGCAAAGACCCTGCCACTTTACAAGTTGTGTAGCCCAATCTGATTGATGCAAGCCATGTAAATCCAATAGTTGCCTTAAATTTGTACAATATTCTAAATGCCTAAACATCAGCTTAGAGCCCAACAGGGACAAATGTAATCTATCACGAAATATAGATGACACATTTCACATGAAGATTTAGAATTGGAATGCTGATGATTATTGGCACAAATCATGCATAAGCACAATATGGAAATGATTTTTCGTCAACCAAATCATACCATGTTTGATCACCCTGACAGATGGTTAGGGAAAATAATTGCAAATGGTCGGAGCATTTAGAACTTCAATCTTGCTATGCTCTTGGTTGCTTCTAATTTTCCCAATGCCTTGTAATGAAAATAATTTCTTTATTGCAATCACCAAGACAAAACCCAATCACCCATAGTTGGCTCGACCCCAACATGTTTGACTCTCCAACCAGTTAATACAGATGTTACCTCATTGAAACCAAGGGATTTGTAGTTTTGATATAGAGATTTGATAAAGATGCTATCTCTTTCCATGAAGAATGCAAACCATCGTACACAAAATTATTGCATGGCGATTCAGGCCCTGATTATATGTATAATATTTCTATATATTAAATGTTAGTTGTTATATAAATATTATATAATATTTTTATGTATTAAACATTAATTATATAATATTTATGAATATTATATAATATATATAAATATCATCTTGTATAATATATATAAATATTATATTATATAATATTTATTCTAACATAGTTTTAAATATAATATATGAGGAATTAACTCGTCATGAAGCACATTGATAATTTTTTTTTATAAAAACAAATTAAGGAATAAAGAAATGATAAATAAAAAATGGCGGAATTTTTTTATAGACACCTGTGAATATGTGTCACTCCATGGTTTGCTGGAGATCTGCCACCCTGCTCTTCGCCATTTCTCGGATTGACACCAATGCTCTATCTTTGAGGCATTGTGGCCGAAAATGATTGGTTCCCGAACTGACAACTTGTCAGTCTAGATCTCCCAACATCAATCCTCCTCCAAGTATCCGCATGCAATTGGTCCAAGGTTCAAGGGATCTGACACCCTGAAAAATTCCCAGGACTGATATTAATTGCTCTGAATTGGTTCTGGGAAACCCCAAAACCTGCCATGACTGACAGGTCCGGGAACTTGAGATGCTTCCTATTAGCTACGGCTCTAGAAAAACTGGCATGCAGGGAGTCCTTGGCAATTTTTCTAATGATAAATATATTTAGATGCAACTGCTCCAACCTAAGTGAACAATCATTGGTTAAACATAAATAATTAGAAAAGAGAGATAAAAATACACAATGAAAAATACAGCCTAAGTGAACAATCACTGGTTAAACATAAATAATTCTATATGAATTTTAAATATGGAAAAGAGAAAGATTAAATACACAATGAAAAATACATACAATTTTTGCAACTAAATGCAATTATTAGTTTATAATACAAACAACTCATTTCACAAATGAAAACATAACAACAAATCACACCAAAAAAAAGTTTAAATTTAAAATTTAATTTTCATTAATTACTTTCTATGGATTCCTTTTGTTCAATGTCAATATTTATACATTCATTCTACCAAATCAACCCAAGAGTTGCTTCACTCAAATCCCCAAAAAAAGAAGGAAAGGAAAAACAGAAGACAAACAAACAACGCTTAGCATCTATGAGACCTGAAACACTCAATTGAAGTAACTGGCATAACAAAACACAGCTTAAACAAACTTAATTAAACGTCTACATTTAGCATTAAGATTTCTCCTCACCCTTCTTCATGTTGGCTGTGTTTACTCTAAGGCATCGGTGCCATTATTGATAGGTGATGAAACCTTCAAATAGATATGAAGATTGTCTAGACGCAGGCACTATCTAAGTTATGAACTAGCTTACAAAATCTTGCAGATTTACGTTTGAAGATCCACCATCAGCTACAACATTTCTTGCCTTGTCCTTCAACTTTTCTGCCTCTATTTTCATGTCATTTCCCTTGTCTTTTTTCAAAACAAGTGTTACGGCATCCTTCACTCTTTGCTTGTCTGGAATTCTAGTTCTATGTTCGCAAAATTGGATTCCAATGCCAGACTCCCATGCTAGTTTGGAGTTGAAATGTTGATCTCCATACATGGGTCACGTGATTAGTGGGACTCCTATAGTTACGCTGTCGAGCATAGAATTCCATCCAGAGGGTCATGAAGGCTCCCACAGATCGATGGGAGAGAATAACAAGCTGCGGCACCCAACCCCATGCGATCAGCCCTCTGTTCTTTGTTCTCTCTTGGAAGCAGAAGAAAAAACCAATGATGAGCTCCCGAACTGGCAAAACTGTTAGAATCTCACAGAGCCCGGGAGCGAGTGGGAGGTGGACACATGGGTAGTAGCAACGTGGAGGATGCAGTCCCAGATCAAACCTTTTGGTGCCAGGTTGTCAGACCACATATGTTATGTTAGACTGGCAGGATCCCACCAAAACACTACTTGACAGGTCGACAGAGCATTGGTCCACCAATCCCCGCTGACCACGTAAACGCCTCAAAATGCCACGTCCGCAATCGGTCACCATACACTCGAGCATAGCATCGTCTGTTAAGAGCATAGCATAGCAATTTTGAATATTTCAAGCATGAAAACACTGAAGGGAACATTCAGGTTGCAGGTATAAAAGATAATGCAAAAGGTGCGCAGGGTTTTGTAAAGATTCATACGCATATGCTTTGTCCATTTGTAGATAATGAAGATGAAGAGAAGGAAGTCACAGACAATATTCCATTTTGAAGAAGAAACGTAATCTCCTAAAGAAACATAATCCAGGGATACCAAGATCTCATTCTGAAGATGGAACGAGTATAATGAGATGTTCTCACATCATGCGCAGTTCAAATCTAATGATAGAATGGGTTCCACTAGTCCTCAAATTGAAAGAAATTTTCTGCAGGGCGAGATGTCTCTGTTTTTGCTTAGAAGGGCTACATGTTTGCCACCAAAGGCTGATAAGTATCGTTTGAGAAGTAACTTACAAGGTGATGAAGCTGCCCTGCCTCCTAATAAACGGAGACATCGAGCTCAGGAAGCTATGTCAGCATGTGTTGCAAAAGCTGCTACTGCCTTGATGGATCATGTGACAACTGGTTCAGATGGACAGGATGATGCATGGAGATTTCTTCAGATGAAAAGCCTTTTACTGCATACTTTGAGAATAAAGGGATCATAGGGGACACAGTGCAACTCTTAGTCATGTTATTGTAGGTTTTTGCTTTTTCATATGTTATAGTTTACGTTCAATTTTTAATATTTGATCCAATTTTATTGGACGATATGAAATATTTTCTTTTTTCTAAATTGAAAATATACAATTTTTTGAGGTAATCAGTCCTGTCAATCTACTTCAACCAATAAAAAGTTAGGAAAATAATTTTAATGTGCAAACTGTAAAAAATAAATAAAATATTTGAATTACATATTTTTTAATAAAGACTAATAGTTAAAATTATTACAATAATATCTTATGCATAAAATATTTGAATTACTTATTTTTTAATAAAACTAATTGCAGAGATATCATGTGAAGCAAGTTGGAGATTGTTTTGCAGAAAAATTAGGGTTCAAAGAGCTAAGCAGAGGCCACGGTCGAAGGAGCACCGCTGGAGTGCTGAATGGAGCCCCCTCCAGATCCACTCGTAATGAATCATCCATCCTTTGGAGAGTGGAATTTGACCCATGAATAGAACCAACTATAATCCCGATCTAGATCTGTATGTATGCTTTTCCAATGGAATTTTGGTCTGAAAAGATATTGGAACTCATTGGTAACTCTATCAAAAGATTTCTAGGTGTTTCCAAAGACACAATAGAAGGTAATTCAGCAGTTTATGCTAGATTATGTGTGGAAATGGATCTGAGTCAACCCTTACCGATAGAAATCAAACTTGTTGTAAGTAATCTTTCATGGATTTAGCAACTAGATTTTGAAGCTTTGCCTTTTAGATGTTGGATTTGTCATAAACATGGTCACTTAGCCTATTTCTACTCCAATTCTATAAACCCTAAAATGGAGCCTCCTCTATAGACCCCTAGCCCCCTGAAGGAGGATAAGCGAGCTGATAGTAAAGAACCAAATAGTATTCCTCAGAATGTTGAATCATAGCAGGAAGGTTTTGAACAACCAAAAAAAAAAGAAGCAAAAGAAAAAAGATGGAAAAGAAGAAAGAGTAATTCCTTGAATTTTGTATTGTTGTAAATCATGGAAGTTGAACCACTTAATCTTCCTCGATATTGGTGACCTTCCACATCCTCCTCCCACCTTCTAAACATGTATAAATGAAGATGTAGCCCGAAATGGAAAGTAGACATCTCTTCTTAGAGATAGGCATATGTTTGGGTTTGCAAATTTAGTGAATAAAACATCTCTTCTCAGAGATAGCATTATTGTTATTGTGTTGATCATATTTCTGGAATTATCTTTCAACCAAGGCTTTTGAGTTTTGGATCAATGAGTATAGCAGAAAAGAACAAAGAAAAATCTCAATTAGGGATCAACCAAGTTGAGAAGAGGTCAAAGAATAATAACTCTCAAAGAGCAGGTAGAAAATTAGCTAAAAAATTGAGAATGGTGCCAAAGCAATCCCAAAATTATCCCAAAAATTTACAATGAGGTACAAATTTTGAAAATCATCCTCACCTTGATGTTTTTCTCATGTAGAAGTCATAGATTATTTTTAAAAAATAGTATGAAGATAATTATCTTATTTACTTACTATGTGTCACATCCCCTCTAAAGAATCTCTTCATGCCTAGATTAAACACCATTGGGATCTAGGTAACTAGGGTTTACAACCTCACCATGGGTTTTTTCTTATTTTCTTTTAAGGAACCATCACAAGGGTAATATGTGCTTTCTAAATCAATTTTTTTATTCCTTTGGAATACCTTGATGATATCATCCAACTGGGCTTGTGGTTTTAGATTTTTAGAGCAAACTTCCCAAGGTCTTAAACTTTGGGTCAAGTTACCTCGTCTCTCATTCCCTATATGGTATTTTACTTAAGATATTGTTAATCCCATAGGGTGTGTCTTTTACAATGATATAGACAAGTTTTATTTTACGCATCTAAACAAGTGCACCTATGTCAAGGTTAATTTGATAAAATACTTGAAAGAGTATATCGATATTCAAATAGGGATTGAATGATTTTCCCACAAATTCACCTATGTTAACCTTAAGAACACATGTTTTTTATGTTAATCATTAGACTATATAGGATTTATGACTGCCCCTAATGGTTTACTCAAGGCTGTCTGTCAAGTAATCACCACTTGAAAAGTAAATAGTGTCTAAAAAATGATGGTTGGGCTACTGTTATGAACAATAAATCCTTCATCATGAATAAAAACCCTAAACCAACTAATCTCATTTTTAAACCCAGACCTTAATAGATTATAAAAAAATGGAGAATGTTATTCCCCATTCCATCCATGTTCCTCAAACCCTAAGGCCCTCCATCTAGTTACCCCATGAAGCCATGTTTATCAAGAAAATAGTATGTAGTTAGTAATTGATAGTGTTGGGACATCCTCATTTAATGCTCATCCTACACAACATTTGCATAGTCCAGATCACATAAAAATTACTCAACATGGGGAGAGAATAGGGCTAAGCACTATTTCATTTCAGTAGGGTACTTTTACTACCAAACTAGAAGCCATTGTTAAGTAATCATTTTAGAACTCTAAGTTCAGAGAAATGATTTGAGGATGGGTACGTTTAATTTCACATAGAGGATTCTTATTCATGAATATGCTCTCCCATAATGTACAAGGTCTTACAAATTCATCTCATAAATTCTTTGTGCTATTAACTTGTCAACGATTGAGTACTTTAGATTTCATATGTTTGCATGAAGTTAAAATTTATGGATTTCTTATATAGACTTCCTTAAGAAGTATTTGGTTAAATGCCATGCATTTTTCCACTTTGCATAAAGTGAATGTCGTGGTGCCTATATTTTTGTTTCCCTAAAAACTTCCCCATTAATTATCACATCAAGAGAGGATCTGTCACATTGGGTTATGATTGATATTGATGGTCCTTCTTTAGGGATTGTCATTGTATATGCTCCTAATGATGGCCTTGATAGTATGACGTGATAGTCATGGTTAGTCGATAATATACTTTTTTCCATGTTCTGGATGATTTGTGGTGTCTTTAATATGATTGAAACCCTCGAGGATAAAGAGGGCACTTTGCCTATGCGGTGGTGTATGGAAGAAGGTAAATTCTTGTTTTACTTCAAAAATGATTAGGGTTTGTTAGAACCTCTTTTTTGATGGTGTTATTTAAGTTTAAAACCTTGCTTTACTTGGTCAAATTTCTAGGCTGATGTCGAGTAAGTTCTCAAATGGATAGACCATGTAATGCTTTCAAAGAACCACATGTTCTTATTTTATGTTTCCAACATGCAATCTATTACCATCACCCAGAGTTTTTCCTTTCCAAAGATAACCTTATTACATGCTAGTTGGAATGGGAATATAGCTATCATAAAGTTCCTTGCAATGAATTTTACTTAAATATGTCACTCCTTAGCCACAAGGGCACAATCTAACTCATTTCTAGAGTGTGGAAGTTTGTTCCACACCCACCTTATATTACTAGTTGGGTTGAGTGGTGGAATGGCATGGTATACAATATGTGAAAAATATTTTATTCATTATGCTGGAAGACCAAATAATGGCATGTACATTTTAGGTGGTTAAATAGACAAGAATATTTCATCAAATAGATTAATACTACAAAATATGATCAAATTTGGAATACCGAGACATTATCCACATTAAATGGAAAATATTTTATTTCATTGTGCCAATGCAACTCAAAAAAATGAACAGCGATTTTTGGTTCAAAAGTATTGTAGCTGCAAGTACACTCTATACTATCTTTGTGCTCATGCTTTCATATCATGATGAATCACCTTTAAAATGGCATCCAAAATACCTAACATAATACCCAAGTGCTCAGAGAATAAGATATAACCAACTTTCCCTCATAATCCCCAATACTGCTTACTTTCAATTTAAAGGTATAAATGTTTAACCAAAAAAAATGGAAGTGAAAAATAATAATTAGAAACCTATATATTGATGTGTTTTATTTATCACCACACATTTGTTATTTTGCCTGAATCCTTGACTGCAAAAGCGATGCATGGATGAGCCACATGTTGTAATTGAAAGCATATTCTAAACACTACATAAATGCATTTGTATCGATTAAAATGTTATCCAAATCAACAAAAGACCCAACAACTTGTTGACAAAAGAGGAGGATATATACACCCTAAAACAACTAAATAGCTTAGCTTTAGAGATATTTTGAATCTAGTAATATAGTGTTGGAAATACATAAAATAACAAACTAAAAATAATAAAACAGAAAAGGGCAGATTTTAGAGCCAAAAATAGAATTTTGCATATATTAAATGAATTTAAAACTTCTATTATAATCCAACTTAAACTCTTAAACAAATATTATGCTGCAATGTCTATTATTTGACTGCTATTATAAAATATTCCGCATTGTTTTCCTCCTATTTTGCCTTCTCACTATCTCACAATCCATTATTGTGTATCCCTTTTGTCTTTTCAATCAACTATTAAAATCACACATTATAATTCATTTAAGATCATTCTCTAAAACATTGATTCAAAATCTACCACACAGTTTCATCCAAAAACTCTATGTAATAATATAGTTGCTAAATTATTAAAAAATGTAGTAGAAAATGGTCACTTAAGCTTACAAGACAATAGAGAACTTATAAAATTTGTACTCCATTTTTTCTCAAGAACATCATGGTCCCATGGATGATGATCAAAATATAGAGTATCAAAAATATGGTGAGAATACCAGAAGGCATTGAACCTAGTCAATCTGTTGAAAGGCTGGGGAAGCTTGACAATGTTTCTTATAAACCATTGAGATGCAAATGTGAATGAAATGTTTTTGAGAATAACCATGAGGATATCTGTAATTCCTTTTGGTTCTTTGAAAATATCACTATATGTGGGTTATTTGTAATGGAAGTCTTTTTTTGTGAGAAAGAATTTTGATTTAGGAACATTCACCAAACGAGGAAAATCATAAGCTAAATGGTTGGAAATATATAAAAGTACTCCTATAACAATTATTTTTGCATTGTCTGCAATGGTAAAAGATATTATATATAGTGGCAGACATAATTGTTTATATGTAACTCTTATCAACACTACTATAAGAGCAAATAGATACTTTGTACCATTCGTAATGTGTGAAAGATCTTTCTCGTCCACTCATCTCCTCACACATTGCCTTATGAAATGTAAAAAATAAATATAGTTAGTAAGATTGAGTTTTTTTTTTCCAGATCTAGAAATACTAGAAAAAATATGTTGTAGGGTTTTACAAAACTTACCTACACCCGTCCCCCCCAATATGGTAGTATTGAAACAATGTGTTGGAAATTTTTAATGGAATGGCCTTCAGAGCATATTGAACCATTTGAATTATGGTATAAAAGTGACTTGCACAGTGGCAAGAAATATACTCAAGATATCTCAATGTTGCGATCTACAAAACATAGATGATTTTTTTGTAACAATGAAGCAATTTATGCATTTAAATGTTATTTGGTCCTACCAAACATTTTTTATTCTGAACACAAAAACCTAGACCATGTCACATTGTAATGTACAAACAGACAAAGTCTACCTGGGATGTAAATTGATCAGTAAGGAAAAAGTTAGTAAATTAAACCTGTAAGTATATAACATTCAAATCAAATTAGTGATCATCAGTAATGAAAATTTTAAGGAATAAAGAAGGAAAAACATCTATAATTTACCATTAATAAAGTATATTTTGGAAAAATATGACATTTAAAAAGATTTCTGTTATGAAACTTTGAAGAATGTTTTCAAAAAAATTACATTTTAATTGATCTAAAATTTGAAAAAAATGAACCAAACGATGAAAAATAGATCATAAAAAATATCTCAGTCATGATGGAATGAAACTACTGTAATTAATAATGACTTGCAATTATCTTATGAAGAAAACCTTGTAAAATGGTGCAAATATTATACACCATAAACACTGAATAAAATAAAATGTAGTTGCTCTATAACAAATATCAAAAGGAAGGATTGCAAACACCAAAATCCCCAACACTCAAATGAGATTTTTCAATCAATGATTAGAATATTACTAGGTAGAGAAAGTATCCTACTTGACATCAAATATGGTAGAAATTCATATCATTTAATAGGATTTAACAATAACACATGGGGTGAAAATAGAAACTGTTATAACTACTTACCATAAGAATGGCAATGGGAATCATTTCTCCTTTTGGAAAAAAAAGATGTGCAACAATAGAACTTATGACAATGGTCAATAGACCAATACTAAGAATCATGACTTCTAGGTCTCTCAGTTCTATACTGGGTGCAAACTCAATAATAAATGCATAATTTATGTGGGTTCTTTTCCAAATGTTTACATTGAGACCATACATGTAAATGTGGAAAGACATGGGAAGATTAATGTGCTGCAAAAATATGAATCATATAAATATTTAATCAATACACAACATTTGGTTATCAAATAACTAAGAACAAACTACATATAAGAAACCATATTCCCTGAAGATTGGAACTATATTCATTCTAAAACTTGTGCTTTTCAAGTAACTTGCAATGTGAGCTTGAGAAATTGCAAGGAGAAGTTCCAACATCAAACCCCATAAACCAATTGTGAAGATCCCTAAAAAAATGTTTCATTAGAACATAAAAGCACTCTAATCTAGATAACAAACCCATGACAGTTTATCTTAAAGAAAATTGGCTCATCGTAGTCATTAGATGCACTACAATTTTTAGTAGACTTCATCAATCAGGGTGACCTCTAATATAATTTGTTCACAAACTATTTTTTTTGAAAGTCCCATGCTATGGGTTGCTAGGATTTATAGGGAACTTAAAAGTAAACAACTAGTGAATTTAGGTTGAATGGTGTAGAACACAATACACAATGCTCACTAACACATAAAAAGTGTTAAAAATTCTAATCAGTGAGAGCGTACCAACTATTTAAACTTTACCCATTGAGCCACCTAAACCACCATTTATGTCTATTGAGTTTTTAGTATTTGGTTTCGTTGATATTACATTATTATCAATAACTATGGGCACAATAGAAGAATGTACGTAAGGAAAAATCTTGCCATTAGAATTCTGGTGGGGACAAGGTCTCAAAGAACCCATAGCTTGATTTCAGTTTTTTTTTTGCTCAAGTATTTAGTGAAAAAAATCTCTACTTTCTCCACCATGCTTAACACCTCTGACAATTTATTTCAATTCAATAAAATAATTCATTGGCTCTGCTTTTTTTAACATGGATGGACTATAATTTGGATTTTAAAAATTAGGCTTAAAGTCTTTCAATCAAATGGTTCCATTTGTTACATCCTAATGATAGATCATGAACTATAATTGAATTCCATGCCAATTAAAAGGGGTCTTATATAGTTGTTTTCAAAAAATCAGAGCTCATATTATGAACTTTGAAAACATTGGATCTATAAACTATTTTACTTATTAAAAGTTTCAATGTAGTTACATATAAGAGAAACCATAGTACCTTCTCAGAGTTTAATGAGAAATAGAAGGATTGCACTTCTCTTTGGTAAGTATGCATCATAGTCTTTCTTGTAACCTATAAAAAAGGAACAAAAGGTCTCTTTACAATGAGATTTATCCTTGATTGGCAATTTTACAACAAATACTAAGAGATACCATTCTTCTAACTATATCACCTTATCATAATTTTTAAGTATATTTACAAAAGTGAGGTATTTAACAAGTTGGACATAGATCAAATAATAAACATCAATTATATAACTTTAATAGACTAAATAAATATATGTATATTCTAGGGTATATGTTTTGTTTGAAATGTGAAAGTTACAGCAAGCAGGGGAAGTCGTTAAAGGAACTTGTAATTCTGGAGTGTAACACCTTTGTAATAATCATTAACAATTGTTCTTAACATCTTTTCCATGACCAAATGCAATGTTCCTACTCTTATTTCTTTTCCTCATCATGCACATATCATCACTCTCACCATATTCTACCACGTTTGATCATAACAAACTAAAAAAATAAGAACATCTTAGAATTTACATAAACCCAAAAAACATGAACATCTCATAACTTATTGTAACTAACGCCAGTGAGTATGAATGCAGTGGAAGGGATGAAAGTTGAAGGGATTTTGTATATTAAAATACTAGAGAGACCTATAATGACTCTCTCACTAATGGATTTAACTCTCGTACTGCTCAGGGATCACATGAACAAGACAAAAAAGTTTCTTTACAAAGTATTTTGAAGGGAAAAGAGGTAGATAGAAGCATGATAGGAATCATAATTCTAGAAGAGAGATTGTAAATATAAATTACAATATAGTTGGTGATAGGAGGTATATAGAAGCTTGTGGAACAAACCATGCAAGATATAAGCCAAAGGATGCAATAAGTTCATATATATACTTGAGATGAGGACTCTGTAAAGATTATATTTTGCACATAAAAAGAGAGTGGTAGAATGTTTCCAATAATGTTTTTATTGCATCTATTAAACCAACTCTTTGTATTAGATTATATGATTTTATGGGTGCTGTAGTTTGTTATGGTGAATCTTGAATTGATTGATTATATGTATGTATTTTCATACCTACACATACTTATTTAACACTTTTACACATATTATAACCTAGGTAAATAATGCCAGCCAGTATGAACGCATGCATTGATGCTTAACTAACCTACATATTTAACACTTTTACAATATTAATTTATTATAACCTATGTATGTAACATGATTCAATATGAAGTACATAATAGTTCTTTACTTGAAATCCTTAATTATAGTACCTATGTCATTATGCTCATCACAATCACTTGAATGTTCATCTATTTTGCATGTAGCAAGTGCTCATTTTGTGTTAATGAGAGTCTCTAGCTGTACTTGGAGTTGTTTACCTCTAACTAGGAATTTTTTTTATTTCACTCTGTAAAATTTATTGCCCATACTAAACTGAGAGTTGAGCCTAGAAAAGAATACTTAATCATGCCCTACCCATGGAACTTGCCCTGAAACTAGCAATGTTTCATACACCACCTCCTCACTGGAACCTCCACTATCATTTTGTTTGGGTTCTGCTTTATGATAATGTATGGCCTGCTAGTAAATTCATATGAAACCCAAAATAAATGAGTATCAAATAAAGGTTATCATGATGTGTATGAAATAGCATGTGAAGTTTTTTCTTACCCTGTAGGAACAAGGAGAATGTTTATTGAAGGTGGGTATTGCAGGTGGATTTATGAGATGGTGGTTTATTTGGCTATAATGTGTTGTCTATAGATTTGTTTGACATCTTTATTTAGTTGTTTGTAACTCACATAAATCATTTTTTCACTCAAGGACCAACTGTGCTTCTAACAACATGCTTCTTGAACTTCACCATTTTCCCACCTCTAAAATAATGGATGATCCTGCTCCAAAAAAAATATAAGGCACATCAATTATGTAAGCTCATACTAAGAAAATATATCTCCAACTAAATCACATTGTTCTTTCTAGGTGCAATGAAAGGGCCATTCTCTATTGAGGGGCCCAAATTGAGAAAATTGTGCTCACAAGTAGAAGAATCATTTAGTGGCTAGAATTCTTTATGAACATTACTAGGAAAAAAAGTACTTGGATATCCTTAAAAATTATCAATACACATGGAACAAGAAGAAATAGAACATGAAATAAATCATCACACATGCATAAATAATAGGATAAACACATGAGAGGCACATCATTTCAAAAAGGTGGGATTATCATTGATTTGAAGTCAAATACATAATATCAGTACTCTGATTTTTTTCTCTCAAAGAATTGAACCCAAATCAAACACATTTAACACCCTTGAAGTCAAGTGATCAACCTTCTATTTAGGTATGGGAAATTACAAAAAAGAGTTTTTTAATATCTTTGAACTGCCTACTTGCATGATTACAATTTTCCATTTATTTACCACACATTACCTATTTATTATTTTTTAGTTATAAAATTAAACAAATATCATTATAAATAATTCTAAACAAAATCCAACATACAACATTGATTGTGAGAAGGCAAATGAGAAAAAAAGAAAACATTAATCAAGAAAATATTAGCCATTTGAAAATAAAAAAGATGGGGGCAAGTGGACAGTCTATAGCCAAAAAATAGATTCTTATAGGTTCATGCTATGCAGTTACTTGGACCTACCTACTTACATGTACTTGATGCACAATAACAATCTGTCATTTTGCAATCACAAAACCATACAATACATCATTATAGATGATTATAAACAAAGCCTTCTTAGAAGCATGGATTTCAAAAAGATAAAATAAAAACAACCCACATACAAAAATTTGACCTTTAATAAGAAAAAAACATTGCCCATCTCAAACCAAATAAAAGAGACACTAGATACCTACAAAACAGACTTTCTTTCTCATATTGAATAGTTACTTGGACTTATCTTTTAGTCAACACCCAACTTATACAAAAAACACAAGTAAACCCAGAGATGAATTGTTGAAAAACATTTATAGACTCGAACGAAATAGATCATAAAACATACCTTCTTTGAACTTTTACATAATTACATATATATTTGTAAACATCACCCAATACCTCAAATTTTTAAACATTATAGAAACAATCACATAAATAAATAAACCCTACAACATCTATAATTCCTTTAGACCAACAAACAATTATCTTAAAACGTAGATCTATATCCTTTAATAAAATCATGCTTGCAAAACTAACACCCAATGTATATGAAGAACACAACTAAATAAGGAGATGTATTGAACTATAAATAGATAATTTATAAGGAAGAGTATCCAAAATATAGAGCATTCATAAATATTATATTTGTAATGTATCAATTATACTTACTACTGATCCATATATGTGTTTTCTCTTTTTCCCATTGGCTAGAACTTTCCTAGTTTACATAGCATTCTTTGAAAACAAACCCCCTCCCCCCTCCCCTAATCCTCAGTTTCCCATAATATACATTTTAACAACAACAATCTACTCAATCTTTAATAAATTAGTTTATATTTGAATAGAAAAATACTCATATAAAATACTCAGACCGTGAATGAAAACACAAAATAATAATTTTCTTCTAATTACTCTCACAAACAAAACTCACAAATATATAGCGGAAGTTGTTTCTATAATCTAAAAGACAACTCACCAATAAGATAGGAGTTGTTCTAATAATGCGTACTACATTTAAGCTATTTATATAGGTTGTTGTAAATAACCTAACTTACACCCATAATAATATGTTTCACTATGTAAATATTATCAAACTATATAATGTTCACAATAGTAATTTCATATCAATCTTAGCATTGATAAAAGACAAAAGAAACACAAATTACATTTGTGTGTATTCATTTTTTCTATATATACTCAATCTTGTCTACCTGTCAAGGCATCAATAAGAGTGGATTTTCATGACCTTGAAGGACCCATGACAACCATAATATGACCAAGATATACATAAGCATGTTCACTTATAGGAGATTATGTTTAAACTTTCTAAAAATGAAACAACTGAAATGAAATAGATGATCCTAAAAGCCTCCTAAAGAAAACCATTCTATGCATATCATGTAGTCATAACATTCCATGAGACATCTCTATGAGGCTTTTTGTCAAATAGTTCATGTGCACTGTGTGTGCTTTCATATTTAGCGTCTGTCAAAGCACATTCAACTACAACATGAAACAAAGATTCACTTTACATTAAGCATTGATGGTCATTCATACCCTATCCTAGAACATTTTTTTTAGATTAATAGATGAAGATAAATATGACAATGTAAGGTAGATTGGGAGATTTAAACCTCAACCATCTATTCCTAGGGATGATAAAATTACAAGCTCAATTAATTTCTAATTTGGGCATTTTTCATAGAATTCCTACCATTAAACTCTTACAACATATAGTGTATAGTGAGTACTTCTAGATATAATTGTGTGAGATCCAAATGCATTCACACAATTTTATCTAGAATCACTCACTACATTCAACATGGACTGTGGAAACACTATTGCACTTAATATATAGTGGTTTTGGTGGTAAACACATTGTATATAGCTAACTTTGGTTGTAGGTATTTCATTATGATAATAATTATAATGCACATGCATTGGATGAGAAGTTAAAAGTTTTGTCCATGGATATTTTTACCTATGGTAACTTCCGCATAGGTTCAAACCATAACATCTGTGGTTTTAACTCCCATGGCAAGGCATCATTTTTGTCAGAGTAAATAATCTTGTTAAGTCACCATTTTAATACTTTGTAGCTTATTAAACCCTATATCATCATCCTTTTGGCTTGTGGTAAATCTTTCATTAAAGACTCGGGGGTAAATCCTACAACAGAGACTTGGGGGTGTATATAATGCAAGGTTTTTATATATTTCCATCTCTATCCATCCCCTTCATCCTTTTCTTCATGATTCATTGGAATAGAGGTTTTATAGCCTTCAAACCTATTATTTTCCCTGTACAAATCTTTTTCAACAGTCAAAAAATAATTGTGCCATTTTATGTTCCTTCTTTAGTCTTTCTTCTTGAATCCTGGTGATACGTGAATCTAATATATCCATATTTAAACCCCTTAAGTAAACCCTGATATATTTTCATGCAGTTTAAACCCCCAAAAAATTACGTCAGATAGCATAAAAACATAATACCCTAATGAAATAAGCAGCACCCAAAAAATAATTGAAAACCTATGCAATTTGTTTAAATTTTTTTTAGTAGAAAACCTTAAGGAAGCTACTAAATTACAATTTAAAAATCATTATCTAGACCAACACCGATGTCAAGCAAAGCTATGATATGTCATGTTCCAATTTAATTCAGAACAATTTTAGTGAAACAATCCCAAACACAAGAAATGGGGAATCGAATCCTAGGGGCACTATGCTCATTTTTATTCTATTATTTATATGGAACTAGATTTGCTTCCCTTGATGATAATAAGAGTGGCAACAATGTTAACCTTGGAAAATTTGAAATCAAGTTTGTTACTATTTATTACTATATTATCCCCACTCCCTTCCTCTGTGAATCCTCCATTGCAATTTGTTAGGTATAGTAGGAGACTACACCAAGATTTAACTCATGCACTGTGAAATTGAATCGAAGAAACAAAGAATTATTTAAACACACAATTATTTTATTCACTCTGATAATTCTGCACACTCTCACTAATTAATAAATCATTCAAATGTTACACATATATAGGAAAACCATTCTTATATTTATAGAGATTATCTCTCCATTAAATTCTCACCCAAATCCCTCAAATTATGCAAGCTCTATATACGATATATTGTTGTAACAATATATCTAAACAATATTATATACTAACCTATATTCGTATTATTATTCATAACAATATTACGATAACTAATTACTACCAAACAACCTATTCGTAATAATGAATTATTACTCATGTAATTATTCATATTACGGTGTACAAATTACTATAAGGACTAATATTTTTCCTAACATTCCCCCCCTTAGGCCTTACATGGTAATTTATGGTTTACATGACTTAATGAAAGTAAAGAATGAACACATCAACTTATTATCAACCATTCACTGTCGAGAACACATCGATTGACTCAGTGTGGGAACTTCGAACAAGAACATCTGCCATCAACCATTCACTGAGGGAACACATCAACCTAAACAATGTGTGAACCATGACATGAACACTATCTATTCAAATTTCACTCCTATCTCCAAGATCTGGCATGAATAAAAGCGTATGCCACCACATACTCTTAGGTCTGCATACTACTGACCTAATCTTGCTACACATGACCACTACTATGTGAAATAACACATATTGCATTTACTTTACGTGACCACAATGAACGTGTCACTAGGGGTCATCTCCATAAAGAAGTAAGATAATCATGGGATCTTTGCGGTAGTTGCTCTCCTAACTATTACTAAATTCTGGTTTCTTCTAAACACCTTTTTTATGAAATGCCATATGTGAGAAAATAAAAAATTCACCTCTTATTTGTCACACATGCTGAAAATTATATATATATATATATATATATATATATATATATATATATATATATATATATATATATATATATATATATATATATATATATCAAGAAGCACCCCTTCATTAATGGCTAATGAGAGATGTAGAAAGCCCCCATCCTTCAGTATCCTCCAATCTCCAGTAAGTTGTTGCTTATTTAGCTGATGAAGTCATAAGGCTCAGACGCATGATTTTTTTCTTGAGGAATAATCCCCCATAGTTTGGACATCATATATAAGTGATAATACATCCATTACAATAAAAGATTTAACTTTGACCACTAACTGACATACACGACTTTTACAAATGATGATACTTTTGATGATTAAATACGCTTGACTTTCAACAATAACCTAAACATAATTAATAACTAACACTTTTGGATAATTTTTGTACATATAGAATCAACTATATTAAACTTGACTGACAAATTATTTTATAATTTTCACTAACCATATGACATAAAGACATTTTGAACTCTTTTTAACAACATATATAGTCTAAAGACCCAACTAATTTCAATGACTCAACATTTAACTCGTGACTTTATAAATTCTAAATATAACTTAAGATATTAAAGAGAACCTAATTGAAGATTGGATTTGACCAAATATTATAACTTTAAGCTATTCAATCGCGGGGATTCCAAATAAACTAAATGACATACCACTAAAGATGGATCGTGTTAAAGTTATTTATTTTCATTTTTTATGACATGGACTGGATTATATAATAAATACTATATCAAGCTTTGAAAAACAAAATGAAGATTAAACTTGCACCAAATAATAAATAAAATAAAACTTAAAATTTTACCAGTAATCATGTTGGAGTATCAAACTTGGCTTGGTAGGCAAGCTCATGGAGAAATCTTCGAGTCTAGTCTATGTCACGTATTCTCACTCGTAATAAACAAATTATGCCGAGTTAAGTGGCGTGATCACAATATTTTGATTTGATCACTTCAGATCCTCCTCACATGGTGAAGACAAAGAATATTGCTCAGAAATAAACAGAGCCGCACAATATAATCTGTCAGGTGTCTAATGCTAAGCTGTTATTATTTGAGAGTCTGTCACTGCTATCTCAGATCACAAATGTATACAACGAGGGTTCTTCGATGTCAAAGAATAGAATGTCAAATCAATACACATTCTTTGCGATAGACACCAAGGTGGTTCAGCATTATATATTTCAGTGTCCCGACAGCTATCACGAGGGTAGTTTGACTGCAGAGTTTGATGAATGCTTCAAATGCAAAACTCGATCAATGTAAACCCAATCACAAAGATGAAGAATAAAACAAGATATACAACTTGATGAAAGTCTACAAGCTTAAATACACATAGGTCTGCTAAATAGATTGCAAATACACACAATGCTACTGCCCCTTGTCATGTTTAGGATTCCATTTCTCTGATACCAAGGTTCGGTATGGTAGGAGACTACACCAAGATTTAAGTCACGCACTGTGAAATTTAACCGAACACATAGAGAATTATTTCAACACATAATAATTATTTTATTCACTGCACACTCTCTCTTATTAATAAATCATTCGGGTGTTACATATATATAGGAAAACCATTTCTATATTTATGGAGATTATCTCTCCATTAAATTCTCATCCAAATCACTCAAATTATGCAAACTCTATATACGATATATTATTATAACAATATATTTAAACAATATTATATACTAACCTATATTCGTAATATTGTTTATAACAATATTACGGCAACTAATTACTATTAAACAACCTATTTGTAACAATGAATTATTACTCACCTAATTAATCATATTACAGTGTACAAATTACTATGAGGACTAATATTTTTCTTAACACGATTATTATAGCTTATTTCATTTGCAGAGGATGAAGTAAAGCATTTGATAATTATTGAAACCCTTTCAGTGTCCCCCATGAATGCAATATCCCCATCAAAAATAATTAGGAAAACCATTTCCATTGTCGCTCGAAAAGTCAACATTTTATTAAAAATAAAAAATAAAGAGAAGGAAAATTAGAGACAAAATTATAATTTTGTTTGTGATTTATGTCTCAAAAGAATTTTTCCTTGTAGTAGTGATTGCATATCTCAATCTAATACTTCTCAATCAATTCCAATAAATAAAGATGGAAAATCTCATTGGACAATAACAAACCAACCAACCAAACATAAAAGGCAAAAATGCAATTTCGTTTGTACCATCTGTTGGTTGAATATTTTGTCTATCAGCGTGCTGATAAACAAAATAGGTTTGATCAGCCAAAGCAGGAAGATTAGTCATCCAAATGTGTAGTTTTACCACATCAGAAAGACATTGATCTCTCCTCTCATCAAGGGGAGGTTCCCTGTAGGTATGCTATATATATATATAAACAGAAAATAATACTCATGGGTGGGACAAACCATCCATCTCTCTTCTTTCAGAGATGATGCACATGGATCAAAGGAAAAACTCAGGGGAAGTGACAGATAGTACTCCTCTTCTTTCAGAAGTACTATTCAGTAAACCACAAGAATACTTCTGGCAATAACAACAAAATGTAGCAAAGGAAGTAATAATCAGCAAATCGAGATGCATCTCAAAGTCTTCACCTGGATTGCTCAAGAGTAAGATACGAAGGACAATGATGGCACAAAGTTGCCTCAAGGTCTTTTACATAGAATTGAAAAGAAAACAAACTAAAGGCAATTATGGGGGCACAAAGTCTCTCCACAGTCGACTCTTTAGGACACCTTCTTGACTGCTGTCGCTAATTCTGATTGTTGAATTAAAGGAACATAAAATATATTGAAGAAAAAGACATAAGAACAATTTCCTCAATAACAAAAATATTACAGCACAAAGTCTGAAAAATCACTTGCTTTCTTATTCCAGTAACAAAATATGATCGGCAATCTGAGCTCAAAGTCTTAGTAATGCCTTACAATTTGGGCAGAGTTTCGTTCTAATTGTCAAAAAAGAGATCCTTATTACAATAGAAGAAAGTCCCTTATATAGCCTCTTCAAGAAGGACTTGGGAACAATCAATACATCATTTTGTGTTGGAATCTGTTAAGGAGACACGCCGAAACTTAGGGGCGCTTTACCCATTTGATTCTATCAATGCAAGGAACTAAGTCACGCTTATTGAAAGTTGCAACTTTCAATGTTCACTTGGCGTTCTGATCTTATCTTCATCGTTCCTCCTTGTTCGGTTAATTGAATCAGGTCCTGGATTTAGTTTACTATTCTGTTCTTTCTCCACTTTCTGCTGGTCTTGGCTTTGAGATCTGTGATTGTATTTTGGTTTGTATGTTTAAAGGATCAATGACTAATTCACTGTGTTGAATTTGACATTTTTGGGTGTGTCATTCCTTTGTCTTCTTTCGACTTTTCTGTTTGGCACTTTTTTGGATTGCACTTGCCCTTTCGGGCCTTAAGAAATGACCCGTTTTGAGTCAGAAAGAGCTTCCCGCAACGGTATCTACCCTTCATGCAGTCTTTGAATGTCCTTCAGGCTTCTTTGAGAAACTCTTTGAACTTTGACGATGAACCAATAGTTAAACCATTCCATTGAACCACATGTTTGAACCATTCCGTTGAACCAATTTCGAAAATGACCAATTGTTAGAAACCAATTCTTTTGATTGAACACACTTGTAGAAGTCATGAAGCTTGTTGAACTTGTAGAAATGAGCCTGTTTGCAGTCGTTAGATTTCTGAAAAGCTTGAAAAATGAGGAATTTGAATGCCCAAGACAAAATTTGGAAAGGGAAGAGATAATTTTGGTCTGTAGGACCAAAATAATTCAAATGTTGTCCCAAAAATAGCTGACATTTTTGGGGGACAACACCATCAACAAAGGTATCGGCCTTGTGTTTACAAAGTGATACAATCTTGGTCTAAGCATTAACCATCAGTTACAACATTCAAATAGAATTTGTTTATTTTTTCCATCACTATATACCTCTTAACCTAAAATCTTTCTCATAGATAATAAATTTTTTAACAAGGTAAGTAGAATTTTTTGTATCAAGATTTCTTCTTAAGAAAGCAACATATTGTAGATACAGTGTAATGATTAGAAGTTAATAGATTATTATTGTTATCATCATAGAATTCAATTAATTAATCCTCTAAACTTGAAATATCTCAAGTTAAAAGAGTAAATTTCCTAGGAAGGAGATGATATTGCTTTGTTAGCATAAGATGCCTTAGCTTGGAAATGAAGACAAACCAATCTAAAATCCATTTGTGTGTCGAAATAAAAATTTAAATTTTGTCTATGGTGTGGGGGAATCAATTGCATAGTAGTCACTCATAATAGAATTTAAATATCAAATTTGGCCGAAAAGATGTGACAATGCTTAAAGACATATGAAAAATGTGGAAGACCACAAAAGGCATGGGAATTGTTTGAAAAAATGCATAATGAAAATGTGGTATGTGATAAAAAGACTAGAATGTTCTACATGGCTGAAGAGATACTGTACAAGAATTGGAATGACATCATATCTTCAAATGTATACATTTTAGCCAAAATGGTGGTTTTGTATGACCATATTTATCCCCAAAGTTGTGACAACCCTTAAAGACATGTATGATAAATGTGGAATACTATAAAAGGCAAAGGAGTAGGAATTATTTGAAAAAACACATGATGCAAATGTGGTCTCATGAACTACAACTACTACTGGATATGCACAAAATGGGCTTGTTGAAAGAGCCTCTACAGATGTCTAAGTAAAATTACTTGGTAGGAGTAATGTAAAATTCCATCTTATTTTCTAGCATCCTTGCAGTATGTACCAAAATTGTTATGGAGATCCATTAAAAAAGAATGAAAATGCATTTTTTTCAGAAGCTGAAGTTGTGACTGCCTTCACAAACATCTAAAGAAAATGTGAAGGCATAAAAACATTATATAAAATATTTGATAAAATCTCTCAAGGAATTTTGATGTCAGTGGCTTATATTATTATGGATTTGCATAAAACAATGTTGCTAAAAAATCCTCTAAAGATTTGATGAATTTTTTTTAATAAAAAAATGTTTCGATCACATTCTATGATTCATCATCAAAAATAATATATGTATTCTTCCTGATAATGGATCACATAATATGATCTAATGCATCTAAAAACCATTCATACAATTTTATCCAAAACCCTGTTGCCTCAAATCTTCTATTCATCAGCAAGAAAATGATAAATTTGCTTGTGATAATAGTTTGAACTGTGTAATATAACTAACGTAAATGCTTCACAAATCCAGGCTTTTTGATGTAGCATTCTAATCATATTCCATTATTCATCATTAGAATATATGTGTTCTTCTTGATGGTGGATCACAATATATGATGAAAAGTGTCTTTTTTTTAAGATCAAAAAACTTCTTCACACAGTTTAATCCAAAACCTAGGTTTTAGGAAATAAATGTGAAAAACAAAGGAAGCTACTTGCATTTTTGGATGCATAAGTCGTTGGAAAATACAAATCTCCTAATTTGTAGGTCCTTACACTTATTCAAATACCTTGTGAGGAAGGGCCCTAAAATGGGAATGAAATCCCCATAACTCTACTCATAACTCTGTGTTATATGATTTCTCTTCGTGTAAAAGTAGTTGCCTGAATGAACAACAAATCTTCCTAAGATTGAACCTATGATCAAAGATCATTTAGGACAAATCATTATAAAGCATGAGATAAAATCATTTTCTTATAACAACACTGTAATGTCCCCAAATTAGGGATATTTTTTGAAATTTAATTTTTATGTGAAACCCTTGCAAAAGAAGAAAATTTATTTTTTACAACAACGAAACTTAGCTATAAATATACTCCAAAATTAGTATAAAAATATGCCAACAAATCAAATATGAACCCTTTTAACAAATATTAAATCTTCCTAAATCCATATTAGCCCTTCGAATCCTAGGCATCTAGGTTCAAAAATTTAGTATGATTTATGGCAGTGATTTTGATAACAATTTTTATGGTATTTCAACTTCAATAGGACATTAAAAATAATAGAAAAATATATTTGTAGACAAATACCTATTTATGATGTTTTTCCTTCACAAACAAGCTGAATTTATCATATCAAATATTTATAAAGTATGGGAAAATTTTAGAATATTTTAGAATCACCTTTTGACCATAAAACCCTCAATTAGGTCCTTTTTCCAAATCACCCAAGGCTGGAAATATTATATAAAAATCACAAAATAGTATTAGGGCAAGTAATGGCCCTCAAACACTAGTAAAACCCCTCCAAAACAAGTCACCAACTTCTACAAGTAAGTCACCACCCTTATTTGGGCCTCCAAACCCTATACTCAACCCTCAAACAAATTTGCCACACCTGAAAATGACAAAATGGTGTTCAAAATACCCTTGGAAGAATATTTTAGCTCAATGACAACTCCTAGGTGAAGTTTCCCTAAGGAGAATGAGGGTTTTCATCTTCAAAGTGTACAAGCAAAGCTTTTCATGCTCTAACTTAAAAATTTAATATCATAACATAGTCTACCTTTCAAATGAATTATCCATCCCTTTTTATAATCTTCCCTCCAAGAGGGGCATTACAATTTTGGAGGGAAACCCAAATTTCAAAGAAAGATTAATCAAAATCTAACCCTCACATAAGGTCTTAGATGCCCATGACCCTTAAAATACCACAATTTAAGAGAAAGTTAGACAATAAAGCAACTTTTTGAATTTTATAATTAAATTAACATGTTCTTTCTTTTCTAATTTTCCTTATCCTTTAGAAATAAGGAACAATTAGGCTAAGGGTATTCAAAATCTTCATGCGCAAAAGGGGGACATGACAACCCCTCTCGAATGTCATTTCATTCACTTAAACACCTTTGACGACAATGTGGATCTCCTCTTTCCATCTTTGCCTATATCGTTGAATAAATTTTTGAGTAAAGAAGGGAAGTCTCATGATTCATTGCATCTTTCACTATCTCCCTCCATAGATAGTGAGCACCATGTCTTGGCCATTGGCCATGGAAATTTTGAAGAGAAGATTATTCTTTCTTGAATGGTCCCCACCAATCACAGGCTTGCATTCTACTAGATTATTTATTTTCCTATCCAAATTAGTATAGGAAGGCATGTTTGATCCAATTCATACTGATCTCAACACCAAATATCTAAAAATATAGTTGCCACAAAATCTAATAACCCTCCAAGTCTCAAAACCCTCACCTAGTTCAACCTTAACCCAGATCTCCCAAATGCAAATCCTACTTTTCTAGATTATTGTGAGAGGCATAAAATCTATGTAAGCTGGCATTTTTCATATGTTCGAAGGGAGGCTTATTTTAAGATGGATAGAGGAAATAAATAATTGGAGATAGGGGAAGATTGTGTGGTACTTCATGACTAAGCTTGTTGTGGGCTAATTCAAACCTGTTTAGAATTGGAAACATTCCAAACCCAATAGGTACCTGGCGAGTTAACTTATTATTTTGCATTTTGACCCCCCATAGAGATGGGCACTTGGCCAACCCCTCTGGAATGGGATCTCTAAAACCATTATTGAAAATGATAAGCTTTGTGAGGTTGCCTCCTCTACAAAGCCTATAAGATAATAGACAACTGAAGAAATTAGATGATACATCCAACCACTACCAAATTGATTTTTTTCTCAGCTAATTATTCCATATTTACAACATCTTTAAATTAGGTAGATCCCCAATACTTGCAGGTTACACTAGTTAAATTATTGTATATAACACTCAAAAGTTGTAAGCTCTTTAGCTTGCCAATTTTAATTGGAATTAAACCTAAAATAATGCTATCAGATAATTCTAAACACATCATTGAAGTCATGTTCCCAAATTCCACTGGGATTTTTCCTCTTGACCTATTCTTGTAAAGAAACAAAGTATTGGGTTGTTAAAGATACCCTAATTTTATGGGGATTAAGCCATCCAAATCAGCACATGCCATATCTAAGTACTATAGAGTAGTTAGGTTCCTTGTCTCTAGAGAAATGCCACCATCAAAGCTATTGCATCTAATAATTAGTTTCTCCAATCGAGGCAAAATGCCAATTTTTGGTGGAATCTTCTTGTGCAGATTACTACCTGATAGACTACAAAATTTGAATCTTTTTAGCTACCCCATATTACTATGAAATACAAGAATCAAAGTAACTTCCCCATGTTCACCATTGAGGGGTCACTGTACTAAAAAAGTAGGGAAATTATTTCCTCCTCCAATGCATTATTTATTAGAAAAGTATCAAAAATAAATAAATAAACAAATGTAAGGCAAGTTAGAGATGAAAGTATACTTTTGTCTCTAACTTTTGTATCAAAATAGTCCTCCTTGTAGTAATGATAAATTATAATATGAAAAAGCTCATGTATACTTGCACCGCATGTGAAACAATACTAGTAGGTAGCCTAAACATGTCAACTAACCCTGATAGTGATGACTCTTTTAATGATTTATAATTCTCAAAAGATGTATGAAGAAGAAGTTTTAATTAATCTTCAACATCATCCAACATTCATTTATGTAGCTAAATTTTCAAACTAAGGTTATTGTATGATGATCATTATAATAGAAGTACCAATCCCAAATAAAGATAATAACAATATAAGTACACGCACCCACACACAAAGGAATTAATCATAGAATTAAAATTTTTATATATGTTGAACTCTTGCATAATAACATATTTAATTTTGTGAACAAGAAGTAATAACACATGGGTATGGTTGTAGAAATTTATTTCCAAGATAAGTTAGCTAAAAAAGGATCTTTAATATATTTGTTGAAGTCCATCATACTAATGTGTCCTATGGTGGAAATAGTTGGATGGTTGAACTTTTGATATATGAGAATTTTCACATGTAAATGGAAATAACTAATGCACACTAAGGTAGAAATAGTGCATCTTTTGGTGATGACTTTCCATTGATAATAAATACATATGGTAAATATATTAGAGGAGATTTCCCATCTAACATCTTTGATTTCTCACAAAAATGTAGTGGCACAGTTTATTGCAAGTAAATGCTTGCTCTAAATTACATGCTAAGGAATGTTGGATAAAATATTTTCTACCTAAATGATTAAGGGATATTGTAATAAATATTTTTGAAAATTTTGAGCAGTCATTTAACCCAAAACTAAGTTTTTAGCTAACCGATTTGTGTTGGAGGGATTTTATGGGTATCGGTTGATAGTTGCATTCCTTTTCTTCTTGGTACATAATAATTTTGTAAATGACCTAAAATTAATGTTCTAATCTCAATTGTATAAATGATATCTAAATTTTATTGAGTTTACCATTGGGATATAACATCATTACATTCTTTAAAGAGTGCAATATCTAATCACCTCAAAGAGTCCCTAGTTTGAGTTCGTATTATAGTCAGTGGTTGGTGCTTCCTGAACCAGCTCTTTGCTATGATAATCATAGACATAAGGGAAAATAACCAAAGAAAGAACATCACAAAGTAAAACAAATTAAATCAAAATTAGAGCATTCCATTTATACTCCCTTTTCTTTAGTAGCAAATTTACTAATGTTGCATGATGATCATACATTGATTTAAATGTGAAACAAAGTAAAAACAAAACTTCATGACTAAAAAATTATAAAAACAGGTGTAAATTCCCTTTACT
Source organism: Torreya grandis (assembly GCA_037957365.1). Lineage (NCBI taxonomy): Eukaryota > Viridiplantae > Streptophyta > Pinopsida > Cupressales > Taxaceae > Torreya > Torreya grandis. The sequence continues at coordinate 1,247,259 of JARHVA010001134.1, forward strand.
CATCGCTCATCCTTAAGTAATGAGCAAAAAATGATGTACAATGATCATATAAAGATGAGATCCACAAAGAAGAGACAAAATGTTACAACAAAGAAATACATATAAATGGATGAAACTCAAATCGATACAAGTGTTTCACTCACCTTGTTTTGGAGCCTTGTATGATAAACTTGAAAATATAAATAAACAATGCAAATAATGAGCTCCACATTAAAGAAAATAGAATCATTTGGCATTGCCTTTGTTTATTTTTAACAATGTGCTTGATTAGTTATTAAGGTACAAACTAACAAATTTTGATAAAATCTATGTTATTTGGCCTCAAAATGGTATTGGAGTTCTTTGTTTTAGTCTACTTGACCAACATATGAAAAAAGGTGATTGATCTGGAGAGTAATCTTCCACATAAATCCACATTTAGGATTATAATAACAATAATAACCTTGAAAAGGCTTGAATATCCCAACAAGGATCTAAGATCAAGTACTAACAATGACTATAATTTAAATACCTTGGCAAGGTTAAACATGTTGTTTATCGGTCTTTAAGGTAGAAGCTAATCACTTTTCATAATCCATGTAACTTGGACTCAAAATGGTAATGGAGATATCTGCGATAAAAAATATAAGACTATTGAAAAGGTTTGAAATCCCATAAACAAAAAATCAAGTACTAAAAATCACCATCATTTAAAAATATACACATGATGACACTCACCATAACTAAATTGTATTGGATATCTCTAGTATATGAAAAATAAGAACCTTGAAAAGGTTTAAAAGTCCTAATACGAACAAAAAATATAGTACTAACACTCACCATCATTTAAAATGCTAAGTAGATTTTGACATGGCAAAGATTCATCCCACTTAGATATTTGTTGCATTATTTCATCACATTTAACACTTTTATATCCCCAAAGAACTATGCAAGAATAGAGAGGCAGTTCAACCTTATTGAAAATGACTGCAATCATCTCTTCAACATTTACTATTGATCTAAGTATGAGTAGAATCAACTTTCATTATTTTTAACTATGTGGTTTAAGCTAGCCTTGGAACTCAAAATATCAAAATTTAGTGAAATATTTAGCCCATTTAACTACAAAATCTAAGGACATCCAAGACAAAGATTCCATGGAGACCCCAGTTATGGTTTCAACCATCCTCTATAACTCAAAGATGTCAAGTTTTGGTGAAAATTTCAATTTGTTTTACTACCCAATATAAGGGTATCCAATGCAAAGATACCATGGAGAACTAATTTGTTCATGGATATATGGATGCATCATAGGCTATACTTTATTCGATACTAACCATGTTAAATTTTTTATTGAAATTTTTATTCTAATTTTTTTTTGTAGGATTCCATAGGTTTTGGGTAGCTCAAGACTCTCTATGATATTTGAATATTAATATGTGGTTAATATAGATAAATATGATGTGATATATGTGTGTGTGATACTAGGCTAGTCTCATTCCTTGTGCATGAATAAATACATGAAACAAGCCTACATAGAGTTCTTTCCATAAAATCTCTAGGATCGACCTTAGGGGTGGATCCGGCTTATATTATTTTTACCTTTGATTTAAAACAAATGGCTATCAACAATTATCCTCAAGGGTTTCACTAGCCAAGTACGCCACTATCATAATGTGATTCATGTAGCATGTAACTATTTTAGTTTTTGGAAAGTAATTACTCATAGTTGCTCACCAAAAACCGTGAGTAATTTTTACTTACTCAAGTATATCAGTTTCATAACATCCATCATGATTTTCTAATGTTTTTTGCTCTAATTTTGTGATTTGTGCTACTATTTGTTGATGCATGATTGACATTGGGTAATCACTTGTGTTAAATCAAAGGTACCAAGTAATTTGAATATTATAGTTTAGAACTTCGATCAATTCAATGCCATAACTTGGGGCTCACATATTTGCCAATATGCAGGGATTTTAGAACTATTTTAACCTACATTTTTTCCATTGTGCCTAGGTTTTAAAACAAGTTTATCCTGCATTTGAGTTTGATTATTTGAGAATCAAAATAATGAACTATGAATCAACCTTGGTGGTTGGCTCACTTTTATTATTGATAATAGATATTAAAACTAAATGGGCACATTTTCTTGAATCTCAATTTATAGGCTATCTGATTCAACTATTTGCCATCAATTTTGAAGGATATTCACTCAGTTTTAATAGGTGATAATTATACTTAGCCTCCATAGTTTAATTTTTTTTCCCATTTTTTTCTACCTTTTCCATTAACTAGGGTTTTAAACTCTTTTTATATTTTTTTTATAGGTTTTCAATAATGGCATCCGGTTCAAGTAGAATTATGCTCATATAAGATGTTTGATGACCTTACATGGAAGTAATGTGAAAACATTCTAAAGTCCAACTTTGTCATATGCAATTATTGTGAGTTTAAGATGAGGGCAAGCATCACACAAATTCTTGGTAATGTTATGTGACTATGTGATTGTGTGACAAAGTGCCCCCTTAGGTCAAAATAAGGATGGTTGTTTTCCTAGCGCTTTATGAGGAGGAAACATGAGAAAAAGAGGATAATTGAAGTACTTGCATCCATGATAAATAGGGGGCAGTGAGAGTTTATTTCGATGATTTAGGATCCTCTGGACCTTATATTTCCCTAAGGGCTCAGGGATAATGCCATCCACTAGAAATAGTTTAAATTTACCAAGATAATTTTTTTCCTCATAACAATCTTGCGGTACAAGCTTCATTTGAAAAGCTATAAATCAGGTAAGGCAAGGAGTGGTGCTAAGATTTTTTTTCATTTCAAATCCTTAAAAGTTCATTATTGTGATGTGTTCCACACAAACTTGTCCTTCATTCTCCCTTTGGTAGCTTGGTTTTGGGGCCATGAAAGATAAAAAAATCCAAGCACGAGCTAACGGTAAAAATTGGCTATCCTTGAGAAGATTCTAAGTTATACAAGTTTTGTTGGTGTTGGCCATTCTTAGATAATTTTGATCTCTTTTTTGTCAATGTTACACTTTACAAAGCTAAATAACATTAATCCCTATTGACATATAGCTTATGATTTCACAAGGTGTCCAAAACTTGTTGGACCTACTGCAGATGCTTCTCCCATGTCTTGTTGAAAATAAGGATGTCATCCAAGTAAACAACAACAAAGGAATCAATGAATGGTCACAAGACATCATTCATCATTTGTATAGACATTATAGGTGTATTGATCAAGTTGAAGGGCATGATTAACCATTCAAATAGACATTCCTCAGACTTAAACATTTTCTTCCAAGAGTTAGATGTGTCAATGGGTACTTGATGGTACCTTGACTTCAAATCAATATTTGTGAAGAACTTTGCTCCCTTGAGTTGGTCTACAATTTCATCAATGCATGGGAGTGGATACTTGTTATTGAAAGTGATCTTGTTAAGGGCCTTGTAGTCAATACAAAGTCACCACATCTCATCCTTATTTCGAGCTAACATTATTGAGCTTCCTACATAATGGCCCATTAGACAAGGGTATCTTAGTGATCAAGTCGATGGGATGTGTCCTCTTGTAGTGCAGGGGTACACCAATAGGTGTAGTTAAGACATCCATGTAATATGTTAATATCTTCTCCATTGTTTTTGTTATATAGTCTAATTTTGTATAGCATCTTGCATGGTTTTCATGACTTGTTGAGTGTTCTAGGCAAGGATTTTTAGCTCTTGTACAAGTTTTTAAACTATGATTTTTAGCTAGTTTTAATCAGCCATTATAACATTGTCAAATAAACTTCTGACAACATTTTGATCCCTTTTTAAAGCCTAAGGACATCCAATTCAATAAGGGCATGTAGAACTTACACATAGATGCATCATAAGTTAAGTATATTTATTGCATATGATCAGAATCATTAAATTTTAACCATTTGTTGTATTCACTCTATAATGAAAGATTCCATAGGTTTGGGGAATTTATAGATCATCCACATGAGATTAAAGTAAATATATGTTTTTAATGATATGAGTGATGTATGTGGGTGATGTTAAATATTAGGGAATTCTTATTCCCTCTATTTAAATAAATAAATAAATACATGAACTGTGTAATGTTAGATACACCAAATAATATTCAAAATTTAGTTGGTTGTAAGGAACTATCAAATTTTAGAATTATTTAAGGGTTTATAAATCAAAAAATTAGGGTTTTTGGTTGTATGAAAGTCTATCATGCCCTAGTAAAGGCTGCCATACCTACTGTAGACTATTGTGCAACCCTCAGGACTGTTACGACTAGTTTTAACGAAGGATGCTAGGGACATCACGAAGCTTCATTAAAACTATGACATTATTATTGTACAACCATTCTACGGCATTAAAAATTAGATTGTGAGTGTTTCAATTTCAAAATTTTATTGTTTCAACATCCTAAGGTTTGAGTGGGATACAATGAATAAAATTACTATTTTTTCAATCCTTATTTTATAACTACAATTATCTATAAAAATTCTATATTTTATAAAGGTTTAGCAATAATTACCATCATTTTAATTTTATGGTGTAAGGGTTTTCAATAAAAAAATAGGTTTCTTTAATTTAACTCTAAATGGGACATTACATTGGTATTAAAGAATACATCTTGCTAGCCTATGAACCAGAGAAAAAATATATGGAACATATTTTGAAACCAATTCATAAGGATTACGAGATGCTCACAAGGAAGGATGTGAAGAAGAAAATTTACCAAGCAGGGAAAATCCTCAAGCATCCACTTTAATTGAAGGGTGTACTCATCATTTTGGAGGAAGTGGAAAATTACGTGTCTATGGTGGAACAAACACAATCTGGTATGATGAATCTTTCTATGACTCCATTAATTATTTCTTTGGGAAAGTTATAACTTCTAAGACATCAAGACAAAGATGTAAGGCTTATGGTTATCACTTACATTAGTGAAATTACCCTAATAATAGCATCTGAAGTTGATATCGACAATCGAGTCTGTGTATTGAGAGTTCTCTCTCATTTATAACCATTCAAGTTTATGATGAATATATTTTATCAATTGATTGAGCCTTCTAGTTCATCGGTTTGCAATATAAGGTCAAAAACCTTGATAGTTAGTATGAGTATTGAGGATAAAACCCTTACTGTTCAGATTTAGGTTTGAGGAAGAAAACCCTCTTAACCATTGAGATGATTCCATCCATAAATCATAATTGTGTAGATAAAATAGGTAATATTGGGATTTTAGTTAGCTATAAGGAGCTATCATTTTTAAAAATTGTTTGAGGGTTTATAAATTAACAAATCATGGTTTCTAGTTGTACAGAAGGTTGTTTTGCCCTCGTAAAGGTTGCCATACATGTTGTAAACTATTGTGCAGCCCTTGAGACTGCTGCAACTAGTTTTGGTAAAGGATTCTAGGGAGATGGCCCATATTCATCATAATTGTAGTGTTGTTGTTGTACAACCACTCTGTGGCAAGAAAGGGGGTTTCAATTTTAAAATTTCATTGTTTCAACATCCTAAGGTTTTAACGAGATCCATTGAATAAAATTACTATTTTTTTGATGTTTAGTTTATGGCTACAATCTTAAATGGCTCTTGTGCATTTTCAAAGAACCAATACCCCTTAAAGATAAAGGAACAAACAATACTTCTACAACAACCTTTGCAGAAGTAATCCCAGTTTCTTTTTACAATTCTCTAATGGCAACTACTCTTGCCTCTTCACATTCTTTAACTCTATCTTGCTCCAAAGATTTCTATTATGATATGAAAGGATTCAAACTATAACATTTCTGGAAGAAAGAACATGTCAACATGCAAAATAAAACTGATGTAATATTCTCGAAAGAAATAATGATGATTACCACTGACCAATTAATTTACCTTGATACCTAGTTTGCATGCTCATCTTGATTGTCTCTCTCCTTAATGAATTACTAAAATTTATATTCAAATGATTAGTTTATATGAAATTAACTTATGTTATTGTTCCATGTTAATATATAAATATAAAACATTATTTTTTTACATTATTCAATTTAATGTATTCAATATGTAATAAAATATAATTTTTAAAGCAAATTATTGAACATACTTAATGCATAAAATAAATAAATCATAGTTTAAAAGATATTTAATATAGTATGCCTAACTTATGTTTTTTGCTAGGTTAATGGGTTTTGACTGGGGCCATAATCAGTCTATGACACAATCAAGGCCCCAGATCCTCATTTGATATGAGTACCACAAGTACTAGATATTACCAGTTATTACCAATAATTACCAAGCCACAACCGACCCAAGAATCATACCTAGAGTCGTACCTAGAGCCAATGGTGGCCCAATTTCTAATAGTGGCCACAACCGGCCTAAGAATCACTCCAACAACCAAAGATGGCCCAAGTTCCAATAATGGCCACAACCAGCCTCGAGGATGTAAATGGTCACAACTGGCCTCATATGTCTTTCTAGAGATTTGAATCTGGGTGGAACTTGGAACAATCAAACCATTTAACCAACTCACTCAAATTTTATTGGCTCTAATTTTGGGTTAAGACATTTTTTTAATAACTAGAATGTCATCAAACTAGTGATGAATAGTATCCCTAGCCATTGGCTATAGACTTATTTCATCGCATTGAACACATGTTTCAAGCCATTTGTCGATCCCCATCGTATTGAACATCGAGCTAATAGTCTATTACATTTAGATACTTTTCATGAATAACCCATCGTAGCTTAGTGTGGGAACGATGCTAGAGAGTGGGCATCCTAGACAGTATGCCTAACTTATTAATACATGAGTAATATATTTCATTTTGTAATTTTTCTAGTAAGTAATAATAAATATAATATTTTTATAATATAGTGTAATACTATATTATAATATATAATTTATCAGTAATATTATTATATAATATTTTAATAATATGATATACACATATTAATATAAAATAACACACATTTATACACACACACACACACACACACAAATTGCTATTATATCTTAATTATATTTATCTTGAAAATGTAGTACTTGTAACTTTCTTCCATTTACCTAATAAAGATAAATAAGTACTATTAGTGTAAGTACGCATCTTTTCTCGGGCTTCTTTGAGTGTTCCACACTTATGAATTTCCCTTCTTAAGCCAAATACACTTTGTCACATGTCTACCCAATTCAGATACACCTTGTTATGAGATAGGTTTCTAATTAGCAAAGTCGTGGGTAGGCATCGTGATGACTAGTGTCAGGGTAAACAACTCAACATGGGCTGTGCAAGTAATTTAATAGATGTTAAAGGTGTGCCATTTAGGCATTAACCTATTTCTACAGGGCCATTATGATTCTTAGTACAAAGATGTATAGTTCACCTTCATTTTATCTATAGTTTCATGGCCTCCCATGTATGACAAACTCTACTGTTCCTCTTTTTCATATTAAGTATCTTCACCAATTAAGGTTCGTTCACAATTTCAATGTCTACAAATTTAAAACTATATACAAAAATATGATAATAGATATTATATAATATACAAAAATATTATAATATATATTATATAATATTCAAAAATATTATAATATATATTATATAATAACTAACAAATTTAAGTTTATATTGTAACTTATGTTCGTCTATGTTGTCAATATATTGATACCTAGAGAAATTATAGCAAGGCCATACAAAATTTATAAGTGGTGAAAGATTGCAAAGTCATTGATGTAACAATACAATGATGTTGATAAGGGGAAAATGCATTGAGGGTATGAAGTTTATTTTTTTACTTTCATTATAGTTGAAGTGAGTACCGAAGATTTTGTAAAGTGCATGCTGCATGAATGTATAAGAGGGCATTGCTTGTGATACAATGTGAATGTTATGGTAGAGGAGTTACTAGTTGAGAGAAAAAGTGGTCGATTGGTGATCATTCCCAAATGGTAGGAAGAGTTAGTAGTTTTAATTCTAATGCAATAAGGGGTGCCCACATGGTACACTTAAAAAGGGAACATACTCTACAAATATAAAGAAAATACTTATGAAAGAAAACATTAAAAATTAAATATAAATTTCACTATAAAAATTAAATATATATTTCTTCTCACATAACTTGTACCTTCTGAACAACTACTAATTATCAAAATCTATATATAGTATTTAAACTAAAATATATATCTTAGATAAATCTATTTTTAAAAAAGAAATTTAATACAATCTTTCACTTCTATACTTTAATTTCGTATTTTTTTAAAAATCGTGTAACATTTTCAATTTAGTGAAACGGCTTTATTACCTGCTATTAACCATGAAAATATTTTGTTTGTATTAATACATATAGTAATAATGTTTAGACATTAGACTTAATATTATTAAATTATTAATAATATTATTTTTTATTATATATAATAACTTGATTTATAAATTAAATGTTTTTTTTTTCTTATTATTTAAATATTATAAAACAAATTATTATTTAATAAAACGTTCATAAAATTTGTCACCAATATTATTAATAATTATATTATTATTTTATAACAATATATTAGATTTAAAGTTTTTTTTAATATGATTTAAATATTTAACAAAGTTAAAAAAAATTATTTAATATTAATACTTACTATTATCTTGATTCATGGGTATTATTATTATTTTGTTTTTAAATATATATTGGACTATTTTTCATATTATATTTTTACATTACATTGGACTAATTTTTATATTATATTTTTCACTAATTATTTGTAGGTCATAATATAAAATTAATTAATATATTTGTATTTAATGATATAAAGATTCTTTCGATTAATATTATTAACTTATTATATTATTATTTTTATTATATGTAATAAATGATGTGTTTTAAATTATAGTTTTTCTTATTAAATTTTTACAAATATTATTAATATTTCTATCGTTTAAAGGAAATTTTAAAAAAAATTGCCAGCTATGATGTTTCATTTTATATTATATATATTAGAGTAGTAAGCTAAAATTATTTAATTAATTTATATTCAATGATGTAAATTTTAAAATGATTAATATTATTAAATTATTACCACTTTTATTTTTATTGTATATTATATTTGATGTGAAAGATATATTTTTCAAATGAAATTTTATAAAATAAATATAATAAATTAATGCGTGAATTATAATTTTTTGATTATATTTTTATAAATATTATACATATTTCTCATTTAAATAAAATGTCAATATTGAGATTCCTTTTTATATTATATTTTTATATTTTTTTTTTGGTATAGTGCAAAAATTATTTAATTTTATTTATATTTGATGATATAAATTTTAAAATGATTAATATTATTAAATTAATAACACTATTATTTTTATTATATAATATTTTGATATGAAAATTATATATAATTAAATTTTATAAATATTATAAAATAAATTATTATTTAATAAAAATTGAAAAAATGACACCAACATTATTAACAATTGTATTTTTATTTTATAATAACAAATTATATATTAAATTATATTTTTTATATGATTTAAATATTTAACTAGGTTAAAAAACGTATAATTTTTTTTTATAAAATAATCTGTATACATTTTAAACATATTTTTTAAAATTGTTAATTAATTTTTAATACATAAAATTATATATGAATATGTTTTATTATTATTATACTAGTATTTTTAATAATTATATATTTAAACTTATTGTGATTGTGATTGTCTCTTTTTTTTAAATTGTAGTCAATAAAAAACTTTGAAATAACAAAATATTTTATATATTGTAAAGTTTAAATCAAATATTAAGGAATATTCTATTCATGTTATTATAGAATATTTTGTTTATATTAATATTATAACTAAAAACTTATTTCAAAAAATGACATTTGGAATATAATACAACAAACAACAATTTTAGAGCATAAAAAATGGTAAGAATTCCATTGAAAAATCATAATTTTTAGGAAATTTTAAATTTATTTTAATAATTATGAATGTTTATCTAAAATTTCATATAAAAATATTAAAATCTTTTCTACTAATATTTCATTTAAAACTTATTTAATCAAATTTATAAGGTAGAAAATAGTAACCATATTTATAGATTAGAAAATAGTAACCATATTTATAAGCTAGAAAATAGTAACTATATAAAACTTTTGTAATGTATTTATATGCCAAAAAATAATAATATACATTTGGTTAAATGTCATAGAGTTATTTCATTGATAAATTGTTTGTTTATATATGTTTCCATGTAAATTTACATTGGAACTTACTTATTGTAAATTGTTTAAATTAGAGTTTATATATAATTTTTTAATTTAAAGATAATGCAATATTAGATAGTAGACCAAAAAAAAAGTGCATCGTTATTATAATTATATTTAAAACTTTCACTTATCAATTATCCAAATTAAAAATAATTTAATTAAATATAATATAAATTTTGATTATATATCATTTATGAATAAACTTTATTAACAAAAGTTTAATACAAAATTATTAATTTAGGAAAAACATTTAATCAATTATAAAAATATTAAATTTATTATATTTTAATTTTTTTTAATTAATTTAATATAAATAGTAATTTTATAAATTTTAATTATTTTGAATTCAAATTAAATAAAAATAAATTTAATTTAATTTAGTTTATAATTGAATTTTTAAATAAATTTATAATATTTATAAATTTTGAGAAGATAAGATATTTGTCACAAGATATTTTATTATGCTTGTTATAATATCTACTTATTATTAAAACTTTTGATTTTTTTAATACTTTTTGTAAGTAATTCAATATTTTGTGCTTGCAATATATGTTTATTATTAAAAAACTTTAAATTTTTTAAATATTTTTTTTAGGTAATTTAATATTTTGTGAGAAAATAAAATGTAATAGATATATAATTTATATATTTCTATAATAATTTCGGAGAGAATAAGAGAAATATTTAAAATAAAACATGACTACCAATGTAATATACGACATGGAAAAAATACAATTTAGAAAACATAAAAATGATTATTATAGAAAAAAAAAATTAAAAAAATAATAATACTTGAAAATATTTATATCAAAAAATTAATTTGCTAACTCAATAAATAAGACTACTCTAACAAAAAACCTATCTAAATCTAAAAATAAATAAATAAATAATAAAATATAATAAATAACAAGATATATAAAAACTTACTATTTAATATAAGATTTGTAACATTGAATAAATCTAAAAAGAATAAAGAATTGAAAACTCTTAATATATAATATTATGTATATTGTAAAAAATTACTAATAAAATTTAAAGTACTTATAAATTTATTATTTATCAATTTAAAATTAAAATATTATTATATTATCAGAAGCATTTAGATATTGAATTTTAAATTTATATATTTTAAATATACTTACTAATCAATAAAAAAAATATATATATATATATATATAACTTATATTAAATTAAAATTTAAAAAAAATCAAAATTTTCAATGCTATAAAGCTTAAAAACCTATTTAGAAATAACAAAATTTGAGAATTGTTATTGATTTTTCATAATCATCTGAGTCATAAGGATCCATTTTTTTTGATAAGAGAGGTAGTTACAACCTTTAATCTCCCTGAAAGACAGCTTTTTTCAAGAATTAGTGAGTCATCCAATATGTTCCCAAAACATTGATGAAGAGGTTGCAGAAGGTGGCAAATACGGTGGAAGAAGTTTCCAACATGGATGCATGCAGAGGTCCATATATGCACTCTGCACGTTTGTGGTCATCCTCAAACAAATATATTCACCTTATCGACAAGGGATCTTAAAAACAAATATCCATCAAAGGTCTTGATAAATTGTGTAATGGACATCAGAACAGAAACAGCCACATCATCATAGGATAAACTTTACAGATGGAACTAAACCAAACCAAAAACAGAAGGGGGCTATTTTTTAGCATCGCAATTGTGGCCTGAAAACACGTCACTATAAGTTGATGAAAGAAGCTGGGGAAAATTTCCAACAAGAAACTATGCAATTACAAACCAAAAAAAACCCATATTCACCGTCCTCAAATATTTGAATCAACTTATTCACAAATAAATACAAGCAGCTTCTGTTAGAGACGCAAGTCTTGTTGAAGATGACACAGATGTCCTGCCTGCAACGGGTTTGAGAAACTATCATCGGCAAGCAAGGCAGTTTAGGGCCTATGGCAATTTGACTTTATATTGCTCACAAATATCCAAAGCTCGATATGTTAGTTTTATGATCAGATTTGAAACAATCAGAAGATGCAACACAATGAACAATGAACACAACAATATACCTTGGGAAAACCCTCCAACTTGAAGGGAAAAACCCAACAACAATATATCTCTTATATATATTGAATAATAAGAACAGCAATCTGCTTTACAATGAATTATCTTGCTTATCCTTGAACAATGAGAAATCACTCTATATATATACAAGTGAGAGGAAAGAGACGCATCTCTTCAATTTCCATGTTGGCCTCCACCAAACAAATTATGTCTTAAATAATACAATAAGTTGCGCTGGAAGTGTGAGCCCGACGCTGCTCCTTAAACATCAACACTCCCTCTCAGCTAGGGAGGATACTTCCAGCTACATAAAACATATCACCTCATTGTGATGTCAACCATAATGGCTACAACAATGCATAGTATGTACAAGTGTTCATCACTTTACATGATATCCACCATGGTTCATCTAGAGGGTGGAATCAAAGGATTTCACCTTGAACTTCTCTTACAAAGAAGAACTTGTTATCAGGGTATTTCACCTCAAACTTCTCTCACAGAGAAGAACTTGTTATCAAGGGATTTCACCTCGAATTTCTCTCACAGAGAAGAACTCGTTATCAAGGGATTTCACCTCGAACTTCTCTCACAAATAAGAACTCGTTATCAAGGGATTTCACCTTGAACTTCTCTCACAGAGAAGAACTCATTATCAAGGTATTTCACCTCGAACTTCTCTCACCGAGAAGAACTCGTTATCAAGGGATTTCACCTCGAACTTCTCTCACAGAGAAGAACTCATTATCAAGGGATTTCACCTCGAACTAATCTCACAGAGAAGAACTCGTTATCAAGGGATTTCACCTCGAACTTCTCTCACAAAGAACTTGTTATCAAGGGATTTCACCTCGAACTTCTCTCACAGAGAAGAACTCATTATCAAAGCTTTGGTGGCTTCTACAATAGATATGTTCTTCCTTTCTGCAACACCATTTTGTTGAGGATTGTAAGGGACACATAACTCCCTCTTAATCCTTGCGTCAATGCAAAAAGTTATGAAATTATTCAGAGAAGTACTCCCCTCTGTTCTCAGATGTTAGAACTTTGATTCACTTCCCAGATAAGTTCTCTACTTGAGCTTTAAACTCTTTGAACCTCTCAAGTACTTCTTTAGATTCCATGGCACAACCTTTGTAGGTACCTACATGCTCCTCGTTGAATTTTGGAAGACCCGTGACCATCTTCTCCATGATAGGTAGAGCCCAAAAGTGTAGGTGAGCCAACCTTCGATGCCAAAGATCACACAAGCTTGAAGAATCATGTACTAATTCCTGAAGTGGACAAGTGATTAGCCTATCAAGGCTCTCATGTCTAACACCAATTATAGGCATGGTGAGGTAGCTGGAGACAGAAGTAGATGGTGATTAATTTCAATACTCCCCCCTTAATCACAACTACTGTTATCTATGATGCATAACAGATCTCTATTAAGCTCTGTGGAACTCTTAATTATTGAATGCCATTCTATGACCATTAATACAACTTCTCGATGGCTCTTGCTACCATCTCACAACGCATTTGATCATTTACATCCTTCTTCAATACACATCTACTCGGCTCTTTTCAATGCCTTGGTTGCTTTCACACTTATGTGGGTTGCTACCACATCAACATACATTCTATTATTCCCATGAGGTCCTTAGATTCAGCTCTCACCAACCTCAATCTTTTCCATGCTTTAGAATGGTGGTAGGCTCCATTGATTGTCCAAACAATCCTGCAAGGAGCTTATGAAGCCATACTACTTCTTGAGCTACCATACAAGCTGCAATATACTCTCCCTCTATTGAACTCAATGCTATAGATGATTGCTTCCTACTTTTATAGTAATTCTTGATGAGCACCTCTTTTATCTGAGATTTCAAGCAGTGGAGGCTCCAGTAAACCACCAAAGAAAAAAGCATTACACATTCCATTCCACATGGTAGCCACATACTTGTCATTTATCATCATGTTCTGACGAACAACAATGTTGTAGTCATGCAGCAAAGCCACGTCCTTGGGGGTGTCGATCAGGTAGTCCAATAGTTCCACGTACTCAGTGACGTGTTTCTAGTAACTGTCAAAACTGATCTTGCCTAACCCTTTAACTAACACGTAGGGGGGCATGCACACCAATTAGGCCTCTCACCACCTACAGCCAATGCTGCCAGTCTGTTCCTTGATGAAAGGCCTCTAAGTCTTAATTGACTCCTCTCCCTCCCCTACATCAACTTTCCTACAAGGCCTAGAAATTGCTACAATTTTTAGGCAAACTAGAAGAAGAGGAATTCCAATCAGGGCTCGCATAATCCAAGGTACTGGTAGGAGATTCAGGAGCCCTTTTCACCTCCAGGGTAGAGGCAAAGCATTTGTTGGTTTGATGAAGAAAAGGATGGTCCAACATCTGTTCAACGGTCCACCTCTTCTTAGGATCTCTACAGAAGCATTTCTCTAGGAAGTCTCAGCCTTGAGATGAAAGACACTTGGGCAAGTCTGGCAATTCATCTGTGTAACTGATGTGGTACATGGCTGCGAGGGGATTCGAAACATTGCTCCAAGGCAGCTTGCCGGTGGCCATCTCCACCACTGTGCAGTCGAGAGACCAAATATTGGAAGGTGGCCCCTGCTCCAGTTGGTTGACTACTTTAGGAGCCATTCACAATGGCGTACTCCTTAAATGTTGGAGACTTAATCCCTTGTCATCTGTGATTCTGGCAAATCCAAAGTCGCCAAGCTTGATCACACCACTAGCTCCGACAAGCACATTGTTTCCCTTTATATCACAATGCACAATCCCCTGCTTGTGAAGGTAATCTAATCCATGGAGGAAGCAACCAGTGTAGGCCCTGAAAATTGATTCATCCAACTATCCCCCAAATTTATTTAGCAATCCTGCCACGCTACCACCAGGCATGTATTCCATATCAAATTACACTTATTCATGCCATTCTCAATGTTGTACTGCTTTCCCAAACATCACACAATGTAGGCAGAATCTAAGGTCCTGAGAATGTTGTATTTGTTTTCTAAATAAGTTGGAGAAGGAAGAGAGGGATTTGGTTTTCCAGCTTCATAATGTCATATCTCACACTTGCCATTGCAGGCATGATATCACTGAACTCTTCAGCGTCACCATTGAAGCAACTTTTGAGAAAGTAGTAGAGGAATAAGGCATCTAGCGTCATCATCCACACAAACTTCTGAGTGTCCTTTACTGCGTCCATCTTCCAGTCGTAGAACTCCTCTAACTTGCTGCCGTATTAAGGGGTGCCATGACAGTTCATTTTTGAATGTAGAGCCCCCACGCAAAAATGTTATGGCCCCTCTCAATAATGAGTTTTGAATGTAGACACCCCACACAGAAATGTAGATTGATGAAAAAAATTTCCATTGTTTTTGTCATGGCCTGTTACAAATCAAATTGTGGATAAATTATGGTTGTAACACAAGACGAGCTCTTCCAAGACTTGTCATGCGCTTTGAGCATCTCTTTTGCCTTACTCTTTGTCTTGGTCGTGCATTCCCCGTACATTATTAATGTGTACAGCTTGTTCATTACACCGATCTGCAACATGTCATTCACCACCCACTCAGAAGGAGAGAAATTGCAAAGCGACCAAAGGATGTGAACGCCTTTTTTTTTTTTTCAGTTGCGAATTTAGAGACTCTCATTATTTTCTTAGAGACTACAGGTATGCCCATGGCGTGGTCAGCTATTGCAGCTCTTCCTTCTATACATCCGCACAACATGTTGAGAAGACATAGCATACTCTCACAGGTGCTTCTTGTTAGTTTTAGCCTGTAGTCTCTTCAACTGCCTCACCATCGTCTCCAAAATATCTCATTATTTCTTATCTCTTGTCTTCTACGAACACTCAACTGGAAGCTCCAATTTGCAAAAATAGGGATAGACAGGAGATATAAAGAATAATATAGTATTGTTGCAATGACAAATCTGATCACAATCTTTTTTAAACCCGCTCTGATACCATGTTAGTTTTATGATCATATTTGAAACAATCAAAAGATGCAACACAATGAACAATGAACACAATAATATACCCTGGGAAAACCCTCCAACTTGAAGGGAAAAACCCAGCAACAATATATCTCTTATATATATTGAATAATAAGAACAACAATCTGCTTTACAATGAATTATCTTGCTTATCCTTGAACAATGAGAAATCACTCTCTATATATACAAGTGAGAGGAAAGAGACGCATCTCTTCAATTTCCATGTCGGCCTCCACCAAACAAATTATGTCTTAAATAATACAATAAGTTGGGTTGGAAGTGTGAGCCCGACGCTGCTCCTTAAACATCAACACGATAGTCTGCATCAACATTGAAAGTTAATCTAAGTTTTTTTCAATGCATACAATGCTCATAACAAAAAATCTTATGAAGTTGTATCTTAAACCTGTGGGGACATGTTTTAGGAGATTTCATTTGTACCGTGTTTTACACAAAAGAGGGGAAAAAAAAGAAAAGAAAAGATTGAGAATTTGTTGGGGCCGATACCACATGGTGGATTTTGGGTTTTTAACTTTTTTGGTATGTTTTTTTAGGAGGGGCATAGCAGAGAAGAATGGAGTTTACATAATTGACAAGTTTTTCTCAAGGTTTTGCTAAGAAACAATGTCTGCGGGATTATCCAGCGCTTTGCACAAAGTCCTTTCTCCTTAGGAAGATTTCTCCATATGAACATGAAGGTTTTGCTAATAAACTTATTTTCTCTCTTGACGTATTTTAGATAAATGTATTTAACATATCTATGTTAGTAGCACCCGCAAGTGTGACATGCACATGTAACAATAAATACCAATTAATGCATCATTTCATATTCATCGAAATAAGAAATATATATCACATTCAATGATAATTAATGAAAATAAATATAATATATGTGATATTAAACATGTAACATTATTGTAGTTCTAAGGACTTGAGTAGCATTATTTTACATGTGAGATGGCCACAAATGTTAACCCTAATCTTTCTCTATACCCAATATCAATTGTTGCTTTAGAAAGAGTCAATCCTTGTGATTTATGTATGGATAATCCCCAAGTTAGTCTTAAAGGTAGATGTCATGTCCGTCCCCTTTGTATTGGTATAATTGAAATTGTATGTGGAGTTGCATCTGCAAATGACATTCGAGAGTAATTATCAAATTTTACCATAACATATGTAGGTGGCTCTAGGGAACTTCCAAGTTTGTATATTATACTTAAAATATATCCTAGATATCCATTTACAAGCCCTGCTTCTATCCATAGATTAGAGGTTATCATCACCCTTACATCCTTAGATATTAATAAATCCACATCTAATTTATCGTTCTGACCTCCTGATGGATTTGTACTACTTATTCTAGTAGCAATGCTTCATGTAATCGGTCATTTTAATGATTTTAATTTCATTTTGTTATGATTTTTCACATTATCATTTGTTGTAAATAAATGAATAGTATAGTCTCCAATCATCAATAGTCAGATGTGCATCTCTAAGATTTGTGAGCAGATGTCGAAACCTTTTTTGGTCGTCACTTTCCATGTCTATTACTATTGTATGGTGCTTTATCACTCACAGGAGGTCGCTGACCCAAATCTCTTAATAGAATGATTGATCTACATCTAAAACTCATATTTGCATTTTCTGAAAATGCTTGACAAAGTCGTGCATGTATGTTCTGTAATATTTTTTCCATAATGAAACTCATTTCATCAATCAATATGTATTTTATATGCCGCATTTCTTCTTGAAAACTTGTGAATCTTGTTCCTTCTAATTCTAAAAACGTTGCGATTGGGATTCATAGTGTTGAGTGGATTGTCGAAGCACTAATATTAAAAACTTTTCATTTCATAAGGTTTGTTCATGTATTCATCAATGAAAACTTTTAAAGGTTTATCATTTTTTGGTTCTTTAGTATGTGTCATCGGTTTGAACACTTCACTTAATAAATTTTATTAATTATATTTATAAAGTGGACTATGAAAATAAAAATTAAATTTTATTATAGCACACTTAAAAAGTATATCAGTAACAACTTGTTTTTGAATGAAACACATTTCTAAATTTCTCAGGGGAGTCCTTTTACAACCAGGAAAAGGGTCCTTCATTATTTAAATTTAACAACCATTTATATATTTATCCATGTAAAAAATGTAGTCTTTGGATATCTCCATCTCTTATAACTTATTACCAATAAAGTTCATTTTTAATTTTAATTTTTTAAAATAATAATTATCTATTCCAAATTGTCCTTCAAAATTTACAACAATTAATTTAATTTTTTTTTTTTTTTAAAAACTATAATCTTTTATTAATATAACTATCACTGGATTGATAAATAAAAAACATAAAAAATATAAACATAAATAAACAACATAACTAACCAATTAATTATTTATAATTATTTAAAATATAACTATTTAAAAAATGTAATTGAAATGTAGCTAACCAATTAACTATTTAAGATGTATTTTGATTCATTTATGTATGTATAATTATCCAATATATATATATAATTTTAATATAATTAACCAATTAATTATTCATAATTATTTAAGATAAAACTATTTAAAAATGTAACTAATCAGTTAGCTATTTAAAATGTATTTTGATTCATTTATGTATAATTATCCAACCTAAATAAAGCATTCAAATATTTATCTAACAATTTTAAAATACAATAAATCTATTTAATTATTGATTAATAAAAATAATTTATCCATATATTTTAATAAAATTATATAAAATATTAATAATTATATAACTCTATTTTAATTTTAAATAAAATTGATCAATATTAAAAAATATTTAAATTTAAACTATATGTTATAAATTTACATATACATAAAAATAATTATGAATATCAAATATTAAAAAATACTTAAATCCAAATCATATATTATGAATTTATACAAATATAAAAATAATTACAGATAGCAACATATATATTATGGTCTTTGAAAATAAAACATAAAATTATGAATTTAGATGTCTATAATAAATCATAAACTTATGGACTTAATAAAAAAATACTAAAAACTAACCCAAAAAAAATCAAAATAATTTTTTGTTATATCATGACACATAGAAATCCCAGGGCACACCGGAATGGAGGAGGATAAGGTTTTCAAGAGCGTTGGGTTTGCTTTGCTATTTTTTATTTTATGTTTTGTTATTTGTATTTATATATTATTTAAATCTTTTCATATATATATTCAAATAATGTATTCGTTAATTACATATTTTTTGGTTCGCTGATTTTTATTTTATTTTATTATTATGTCGGCTTAACAAAAATAAATTTGGGGCTGCCATTGTACATTACACCTATCGACATATTTATATATTGTGTGTGTATATGTATATATATATATATATATATATATATATATATATATATATAATATAATATTATACTTTTTAAATTATTATTATATTATATATATTTAATTATTTTTTAATTACAGTTTTGTAATTATATAATATTTTAATATATATTTTGTTTTGGGATTATAATTTTTTATATTTTAATTTATTATATATTTTATTGTCTTATACATTTTATTATATTATTACATTTTATCATATATTTTATTATATTAAATATTTAAATATTATAAAATTGAATTTTAACCTAAATATGATATATTTTATATTTATATATTATATTATATATTAAATTATTAAATTTTTTATTAAAGTTTAATATATATTTTAATATTAAAATATATTATTTCATATATATATATATATATATATATATATATATATTTTAATACCTTTTTTTTTTTTGAAAAAGGGGAAAAAATTTATTCAGTCCAAAACGAGATACAAGGCAAGAGCCACAAGCTTAGTAGAAGGAGAATCACCAACAAAGCGAACAACAACACTACATAGTTCTGTCTTCCAACAAAACTCTCTCCAAAATCCCCAAATAATTAGAAGGTAACTCATTCCTATCACTAATATCCCAACCATCCCCTTTCTCTGAGGCCCACTTCGCCAAGCAGTCAGCGATGCTATTCCATTCTCTAGGGATGTGACAGAAAGAGACAGATTCCAAGGCGCTGCAAACACTTAAAATCTATTTGACCATCGAAGCTAAATGCCAACTAACACCATCCAATCTCTGGTTGTTCAACATATCCACAACAATCTAAGAGTCAAACTCACAGATAATCCTCCTCCAGCAAAGAGAGCAACCCCGCTCAACAACAATCTTAATAGCAAGGGCCTCCATCAGGTTATTAGAGTAATGCCCTTTGTAGACAGAGAAGCAAAAAACAACATCCCCATCTTTACTTCTACCAATACCCCCAATACCAGCATGCCCAAGATTTCCACGAGAAGATCCATCAGTATTAATCTTCAGGACCCCATCAAGAGGAGGCGCCCACTTCCCATCCCGACAGACCCGTTTCTTGACACAACAGAGCATAATGCCAGCAGTGCAACCCCTACTATTAACACCCAAGCTCAGATCCCTCACAACTGCAACATCCCCAGGATCAATACTTTCAGACATATCACATTTAGCAGAAATAGTCTCCTAAAGTCTATTGATAATATTCGTCCACAATTGACCACTATCTAATTTGGAATCACAAAAAACTCTGCAGTTCCGCTCCAGCCAAAGGTTCCAAAGAATGAAAATAGGCCAATGCTCCAGGCTACCTGGAGAAAAGGCGTCTTTGCAGGAGGCTTGCCCAGGCTCTCCCAAAACTCAATAAGAGAGGAAGCATGAATGCAACCATGATGCCAAGCCTCCCACCATCTGTGCCAAATCTCATGAGAAAAGGGGCAGTGAAAGAACAAGTGGGAAGAACATTCTTCACTGCACAAACAAAGAAAACAAATGGAAGGTCCTTAAAACCCCCGTTTGTGAAGATTCTCCCAAGTGAGACATTTCCTCTGGGCAACCAACCATACAAAGAAATTACACTTGGGCCAAGAAAAATTGTTCCAAACCTTCCTCCACCAGGCACCTCAGCAGGACCATGTAAATTCCTATCAATCACAACATAACCTTGAGAAACAGTATAATTACCTTTTGGGCTAGGACTCCAAGCCAACTTGTCCCTCTCATTTAGAGAGCTGCAAAGCCTGCCCTCCAAGACCTTACACAAAGCAGCACGATCCTCCTCAGAAACTCCCATAGGCCACTCTTGTGGATCCTTCCAGCAAAACACCTCTAGTTGACCAATGAGCTTAACTATTTTAAAATGCTCCACCTTAATCCAACCAGCATCAGAGAACACCTAGCAAAGAGGCAAAAGCTAAGGGAGACTAGAGAGAATGGGAGGGTGAGCATCCCAAGAGTCTAGCCAAAAAAGAGCATCAGAGCCCTGATTACATATCCAGAAGAGCCCCTTCTGAACAAGCTAAGCTCCCTTCTTAAGAGTATCCCAAATGCAAGAACCTTTGCCTAATAAAGCAATCTGCGGCACATCCTGGCTCTCAACCCCAGGAACATATTTGAAAGCAAGAATCTTGGCCCAATCTTGATCCAGGTTGTTGCACCATCTCTAGTACAGCTTAGCCGCTAAAGTTGTAACCACAAGAGCCATAGACCTAATGCCAAGGCCCCCAGCATGCTTCGGCCTACATACAGACTCCCACTTGACTAAACTCCACTTCGAGAAAAGGAGGTTACCTGACCAAAGGAATTGCCAGGAGAGAGCATCAAAATCCCTCACAAAGGAGGCAGGAGGAATCTGCACGCAACACCTATAAATAGGGAGAGACTGCACCACAACTTTTAGGAGGATCACTCTACTCGTAGAAGAGAGCCATCTGTAAGTCCAATGACTAACCTTACTCTGGAACTTATCCAAAATCCCCTTCCAATAATCTCTACGCTGAGGTCCCAGAGCCAAAGGAATCCCCAGGTACATAAGGGGAAGAGTGCCAATTTGGAATCTAAGAATCCTAGCAATCCTATTTTGGATGAGTCAAGGAGTATTAAAGAAATAAATGGAAGATTTATCATCATTAATACTCTGACCAGAAGCTTTCAAGTAGATGTCTAAAGTTCTCCTGAAATTCACTGCCTCACTAATTCTAGCCAAGCCCATCAGTCTAATATCGTCCACAAATTGAAGATGAGAACAAGGAGGGAGATCATTGTTCCAGCTCCAGTCGTGAATAAGACCCTGCTGCACCTAAGATTTAATAAATCTACCAAGACCCTCTGCCATGATAATGAAAAGATAAGGGGACAGAGGGTCCCCTTGCCGAAGTCCCTGAGAAACACTAAACCAATCTGAAGATTCCCCATTGATGAGAACAGAGAAGGAGGACGAGGTCACACAACTGAGGACCCAGCTCACCCATTCCTCTTTAAAGCCAAAGGCCAAGAGGATATACTGAATGAACTCCCAGCTCACCCGATCATAAGCTTTAACCATGTCAAGCTTAAAGAACATCGCCTTCTCTTTAGAGGAAGCCATAGAGTGAATAATCTCCATAGCAATCACGACACCATCCAATATTTGTCTCCCTTCCACAAAACCTCCCTGCTCAGTAGAAATCAAAGCACCAAGGAGAGGTTTGAGTCTCTCAGCAATCAACTTAGAGATGATCTTGTAGACAACATTGCATAAAGCAATAGGCCTGAAATGATCCATCCGATTAGCCCCCTCCTTCTTAGGTATGAGAGCCAAAAAAATAGAATTCAAAGACTTAAGCATTTGTTTGTTCCTAAGAGATTCCTAAACCACCTCAAGGAGATTAGAGTTTATTATTTCCCAAAATTCCTGGAAGAACTCAATCAGAAACCTATTTGGACCAGGAGCTTTACCTTTTTTCATACTAAACACAACTTTCTCCAATTTAGGTAACAAGATTGGACACAAAAGAGCGCCGTTCATCTCATTCGAGACCAAGCAAGGAATACAATCCAAAATAGCCCTCTCCTCAGATCTAGCAGCAATATCCTCCATATTAAAAAGATTAGAAAAATAGTTGACAGCTTCCCTAGAAATTTCGCCACAGGACGAGAGTTGAGTCCCATCACTCAAGACAAGATTGGAAATAGAGTTTCCCTGCCTACGGGCCTTAATCGAGTTATGAAAAAACGTTGTGTTCCTGTCCCCCTCCTAAATCCAATCAATCTGAGATTTTTGCTTCCATAAAATCTCCTCCCGAAGCTCCCACTCTTTTAAGCCCCTAATGGCAAAGGACTTAGAATTCAGAAGGTCAAAGGACAACCCATGGCCCCGAATTTGACGAGTGACATTACCCAGCTTGGACTGAGCAGCAAGCTTCTGAGACTGTAGGTTCCCAAAATATTGTTTATTCCACCTCTTAAGCCTATACTTCACATGTTGAAGTCGTTTACTAAAAGTGTACATGGCCCTCCCATGGGCAAGAAGCCCTTCGTACCACTAATGCATCACAAGATCCCGAAGAGATTGATCCCGTAACCACATCAATTGAAATTTGAAAGAAGGATTTTTAGTGACCTCATAAGAGGAGAAACGGAGTTTGATAGGCCAGTGATCGGATCCCCTCCAATCCACGATTTTAAAACTGGTAGTCCACCTGCTGCTCATCCAATAACAGGAAACCAAAAATCTATTGAGCCATTCTGAGATAGCCTCATCACCACACCTCCTATTATTCCAAGTAAAAACTCCATCGCTTGGCTTCACGTCAACAAGGTTAAGGAAACCAATATTATCTCTAAGCAAAAGAGAAGAAGGATCAAGCCTGGCTACCCCTCCTCGTTTTTCATCCATACTAATAACATCATTAAAGTCACCAGCTAGAATCCATGGGAGAAACGAATCCAGAGAATGGACAAAATTGATATGATCCTAGAGATGTGTCTTACCTGAAAGATCAGTAGGAGCATAAATATTGGTAAAAAGACATCTTTCGCCAGTTTAAAAATTAGAGGCAGCCATAGAGATGGAAGACCGACTAGAAACTCACCATAAGGGGGAGACTTTTCTTGAGTTCCAGAAGCAAACCACCCCCCATAACTGCCCAATGCCCCCACCCCCTGCCAGTGGCCTTGGGGCCATATACGCAAAGCACAATTATTCAAACCATCCACTATAAGTTTGGTTTCCTGCATAAAGACCACATCCGAAGCTTGAGACTCGATTAATCTACGAACAACCTTTTGTCTAGGGATGCTGTTCAACCCCCTTACATTCCATGATAAAACAATCATTTAGGGGGGTGGGAGAAGTGGGAATCAATGGGTTTCACAGACCCAGACTCAACCAAAGTATCACCCATAATCTTAACCTTCTCTTGATCAGTCTTCCTTTCGCTCCTTGACTGTTTATCTAGAGGCCCCTTTTTAAAGGATTTTTGTTGCAAGCCTAAGGCAGGAGGAGCCTTAGCACCCTTCATAGGATCCTCGAAACCTTTCGTTACTTGGGGACAAGGAGCCAACCCAGCAGTACCCATCAAAATATGTGACTCCTGGATGCCACCAATATTTTGAACTTGAGAAGGCAAGTCCAAAGCTGGCTGACAGACCTATTGAACCCCTGACGATAAAATCAGCTCCTTCGTTGCTTCCACCTCTTGAATCTCTACCTAACCCTTAACCCCAGAAGAAAGCTCAACTGGGATACCATCTTCTTGGACTACGCTATCCAGAACCCCAAACCTATTAAATGTGCCATCATTCTATCACTCTAGAATCTCTTCTTGCCTTTGCCTTTATTACGAGATTTAACCGGGATAAAACCCTCCTTATCAACAGGGCCATCGGACACCGAAGCTTTCCCCTTGTCCATCTTAGGAGGTCCAGAGGCAGACAAGGGGGAAGATTTTAGTCTGGGACAACTGCGGTGTAGATGACCATATTCATGGCAAATTTTGCATCTGAATGGAAGGTTTTCATAATCTAGCTTTTGGATCCAGGAGGAAGAACCCATGCAAATTTCCCTAGAGTCGGGTAAAGGATTATTCAAATCAACTTCGACACAAATACGGGCAAAAGAAATTACCTTACATTATTGAGTCTGTGAAGCTGCTCCAACAGGTTTCCCAAGAAGCAAAGAGATTGAGTGGAGAATATCTTCCCTCCAAAATTCCAACAGAAGCCTCGGCAAACGAACCCACATAGGCACCCGCGAAGGGATCTCTTCAGCAGAGTTGAAGCCCATATGCCAAGGCTTGATGAAGAGCCCAACCTAGTTAAAGAAATAAGGGCCACCTTCAAAAGCCCTATTCCTGTTCGACATACTTGAAAAAATAACCAGGAAATAGTTATTAGCCGCTAAAAGAATTTCCATATCTCCTTCAGGGTTCCAAACCCGACGTGCCCAGGATTCCAACACAGGTAGAGAAAGACAAAGGCCCAAAAATTTGCAAATGAGAGCATGCTTGCACCAGTAATCAACATCCTCTGAAACTTGCTCAGGTTGAATAACCAAAACCAGTCTATCTTCCAATCTTTCCAAACATCCATTTACTTTTTTAATTCAAAACGACCTTTTTGACGAGGAGGTACCCTCTCAAGAAAGAGGAAACTCAGTCTGATCCTTGTTACTAGCATGCATCAAAGAGGATGGCTCCACCATCTCCAAATCTAAGGAAGAAGCAAGACCCTGATTCTCCATGGCTATACAAGCTCAAGCACCAATCAGAAGAGGGAGAGAGGCAAGGCAGTAGGCCCAAATGCCCCAGCTGCCACACACCTCGCGTCCAAAGAACCCACATTCCAGACATCGGCCTGAAAAATGCCTGAAAAAACCCCCAGTCGTAGACAGGTGGAGATCAGACCCCTGTCCAACCCCCTCCAAACCCCTGCAAACACTAAACCCCTCCCCCCCGCGCGCGCGCAACACGGCCGCTGCTGCGTTCAAACAACAGGTGGATCAAGCTAGGGCATGCGGGCCCTAGCTCGCACCAAAGTTCTGTGACACTCCATTTTCGCCGTCGCCGCTCCCCCTATTTTGACTATCATTTTAATACTTTTTTAATTATAATAATATTATAGATAGTTTTAATAATTAATATTACATTATTTTATAATATATATTTAATATTAATAAAAATATATATTAGAACATATTATATTAAATTTAAAACAATACTATATTAATAATATAAAAATTAACACATAAAAACGTCCATTCTTATTTAGTTATCTTAAATTTTGAAAGAAACTTTTAAAAGTCTTTTGACTAACTTATCTTTAAAACAATTTTTTTGCTGAGAAGAAAACTTATTTTTAAATAATACTATGTGTCATTGATTAAGCACTTATTTGTGTATTAATTGTATTATTTCTATTCAAATTGAGCATGTATATTAAATTAATCTGTATAAATATATTTCATTATATTAAATATGATTTTCTAACTATTAGTTATACAATATAATTAAACAATCAGAAAATAATTAAAATAAGAGAATCAGTAAATAATTGGCTTTCATTATATATCGTCGCTTCTTTTTACTTTATCCTGTAATCGCTTTGTCCACTCTCTTATTGTAACACTGGTAATAGTCGCTTCTTTCTACTTTATCTCGCTTTGTCCACTATCCTATTGAACACTGGTAATAGCTTCGAACATTACAAATTCACAATAATACATTTGCTAAAAACAAGAATTAACTGCTACAAAGATTTAAATAATATGTTAACTTTGCAATTCCTAATATACAACCTTTCTCTTATTAATCTACAATTTCTAATACAATTAATATATTAAATATAGGGACTAGCCGTTACGCGGCCCTTGTTTAAGATTATAGCTTCATATTTTATATTTATATATATATATATATATATATATATATATATATATATATATATATATATATTTTAATTTAAATTTTCCTATTTTCTTCTTGAAAATATTCATGTCATGTCACAACAGTGAATAAAAAAGTGAAGTAAATAATAAATTTAAAATTTTCTATTTTCAAAATTATTTTTATGATTTGAAATTTTTTAAAAAATGTAATTGTTTTTGTTATGCACATTTTCCAACACAAATTAATCATGAAAGAGGATTACAATAATACCTGCTACAAGCAGGGTCTAATAAAAATAAAAAATCTTATTCTTCCCAGCTATCTGGTTTTATTTTTAAATTTATTTAAAATTTGAAAGACAATGTTTTATTTAGCATTTATGTGAATGAGGCGAGTACTTCAGTTTGCCCGTCAATTGAAGTACAAAGGTTGGAGCGTGGAGGACTCAATGTGCTTCACGTTGAAATTAGTACTAGGTAGCCATCTTTGAACTCATAAAATTCCGATCCAAATTGGACTCATAAAATTCCGATCCAAATTGTCTACTTTTTTAAACCGTTCAAAATTTTGAAGCGAAGTCTCAATTCTCTGGAGCCAACGATCGCAACTTTTTGTGCCTTATGCATGCTTTAATTACATAAACATGCATTTGGGTATCGTCCTAAACATCATTTCTGGAGTTATAATCCATAGGGGTTTTGAAATTATTCCATAGTTACATAATTATTCAATTGCGTATCGTCCAATCAATCATTTTTGAAATCATAATTCTTATGGGTATTGAGATTATTCTGGAGTTACATAAACCTGCAACTGGGTATTGTCCAATTATTATTTCTGCTGTCCAATCCATTTTGATATTGAGATTATTTTATTGCTAGATGAATTTTCAACTGGGCATTCTCCAACGATTATTTCTGGTGTTCTAATCCATGTGGGTATTGAAATAATTCTATAGCTATATATACCTGCAATTGGGTATTGTTCAATCATAAATAATTCTATAGCTACATATAACTGCAATTGGGTATTGTTCAATCATAAATAATTCTATAGCTACATATAACTGCAATTGGGTATTGTTCACTCATATTTCCTGTGTCCTAATTTATTTGGGCATTGGGATTGAGTAGCGGGCACTGATAATTTTTCCTTCTCAGTAATGGAGAAATCCCCTACTACCCCACTTTTGGCACCAGCTGACCTTGAGACATTCCAACAACAAGTGCCTTGTCTGGAGGATTATGTCCCCACAGGTGTCTCTAGCAATTTGGGCAGGGAAATATGGGAGGAATCTAAGAAGTTCTGGAGTCTGGCTGCCCCAGTGGGATTTAATAGGGTCTCCACTTATGCCTTTGGGGTTGTCACTCAGGCTTATGCTGGTCACTTTGGCACGTTGGAGCTTGCTGCTGTGTCCTTGGCTACTAGTACCATTGGGGGAATCTCCTTTGGAGTCATGGTATGTATCCAACCTTATTCAAATTTATTCTAAAATTCACTGTCATTTTTTTTAGAGTGTTTTACACTGTGTATGGGTCTCCGGTTTTCCTTCTTGGTCTAAGGTGTTGGTCTGAATATGTAGAGAGATTTAATCCCTGACCCCATTGCCATGTCAAACCTTTTCGATTATGAAACGAGCTAGTGGGTTTCTGTAGAATATTTTCTGGATATGACTGTGTAATAGTTTTTAGTTTTTAGTTTTTAGTTTTCTTACAAAAAGGGGGCACAAGCATTTTAACCCAGTTAATATGGCTGTAATCAAAATTAGACTTTGAGTTTTTACCGTTTTATATAAGGCTGTCACCAAAATCACACCTGAATTTCAACCCCTTTTGTATCCGGTACTGATTTTAGGTGTTTTATGGACCTAAGTGCATATTGCGTGATCCTGCCATTGTTCTTCCTAGTGAGACCTCTTTTGACTTGATTCTCAGAGGGCATTTAAAATTGAAGAGGTATTTAACAGTAGTTGCTGGCAAATATATGGCTATTATTATGCTTGTGCCACATATGCACTATTTCAGTAGTTTTAATGAGGCCAAAGAACTTGAGGATTTTATATGGGGAATCTGAGATTATGACGGTTCTTCCATCACTTTCTATACCTAAACATGCCCATTAATTATCTAAGAACAGGCTCCCTTCCTGCTATACATTGCAATATTTGTGGTAGTACTATATTTCACATTTAGCTGAGAAGCTAGGCAACTCATCATGACATTGTTGGATCTCGATTGTTTTCACCGTTGCATCTTGACTTGTTGTTGTAACACAGAGATCACTTATTGCGGGGGACATACTAATTAGGTTCTGAACCTGGGTCATCATTGTAATAAGCGTCCCATCTTGTCACTAGACCAGAGCCCGATGAACATTATATTGGTCCCTGCAATCTCCTCCTTGAAAGAAACGAAACTGCCTACAGATAGACTGTGATGCCAGTCAACACAGCGCAACAGATGTAAACATGACTCAAACAACTTGCAAAGACATGTAAAAACAAACTAACTATTTCTATTAATGAGATTCATATTACAGACTCTTTTAATGAGCTTCAGCTCTCATCCTTATAACACAATGGCCATTCTGTAGGCCTTCACAACTGGATTCAATGACCATTCTGAGGCTCATTGATCCTACCAGCTTCAGCTGGGATGCACTTCTGTGCATACACAAGTCATACAAGTAGGAGCTTCTGCTCTCAACACCTAGCACTGCAGGCTGGTGGAATGAACTGGGCAGATCTACGCTGCTCCAGAATTCATTGGTTAACACAATGCATCCGACCTCCATTTATAGCAGTCTATGGAAGTCTCTAGAGAAGTCTGCTCAATCAATGAGCTCAACGAACAACAGTAAATGTATTTAATGACAAGATCTATTAGCTCGGATATGCATTGATTAAGTATGCACCAAGATATGCTAAAGTCACAAAGATGTGACAGAAAGATAGCTGGTTAAAGATTTCGTCTTTGGCGTGTTCATTAGGTAGGCTAGAGTACCTACATGCCTACGATCACATTTTTCAACACTTCTCCTTACTCTAGACTACCGGAGTATTCTTCGGAGCTACATCTTCAGAGCAGCATACAGACATTCTCCCCCTTAAGTTGAAAACTGGTCAAAAACTACTTATACCCCCTTTTTTTTTTAACACTGCCTCTCATGCGGAATACACCGTCTTGTGAAATACATTGTCTTATATGTGGAATACACCACCACCATGAAAACTTCAGTCTGATCTTGAACACATTCGACGCCTCTTATCTTTGGCGTTAGATGCATCTTCGGAGCATCTTTTTATCTTTGGAGCAGTCTCACTTTACTTGATAACTGTGATGCTGGTCCTTCATTGGCTTCCACGCTCTTCCATGATCTGGTCCTCGAAGCTCTCCATGCTCCTTTTCCTTTTTCGCTCCTTCCTTTGGCAGTCTTATTCCAGCTATTAGGCTCTTTTCAACACCACCTAGGGGTTCCTTTTATTTACTACGCCTTTTTACATGGCCTACGATCTCCTTTCTTCTGCTGGTTGTATGGCAGCACCTCAAAGCTGCGATCTTAATCTTCCTTTCAGCCAAGCTTTGGCTTCTTGCTCCTTACATTGGCTCCCAACAAACTACTTGCTCTCTTCCATTGACCTTCTTTTAATAGTCGTACTGCGGGTTTATCAAAAACTCTGCATGATATAGACACCAACTACTGCCTTCGCATATCCAAATGCAAAATCTCCTATCAAACATCGTCTTAAACATAATATTATACACCATATTGCAAGTACGAGACCCGAACTCCACCTCCTACATGTCCAACACCGCTGCCAATTTTGGCAGTGAAAGCACCACTAAATTTCTCTGCTCCGTCGCTGTGGGTGAGCTCCTTGGCTCTTCTGCCATGATTTGCAAACATTTTCCAATGCTGCCTGAAGGTCTGCATTTTTTTTTACGAACTGAGCTTTAGTCTCTTCTGCCAACACTCAATTGGCTGCCCCATCTCCCTGCTAGCTGCGATCTTCTTTGATCATCTTTCCAAAAATCTCCTCTTTCAATAACTCAGCAACTGCTGCTGCTTTTTGTTTTAAAGACTGCATCAAAATCAGTCCAGAATCCATGATCTTCTCTCTAACACAGCTTCCCACGAACTACCTATCTCAGTAGGCTCTTTCACTGGCTGCATTCTTTGGCAGCACATCATCTCCCAACGCCAAGCTGTTAAGCTAGCTCTCCTTGGTTTTTTTGTCTTGCAGGCAGACTTCAGTCTGGGTGGTGCACTGACCTCTTTTCTTCAGTACAAATCACCTTTAATCTTCATTCGCTTCATAAGAACAGCTCCTCAAGGCTTCAGCCTTGACTTTACTTGGTTTGAAGTGCACTATCAAACAACAAAAACCCAGGAATAGATAACACAAGACTTGCTTTTGAGCGAATGCACAGACTTCCCTAGATTAAACATGAACTGGGTGCATGCTTTAACATATAGTCATGGACATAGACTTATAACACACTACTCCAGACAAGAGACAACCAAGGAATCCTTAGAACGAATGATCATGCAATACAAACTCAGAAAGACATTTTAGACAACCTTTGACTCTAAATTTTTTTGCAGCTTCCCAGGATTAAATCCATGGGCTCTGATACCATTTGAAAGAAACGAAACTGCCTACAGATAGACTGTGATGCCAGTCAACACAGCGCAACAGATGTAAACATGACTCAAACAACTTGCAAAGACATGTAAAAACAAACTAACTATTTCTATTAATGAGATTCATATTACAGACTCTTTTAATGAGCTTCAGCTCTCATCCTTATAACACAATGGCCATTCTGTAGGCCTTCACAACTAGATTCAATGACCGTTCTGAGGCTCATTGATCCTACCAGCCTCAGCTGGGATGCACTTCTGTGCATACACAAGTCATACAAGTAGGAGCTTCTTCTCTCAACACCTAGCACTGCAGGCTGGTGGAATGAACTGGGTAGATCTACGCTGCTCCAGAATTCATTGGTTAACACAATACATCCGACCTCCATTTATAGCAGTCTATGGAAGTCTCTAGAGAAGTCTGCTCAATCAATGAGCTCAACGAACAACAGTAAATGTATTTAATGACAAGATCTATTAGCTCGGATATGCATTGATTAAGTATGCACCAAGATATGCTAAAGTCACAAAGATGTGACAGAAAGATAGCTGGTTAAAGATTTCGTCTTTGGCGTGTTCATTAGGTAGGCTAGAGTACCTACATGCCTACGACCACATTTTCCAACACTCCTGTTTCTTTAAGGCGTTATTCCATGCAATGAAGGAAATTTTCTGTAATTGTCCTGGTCAGTAATTGTTGCATCCATAAAAGACACCTAGGAACATTCAGTTGCAGTTTTCAAGAGTTTTTTGTGTGAAGCTACATCTTATGTTACCCCATATCATTGCATATACCTTTCCAAATTGAGATTTCCCTAAAACTTAATCCTGAATCATCCAGTTCTAGCTCTGAAGATATGGAACACTATCATCTTTCCACTCTGCCCCAATACAACAAAGATTTATGTTCCCTTCGCTGTTAAGGGGCCTGCAGATTATTATACTGTACCAAGAACGACTCAACATGCATTTGTCAAATTTTGGGTAGTAAATCGCCCAAATTTTCCGGAAAATGATGCAATACGAGATAATAGTTTGTCATTGTTTTTCCATTGATATCATTTTCAATCTGATTATAGATTTATGGTGCAGGTAGGGATGTCAAGTGCCCAACAGACATTGTCTGGTCAAGCCTTTGGTGCAAAGAAATTCAACTTGCTTGGGGTTTACTTGCAGCAATCTTTTATAGTTATGAATGGAACAGCGCTTTTGTTCAGTTTATTGTATATTTTTGCGGCCCCTCTTCTTAAGGCATTGGGACAATCAGAACAGGTGGCAGATCTGACTGGACAGTTTGCCCTTTGGTCCCTTCCTCAGCTATTTGCATATGCAAATTATTTTCCAGTTCAGAAGTTCTTCCAATCACAACGAAAAGTCACGATCCAAGCAGTGATCTGTGGAGGTGCATTGGCTTTCCATGTTTTCTTGAATTGGTTTCTAGTCACCAAGCTTGGATTTGGCCTTCTTGCCTTAGCTATGGCCTTGAATGCATCCTGGTGGTTAGTTGCGGTAGGACAGTTTATATACGTTGTGAGTGGGCCATTCCCAGAAACATGGACTGGGTTCTCAGTGGATCCTTTTTATGATGTTTGGAGCTTTTTGAAGCTCTCAGCTTCATCTGCTGTGATGGCATGGTCTGTACATGATTGCTTTCAAATTGCCTCAAATACTGCCTTAGAAATCTTCACAATTTGGTGATTCGCTAACAAGTATAATGGCTTTGATATTTTGCAATTGATGCAGTGTGGACCTCTGGTACTACAGAGTTTTGACTCTTTTAACTGGACTTCTGAGAAATCCACAAATTTCAGTGGATTCATTTTCCATCTGGTATTACTGAATCTCCCACTTTTTGCCCTCGTTGCCTTATCTGAAATCATCAAAATCAGAATTTTTTATTTCACTTTTCTGTAATTTTGTTAAGAAAAATTATGCATGCTCATATCAAGTGCTGAGTTAGCCTGACATCTGTACTTGTGCAGTTTAAGTGTGTACGAAGGGCTGATGATGTTCAATAGCCGTGCAGCAACAAGGTTTGTGCAATATATCAACTTTTCACAGGAGTGAATTCTTCATCTTGGATATCCAAATCAACAAATGATACTTTGCCTATGAATTTGCAGTGTTATAATATCAAATGAAATAGGAGCTGGGCGTCCAAAGCGTACACAATTTTCAGCCTATGTTTGTCTAGGCACAGCTATAATATTGGGCATCATATTTTTCACTTGCATTCTTATAGCTAGACATGATATAGGACCCATCTTCACCAGCAATGCTACTGTAAGTCACACGGTGTATGAGCTGTCAATATTCCTTGCATTTACCCTGCTTATCAACAGTGTTCAACCAGTTCTCTCAGGTAATCTCCAGTGGATCTGCTTTCTGTTTTGATGGTGTTAAATACTCTTAATGTACATTGAAGCCTGAAACACGAAATAGGCTTCATACCCTAGAACAACAAGCACTCACTAGTGGAATGCAAAACCATACGTCAACATTAATGCATTTGTTTTGATCACTTGCTATGCTATTGAATTTCAAAATTTCTACTGGCTGAGTAGCCAATGGGCTTATTGTTTCCATGAAATTCTGACATCTGACATCTTGATGAAGCTTTTGCTCTTTGCCTCTTGGATCAGCCTTGGGTGCATTGATTATTTTTCTTTCTGTTTTTACTGCTAGTGTCAGATTTGCATCCTGATTGCTTTTATATCAAATCTACAAAGGAAATATGAACTAAGGTCAAGAATGTTCTGTTATTCAGGAGTAGCAGTTGGTGCAGGATGGCAAGCTTTTGTGGCAAAAGTGAACATAGTTTGCTATTATTTCATTGGTGTGCCTGTTAGCGCTCTTCTTGGGTTTCAGTTCAATCTCCAAGTCAAGGTCAGTCTCTAAGAGAGAAAAAGAAAACTCTGATATAGTTTCTACCAATTTTATTGCACTGAAAACTATATTTGATGCAATCCCATGTTTTAATTTTACCACAGGGAATTTGGACGGGACTCCTGGTCGGGACTTCATCACAGATATTGATTCTTGCACTCAGCACTTATTGGACTGATTGGAATAAAGAGGTAATACTTACATCGAAATTGGAAGCTAAGATAACAAAGGGTTACTTATTCTTTGATATGTGCATAACACAATATTCTATCTCGTTGATAAATATGTACAGACAGGTGCAGCCAAAAAACGTTTCAAAACTTCAGGAAAGGTGTCGTCTGTGCTCTAAATGAAAGACGCCCTACCTTCATTCTCATTACTAGGTAAACACATTGATGGTAACCTGTAAGTCTATTAGTAAATACTTCAAGGAAAAGACACCTTATATTGAAAGTGGATTTTACATTTGACTAAAATAGCAGTAAATATAATACCTCGCAGTGAGCTAACCTTTTCAAGTGACGTTCTTACCATTTATTGCATTCTTAGACTAGAAAGTTTTGTTTCTTTTGCCTCTGTTTGAAGGTTAACTTCATGGATGCTGGTGATTGATTAGGTCGGTTCCAATAGTAATCATGGGGCTTTAAGAAGATATTTTGGTGATTAATAACACTTTTGCCATGTTAATTCAGGTTAAAACATACTCATAGTTTTGGTTAATAGGTTATGTTCTTTGAACTTTTGTTGTAATATATGACACCTACTTAATTCAATAGACAAGGCAAGTTTGGTTTATTGAATTTTTAAAACAGGTTTTAGTGCCGAGAGTGATGGTCATTTGTTCTAATCCAATATGGTTATTGTAGGGCATTTAGGAGGTAAGTCTTGGTCATCGCCTTAAAGTTTTAGTTAATTTTGGATAGAGTGATCAGGTGTGAAGATTTGAGTCTTATCACATGGTAATTTTTTCCATCATTAGTCCCCTATATTTTAATGACTTGACAATGGTAAACTCCAAAGCAGCTGATGCTCTACATCATTGTCTATATTGCACAATGATTTGTGTTACGATTTCATCCCCTAGATTTAAGATTATATTATCCATGTGGATTGACCAGTATGATTACATGCTATTTAAATTAGGTTTTGCACAATTGGCACATGACTGTGTTGGTGGTCTAATAACTACGAGATTGCAGAAGAAATAATTTTGAAGTACTTAGTACATTGATACGTAATTCATTGGCTTTGGTCCCAGAAGGCTCCTTAAGGAGAAGCATATGGTCAGGGATTGCCTTTTGTGCTCACATTAACTCCTTGAGTGCCTTCATACAATGTATAATGGTGTCAGTAGTCCGTTGTATACCATTGTGTCTTCCATTATTATAGCTATAAGTTATTTTTTTCGCTTCTCAGAATCGATTCTTCATGCAAAGGAATTTTTTTACTATAACTATATGTGTTATAGGACCTAACAAAATGTATGGAAACACCTTTTTTATGCTATTATTTTTAATTTTTTTTGAAGGGTGCATTTTAGGGTTCTGGTCAATTTATGAGCAGAATCTTACTTTTAAATAGGTAATTTCTGACAGAATGTTATACTTGAAGTTGAAATCTATAGGACTTCAAGTCAAAGCGTAAGAGATTGGAATATTACAGGCATTATCTTCGAAAGTAGTTATCAGACCCACAAAGAGAAAATCATAGGTACAATACTAAATCCAAGTGACCATAACCACCACATTTTGCATTTCGATTCCAAAATGTTATTATCAAAGATTTTGTGACTTAATAGTCTTGATGTCTGTTATCTCACGCTAGTTCCAAAACTCATTTTTCGTGATTGACTTAAGAATAATATCAAAATCTATTTAGCACTTCTTAGTCCAAATACTTGCACGACACCTATGCTTGTATGGCACGTACTTTTTATCAACAATGCATATGTAATGCAACATGTATTCTGCAAAAAATGCCTTGATGTTTTAGCCTAATCAAATGCCTTATTTGGGATTGGCATGCGCCAAAATCTTTGATGGAATTATTCTTAAGCAGTTTTATTTTAATTTAGAAAAGGGTCTCGAACTCTCGACTTATGCAATATCCAAAATTCCACTAACTAAAGATAAGATGATAATATCTCTATATAAGTATGGCAATGTCGATAAATCATGTATGGTTTGAAAAAAGTCCCTATTTGAGAGAGTAATTTAGGCTTGACATCTAAAATATTGATCCGTAATCTGCATGGATATTCCACAACAAGAGCCATCAATACGGATCCTTTAGACTTTTAACACATACATGATTGTTTGTTTACTGTATTTCATTATTTAGTTTCCGAAACAGAGATATAAGGTGCTATAAATGAAGTAGACTGGAAGTAAGATGCAATAGTTTAGCTTGGAGAAACTCAATGTGAGAAAACCCTATCAGAGTGGTGCTTACTCCTCCTTGTTTCACTATATAATTCTCAAGTATAGGTTTACTGCCATCAAGTGGCCTTCATGGATAGAGATACAATTCACAACTGCTTAAAGGCTGCATAACGTAGTGTCTTCTTACAATACTTTCCAAACAATTACAAAGACACCTAACAATCAAAACCAGCTTGGAGAACAATGGAGCTTGTCTCACAAACTCAACACTTATAGTTGCCCTATTGAACCCAATTTCCATTCAATGCCTCTACATGTCCTAGGGGCTTGTATTTATACAAAAACTTAGCAATAGGTGGTACACAGAATGCCCGAGAGAACTGAACTGATAGTAAATCCAAAAGTGAGCCATGTTTGCAATAGTAACTCATCGGACTTGGGCCACGTGATTTTCTCATAAGTTATGATCCGGGGTTTCTTTGATAAGTTGTAGCATTGCTGTAGGTTTTTCTTCAAGAAATGTCTTACAAACATTTGTTACATAGATGAGAATAGTGGAATTAATTAGCTGTTGTTGCTTTTTCTAAAAAACTGCGGCATGATGTTTGCATCAAAATAGAATATTACTCCCAAAGTGGTCGGATCACTCCGAGCCTTCCTTTGACGTTGTAAACTCCTCATGTATATCTTTTAAGCTTAGACCTTTATGTGTATTGTCTTCAAGAAGTGTCTTACAAGCATTTGTTACATAGATGAGAATAGTGGACTTAATTAGTCGTCGCAATTTTTCTAAAACGCTACGACATGATGTCTACATCAAAATAAAGGATTACTCCCAAGGTGTTCGGATGACTTTGAGCTTTTTTTAACTCTGTAAACTCCTCATGTATCTTTTAAGCTTATGCTTTTATGTGTATTGTCTTCAAAAAGTGACGAGTCCATAAAATGGCTCATTATATCCAAGTAATTACCTCATTCTTCCCTTAGAAGTCTTCTTTTTAAGTGGATTTAGATGTGAATAATATAACTCTTTATAAAAAATAGAAAATGAGTATTTTACCTTATTTATACTGTGCAAGCATTGTTACTTGTTTATACCACTTTGTTCTAACATTTGCATGGGAACACACCAATTTTGTATGTAGAGGGCATAAGAATGTACTATAGTCGAAGATAGTGTTTTTGGCAGTGGAAGGCTTCTAAGGATTAGTCCAAACCAGCTCTGAAGATCACCAGTCTGGCTTCAAAGATGCTTAGTTTGGCTTCAAAGATGCCCAAACCGGTTCCAAAGAATTCTTGAAAGCTTGGCAAAGAACACGTGAGTATTGTGCATTGATGTAAGACATATGGTGATAAGAAGCAATCTGGTATATTTTTGGGAACAATTCTAACAACTACATATAGACTTTCCTAAAATACTAGTATCTATTTTTAGTCATGGTATTTACAAAAGTTTTCTTATGAGCAACTGTAAGTATTGTGTTTTGATCTGCTAGTTGATTGAGGCCAAATGGTTATCGCTGTCAAGGAAGTTGCAAACAACAACAGATCATGAATCATGCAAGGAATTGAATCCAACGCTTTCCACCGGTTTTCCTTAAAACATGGAAATGATGTTATGTAATTGTTCTAGAATAAGATAAAATCTTAGTTAGAATATGATCTTGTTAATTTGTTTCTCTGTCTTAAGACATCTGTTGTAAGATGCGGTAATATATAAACATGCCCTTTCGATGATAGAGGAGAGAGATATAGAGTATTAAGGACTGATAGTTTGAACATCACTATTTTTAGTGTTGTAAGCATTTTCTAAAAGTAATAAGAAATTGATTTCATGAAGTTTATACAAATCTAAGAGTGTTCTAATCCTATTCTAGGTGAGAGCAAGTGCCCACTCAACCGAAGAAGCAAAATCTATTTTTGGTATTTATATATTTATTTCATATTGTTATGTGTCTTAAAGTTTGTCATCCATTCTCTTATGCAAAGTATTGTAATATGTGTTTCACCTGCAAGATTGTGTGTTTAAAGCAAACTTACTTTCAACATTTCTCTTTCCAACAAATAGATTAGCTATGAGTTTCTTTTTCATGCAATTTACATTTATGTAAATAATCTAAAAGTGTGTTTAATGCAATTCCAATTCTAGCAAGTGTGTTTCCTTTCTAAAGTATTTTCAATTCAACAAGTGTGTTTGCTTTCACAAGGTATAGATTAAATTTAAATTCATGCAAGTAGATCAGAACTTAGAAATAAATGATCAACAAAATACTCCAAACAGACAACTATTAGTCATCATTTTGCATACCTTTCTGTTGACTACCGTTGGACATCACTCGGATTTGTAGAGAGGATTACAAAGCAAGTTAGTCAAGCATTAGTCCATAAATAATGAAACATGCATAAAGAACTAACTAACCAATCCTATCTATTCCTATGGGAATTAAAAAGAATAACAAGAAACAAATGAAAGAAAGCAACACCATATTACCTTCCCAAATGGATTCACCATACCCATGTGGCTCAAAAACATGTTCTCCCTTAATCAAGCATCCTTGTCTTTGTCAACAATGGTGGTAAGCTCCTCCAATGCCTCAAGAACACTCCATAAAACCTAGGCTCTTGATTCCAAATCACTAAACTAGCCTATCAATGAAGCTTGCAAGAAAAATATATGATCAAATGCAAAACCTTATGGAAACAATTTAATATTATACCTTTGCAATATTCAAGCTTAAAATTCATGTTCATGGTCTCTCTATTTATAAATTTTTGAGATTGGTCAGGATCAACCATGACCGTCCACCTTAAGATTGAGATGTGTGGCCATGGATAATCCTAATATTTGGAATTAAACTCATAATTATCTTTATCATGACCTTTGAAGAAGGGGCATTGAAGAGGCATGGAGGGCATTAACTAGGCATGGGTGACCCATAATCCTAATATTTGTGGCATTTATGGCCTAGAGATGTCTTTGAAAGAAAGGATGTCACTTGATGATGTAGCTAATAGGAATAAATTTTCAAAAAAAAAAATTCAACAACTTTCATGGAAAATCCACTTAAACTGTTGATTTAGATTAATTAGCCTTAAACAAGGTTAATCAACATTTGTGCAATTATTTGAAAATTGGCCCTCAATTAATCAAAATGGTCAGAAAGTCATATTACTGAGTTGTAATTTGACTCTAGAAGAATAAGAAGGTGACGTTAGATGTGTCGGAACCATATTTCCATTTAGAATGTTTCCAACACAAAATAACAAAGGTACGTGACATGTACCAACGAATTTAGGAGAAAAGAGTGATCCAAAGCACAAAAGGTGAAATCATCATTTTGACTCGAAATGAATTGATCAAAGTTCGCTGCTCCA
Organism: Torreya grandis; assembly: GCA_037957365.1. NCBI lineage: Eukaryota > Viridiplantae > Streptophyta > Pinopsida > Cupressales > Taxaceae > Torreya > Torreya grandis. The sequence goes on from JARHVA010001134.1 coordinate 1,287,569, forward strand.
TAAATTGCATTGCCCTATTTAGAGATACTTTGACCTAAACTGACACTTGTAAGTGACAAGTTCAAACCATTTAGGGTGTTTTATGGATTTTGACCTAAAATGTGCTTTTGAGTGCAATTCGAGTAAGATTGACAATTTCAACACAAATGGTGTTAGGAATTGGATGTCTACAGGATTGACGTGACACATTCATCTAAATGAAAATGACACAATGACCCTCATCATCTTTGGCGTCGTTGTTGGGGATTTTCTAGGTGTCAATAAGGTATAAAATCTTAAACTGACAGTTGATTAGGAAATACTTCCTATAAATCAAAGAAATTTATGAATAAACAAAGAGATTCAAAAGGAAGATATATTCCTAAGAACTCCCAACAAAGCACAAGTACTAGTAGGTCATAAGAAGAAAGTGTATTAGAATACCTTATAGGAAAAAAATTTGGATTGTTGAGGAGGAACCACTGTTAGCCTCACCTTAACTTTGAAAACATTCCCCAGAGGTAGGTGCATCCTTTCAAAAGAAGCTATCTAGGATAACATGTAAACCAAAGTATTGAATCTAAATCAAGTAGCCTTCCAATTACTTTTGACAATTCACCATCATCCAGGAGAACCCTTTACAACCATTTATTAGGAAGAAATGGGAGACAACATTGGAAACATAGTAAATCCACAAAATAGGGTTGGGGCAGGTAGAACTCAACCAACATGGAGAACCTTTACCTATCCTATTGTCCTAGATCTAGATGAGAATGCTCCAACGAAAAACATATCTCCATCTATATTGCCTACTTTCAGAGGAATGTCAACAGAAGATCTTGACCAATTCTTGTTTGAATTCAAGGTGTTATGTTAGACCTATGACTACAAGTCTGACAACCAAAATTTAAAATTGTTCTCTTCAACACTCAAGGATTCAACTATGAGGTGGTTTACGTGATTACAACTAGAATCCATTCATACATGAGATGAAATAGAAAATAGATTCTTGGACAAATATCAGGATTACTCTAGGGTACTATTGATATTTTGGCCTCATAGGCCAAAGTACAACCCCTATCATCCAAAACTTTACCACTTACATCATTTTCCCTTCCAAATGAGGTCTTTTGCATTGCAATTTAGCAAAGATTAATGTTAGTTTTGCAAAAATTAAGGTATAAGTGATGCATGGTGAAGATAGTGATTTGATGATCGCTCAAGATAGTAGGGTCCTCCAGGGTGAATAAGTGGATCAAGAAGCAAAGTTTGTAAGATGGAAACATTGCAATTTCAAGCCTTCACATTGTTTAAGTTAGCCTTTGGAGAATTTAAGGTAATTTTGGGGAAACTAAGGTTTCACTTTGTTTTGTTCTCTTACTTGTTGTTAGAGGAATATCAAGGTGGAGATCTAATACCATGCATAGAAGTCAAAAGAGGCCTTTTAGGCCATTTGACACCTGTTGAAGATCATGATGTACCTTGTCATGTCCGTACACTTAGCCAAGAGGTGTCAAAGTCCCCATTTCTAACGTTTGCTCACATTTGAAAACTCTTCATTCATTGTTTTGGCTCCCAAACATAGTACAACATTAGATATGGAAGAAATGGCAGGTAAGAAAGGTTCATTGTACATTATAATCTCATTATGTAGGTTAAAAGCACTTCATTGGCAATCTTGTACATAGGAGCAACAAAGTATCTCTTCAAATGGGCAAGTTTCATGAACAAGAAGAGACTAGGCAAGGTTTCTACGTGGACCAGGCATGTGGCAGTCAAGTGGAGCATGATCTCAAGATGAGAGGGGTCTATCATAGCCTCTTCCAGTCTCCACAGGCCTTAATACATTCTTCCCAAGATTTTTCAGACCAAGATATGACAAAAACCTATTCCACTTCTCCATCGAGTTGTAGGCAAGTAGGGAAGGTCAAATGGTTTAGTGATGGTTTATGGAGGAGAGAGAGTTTCAAGTTAAACACTCTTAGGGAAGGAAGGTACCCTGATGGTATTCCAAATTGTAGCATTGGTTTTCAGATCAAGTCTCCCTCTTTTATGAACAATCACTAAGAGCGTAAGCGTCTCTAAAACCCTTCAAAACCCCAATAGCTTGGTTTCTCCTTTTGACAATATTTTGAAGTTCGATGGATGCATGAAACCAAATTGGAAACAGTCACAAGAGGCATAAGAACCCTACACCATCAAACTCCATGCATGCAACCATAGACTAGATCTCTATTGGCAAGGTAAAAATCTCATGTATTGCTGTTTTGGAGAGGATAGACAGGTTTTGAAAAAATAAAAAAGAGTTTCTCAACTATGAAGGTGATTAGAAATGGTTTTCCACATTGTATTCAACCTTTTCAAGATCATATCAAACTCCTAAGACCTTTTCCTAGGTGTGAAGAAAAACAAATGGCAAGGAGTATAGCTGACACATACATGCTTAGCTAGATTGTGCTAAATCTACAGCTTAGGTGAAGGGTTATAAACAATTTTTGTGTTGTTTCTCAATGGTAAGGAAGTATCAAGCAAACCAATTGGATACTGACCTATCTCCAAGATCACTCAGACAAAGCTGAGGCAGAAGACATATTGGGGTTCTAGATTGCACCCTAGCTGAGCAAGGGGATTGTTTAGGTCCTCTGCTTAAATCTAGACGAACATGGGACTAATCCTAGGCTGTGGGTATCCTAAAAGTGAATCAGACCTTCAGAGAAGGCTGACTTCCTTCTAGATCTATCACTTAAACTAAAACTAACTGGGAAAAGGGAGAGAAAAATGGGTAACAAAGCATGAAAACATGTAAAGGAGGTGATGCACTAGTAATGTGATTGTTCATCCACTCTATCTGAACTTCTAACAAACACTAATGAGATCAAATATGCAAGTCCAAATCGCTGTTTATGCATTATTATTTCATGCAAAGGTTCACCGAATGATCAAAACCTAAGGGAAGTGATGGAGAGGCCTAATTCAAGGCACTAACCAGTCAATCTATCCACTTGCTAGCTTTAATCAAATGACATTTAACACTAAACATGACCTGTAAAACAATATGATCTAATAACTAGGTGATATTCAGGATTTGACAAGGGAGAGATTTCTACCACATATGCAAATCAATCTGACATTAACACACTTGACCAAAATCATGAAATCTGAAAAAGAGTCCTTTATTTATCTCGAGGTTACAAAGATTAAATCTGGGCAGAGTCTAGTCATGTTTAAGAGAGGGATCATCAAGCTATTTCCAAGGCTTAGAAGCCTGCATTTATAGAAAAGAATGAGAGGGAACTGTGCATTGGAAAAGGACCAACTACTTATGATGGATTAACACCAATTCGAGGATGTTGTTCATTGATCTTATGAAGAAGGCACAATTTCAAAGGGTTTGCAAAAGAATTTAATACTCCATTGATCCTTATCTAGCCACCAGGTCATCATCTCAGGACTCCATGCCACCTCTACGTGATCTACTGACAAGGACCAACCCTTTATGCCTTGGAACTGACAGAGTCTCACTTGGTTTGTTTTGAATGGCCGGATGTCCCTGTTTTGTTGAAAATAGGGCCACATTGATAGATGAGACCCTTTGCATAAAACACCCATATCTGCTCCATTTCCATAGGTCTACTATAGACGAAAAACCAATCTAAGGTCATTGGTTTTCCCATGGTCTTTATATTAAAACAAACCCATAGACCATATAGCACCTTCTGGATCCCATTAGGTCTAAAAAGACCCACTTTATCTCTGCAGGAGCCAAGAGTTCATTGTATATAGATCCTTCTTTAGAAATGGCGAACCAGTTACAAGAACGAACCTTACAAGCCAAAAAATGTTGCACCAGAGGTCCGTATTAAGCTCCAATGGCGGTCCCTTTATATTCTTCATACTTGACTATATCAGTAAAACTGCTTCATAGCGTTTGAAACAGCTTCAATGGCGTCAGGATGACCCTGCAAAACCCTATTTTCCATGGTTGAAAATAGCCTCTCAACCCACATCAAAAACCCTAGGCTCACTTTTGCTGCAATTGGTTGTCGAATGCTGACTCAGACCCTTGACTTTTCTAACTCTTGTTCGCTCTGTTGATCTACGTGTGCACAGATGCCCATGAGCCATCTATCTTTTGCCAACTGAACGCACTTGTGCCACTTGTCCTCGACTCATTAGCTCCTTGGATTTGTTGACCAGTTTGACTCTGCCTTGCTCCGTTCGATCTTGATGAGTGATTAAACATGAGCCCTTGATTTAGCTTTGAATTGTCAACTCTGTCCTTGTTGGTGCCACTTGGCAATCCCACATTTATTCTTAGGATCCTACTGTCAGTCTGTCAGTTCACGTGCTTATGCCATGTGGTGGCCTCTTGAGCTCTTTGATTGTTTGACCCATCTCGCTCTGTTGGATAGAGATGTACGATCAAGTGAGGACCATTAGATCTGCTTTGGTTTGAAAACCAATGTCTATTTATCAGGTCTTAAAATTGACATTCGTGCGACCATCATTTGACGTCCACGTGGACTTATTTGACATCCTGAAAACCATCAAATTTAGACTTCAATGGATTTTTGTAGTGGCTTTAACTTGATGATAGCACGAACATCTTATTGCACAGGTCCATCTTTGAAGATTTATATGTTGAGCCAGAAAGCTCTCGCAGGTTTGAAATTTTTTGAGGATGATCTTGGCATGTAAATCTACAATTGCGCTTGATCCGTTGGTCACGCGAGGATTCCTGAGCGAGATACTAAATGCACAAGTTGGTTGTTCCACTTGCTCTTACATGATGTCCTGGTGACGGTCGAGCTCAAACGACCAAGTATGGAAAACCTAGTAGAAATGCCTGGGAGCCCAACTTTGCATGTGTGTATATTTTTTTGCACTTCAGTGGAGGACCTAAAACTTGGCACGTAGAAACTTGGGACTAAAATGAGCGAACCCATGTGATCATTTTCTCATGCAACTGCTGCACATGAGAGATATAGCATCGACAAACTGCCTACTTGGACTTTCTGCTACTTCCACTAAATTCTTGGACTAGGCAAAATTTGGTATGTAGACCAAAATTGGTCAACAAGACCCACTCTCAGAATAGGTTCCCAATGGAGTCTAAGCTTGGAGAATGCACCCACAGGCTGCAAATATGAATATGAATTGAAATGACAAGGTTTGGTATGAGCTTGAGGTTTTGAAGATTCTTGATGAGTGTAAGTAACCATGAAGGAGTTTGTATGCAAGAGATTCATGGCGTTGGATCTAGCATTGGAGCCCCTGACTCTATGGATGACCCTCAAGAAGCCTGATTGGTTTTAAACTCAGCTAGGCCTAGACGAAGGCAAGATGACAGATTTGCCTCATTCTTGAGGATTTTAAAGTTGTCTTAAGTGTGTACATGATCCAAACATCTCTTCCACACTCCGAGGAAGCTCATACACTCTTATAGATAAGCTTGTTTGAAAGGGAGAATATACACAGCTGTGTATACAGTTGGGAAATCATGAGTTTGGGGCACTTTTTATGCACTATACAGTTGGGAAAGCGTTGATAAGATTGAAACACCAAACATAGTCTCTCCATAGATCTCATATCTTTATTCCATGAATTGTATAAACTTTAAGGGGCAAGCAAAGTATAAAAGGACAATGAATACAGTTGATTGAAGGACTATGTGTGTTTGAGCAAATTGAAGGCAGGCCTTCAAACATGAAGAATAGCCCATATGGTCTTGGAACACACAAGTGGTAGACTCCATAGGTCTCTACATGGTGATGAAATTGCAAAGCTACAAAGAGATAAGTCTGTATGACTTCATTATACTTGTACAGCCTGAGCATGCAGGCCAAAGCTTAACTGTGTCAAGACTACAGGTGTGAACATGAATAGAAAGTGCCATTTTTGTATTGAACATGAGGTATAGAAGCTTACCCTGAGTGTGATAGACATTGGAGAAGGTTGCAAAGGTGTTAAAACTCTTGTGATAAGGAGAATCCATTAGAAGAAAGCCATTAGGGCCAAAATTGCAGAATTGCATACAAACTTTAAGCATAACCTAAATCAGTTTCAAGGTCATTAGGGTGGCCAAATGCCCTAGGTAATCTTATTTAGACCTTGTAATTCATGTGTCTAACCTCAAATAGGCATTTCTAATCATAAATAAGCATTTAGATAACCTATTTTGCCTAAACATGCATCTCGAGTAGTGACCTATAGACTTGCAAGCTTGTGAAGGGCTCTTTTCCCACGTGAGAAGTATGATGAGAAGATGCATGGGTAAGAATGGTGTTAGGAGATGTTAGAAAGGTCTATGCCCTCAAACCTCCTGGCATTTTTTCATTCATTAAGGGCCTGTACTTTATGAATCATCGTTAAGAAGATTAAGAGGTAAAATCTGCCTTGAAGAAGCCTAATGGAGGTCGATGACTGAAAAATGCCCTTTAAGTGACTCAAATGGACTTGAAGTTGTCTTGAAGACCCCTGGATAACATCAGTAGGCCTCATGAGCACCTATTGGGATGATAATTTCACACGTGTGAGGAGAAGTATAGGGAAATGGCCAAAAGACTGCCTTTTCAAGCCTATCTACAGGTGTTTGAGCGAATGAGGTCCTTTTAATCAGTTGAAGAGATCTCCTAAGCTGGGACAGAGGTCTAAGGACCTTCTACCATCCCCACAAGAGGTTTCCTTGGTACTAAAATAGGTTTCAAGTGCTAAATCAAGCTAAATTAGGATTGTCCCTTTACTTGCATATGGAAATGACGTTGCAGACCTTTTAAGGTCATCTCATGGCATGAGAAGCTTCAGACAGTCATGTAGACATTCAGGGGCACATTTGAGAGACCCCTCAAGCCATGAGCAATCATTAATGAGGGCTATGTATAGGTCTGAAGAGCTTATGCAGCAGAAATGAGGAAATATGACTAGTCCACCTATGTCTCACCCCTAGTAGGCCTAGAAAGAACTCTAAAGGCTAAGTGTCCATCAATTATCCTCCGTGAAGGTCTAAATGAAGCTGAATATGATTTTAAGAGACTTGAAAAGATCTAGTACTCCCTTGAAAAGGCAAACAAGCAAATTCAATGGCTTCAAGTCCGTGGAGAAGAATCACATCATGACAAAAGCTTGCAAGGTCAGTTTTGAAGACACTCAAGCTTGAACTAGGTGTCACAAGAGGAAATGGAAGTTGAGATGAAATGAAGTGCAACAGTTATACGTAGTGAGAAGATAAGAAATGCATTGAAAGGTGTCAAAAAAATCAAATGGCAGCTCAAGGACAGTTATATGCAAGATGCCCTTGTAACTCCTCAAACAAAAGAAGAGAAGTCAGAGCAAGGAACTCCTACGCTACATTCATGAAGTCATTATCAAACAAGGTTCACATTTGTCAAAAGAGGATGACAGAACTGTTTCTGGCCTCTTTTCTTGGAATGTAACTGATCTATGACAGATTTGCAGTCATGATGAACTTCTCACACATCTACCTTTCCTCATCCTCTCCCATTTTCTTATAAATTGGCCTAGAATGGCTTGGAAAAAGGATCCTCAAGCGGAGTATGGTGAAGCCTTGCTCAAATTAATACTTGTTCTTGCATTTTGGAATGAATTACAAACTGGTTTTAGCCTTCTTCAAGCTTGCTTTCAGTGTATATTTGTGATTGTACATGATTGATAGTGGTAATGGTCTAACTTCTTTTTTTGTCTTCTCACCCTTGCCTCCTTGCAAGTAGGTTGGCACTTTGCAGGTCACAGGTAGTGTTGTAGTTGGTTGTGTATGGAATTAGACATGGAAATCTGCCATTAGTGTTGATTTAGTTCATCTCTTGATTGCCCCTCCTAATTCATACATTTCCCAATACCTCCATGTTGAAACATTGATGTAAGGAGAACTTTAAGTTGGAGTTGTGTGGTCCAATCAGTCTTGCTTCAATATACAAGTGCATAAGAGAGTGGAGGTCGAGATTTTGGTGCATCACCTCTTTACTTTCAGTTTTCTCTTTCCCTTTTCTTTGCTAGTTGAGTAGGTTAGTGTTAGTTTTAGGTGTTGTATCAAGGGACCTGACCCTCTCTAGAGGTTCTCTCTAGTCTAGGTGACACATAGCCTTAAAGAGATCCCATCATGTCAATTTGGGTAAAGAGGTCTTGAAACAAGCCTCTTTAAGGATGCAACTCAAAATGACATGTATGAGATAGAAAAGAGGAATTCTTCCATATAAAACAAAGAAGATGAAAATAGCGAAGACTATCTTGATCATTTCCTTTTTGTTCTTAGTAGTTGTGGATATGAATTAGATGAGGAACTAAGCAAAACAATTTTCTTGAAGGGATTGGAAGATGATGCTTGAGAATTCAAGGTGTTATGTCAAACCTATGATTATAAGTCTGACAATCAAAAGTTAAAATTGTTTCCTTCAACACTCGAGGATTCAGCTACGAGGTGGTTTATGGGATTACAACCAGAATTCATTCACACACGAGATGAAATGGAAAATGGATTCTTGGACAAATATCAGGATTACTGTAGGGTACAAAATAGAAAAGAAGAATTCTTTCATGTTAAACAAAAATAAGATTAAAATATGGAAGACTATCTTGACCGTTTGCTTTTTGTACTTCCCATGATGACAAGAGTCTTGTAATGTCTCCTTCTGATTGAAATACTGGATTATGGGATTTGTCAGCAAACCCTTTTTAAAAATAAATCTGAGATTCTAAATAAACCCTGAATTCTAAAAATTAAGGACAAATCCCTTTTGACTTAGAATTTTATAGAAATAATTAAAGTCGTTATTGAAATCAGATTGCAATGCAAAGTACAAAACAAAATATATTGAATGAAACCCTAGCCAAAATTACGCATGCAAAATTTAGAATGTAACACTAGATTTTTATGCCCACTTGGAATTTACAAACAACAAACCCTAAGGGTAGAACCTATGCTTGTACAACTGGTTATACAAATGAATTGGTTAGCTGGAATAGCGTCCAAGCTAGCTGATGATGACATCACAAGCTGAAAATGATTGAATGGGAGGTATGACTGGTTGGAGATGATGTATGGATGGTTGAAGAATGATGCTCTAGCTGTCAACAATGTCCAGAAGTCTGAAACGATAGGTCTAAAACTCTAGTATGGCTGTATTGTCACCGTAGCAATTTCATTTAGGGCTGATATCACTATAGCAAATTGATTTAGGGCTGAAAATGATGACTTCAACAATGGAAGGATGTATGGTTGTTGCCCTAGTTGGTATGGCTAGTTAGAAATCCTAGCACGAACCTTGGAAGGTGCTAGAAATATGATAAATTTGCCTAATGATTCTCCAAATGTTGAATTCTGAGAGTATCCTGATTTGAAAGCACAATTGTAGTCCCTGAATGGAACGATCTCACAAGATTGAAGGGTTTTCGTCCTCAAGTCTGCTTATCCACTGGAGGGTCTTTGTCCTCGGAAGCTAAATGCTGAAGCATATGCTCAAACTTGCAAAAGTGTAATTGATAATAGGCAAAAGATGATTTCTAAATTACCCCCTCAATGCCTTTTTATAAATTCACTTGACCTTTTCCTAAGGAAAAACCTCAATAGTAACTTTCCATCTTCTAATTTGATGTTGAGTTGCTTTATTTGGAACATCACCTTTATTTATTTTATTTATAATAATAAATTAATATTAAGTTCACTTTTTAATAAAAAGTAAGTGACTTGACAACTTAAAAATATTAACTTTTATTATTTTTACTTTATTTGAAAAAGTGGTCATGACATTCTTGTTTGAATTCAAGGTGTTATGTTAGACCTATTATAACAATTTTGACAATCAAAAGTTAAAATTGTTTCCTTCAACACTCAAGGATTCAGCTATGAGGCAGTTTATGCGATTGCAACCAGAATCCATTCACATATGGGATGAAATGGAAAATGGATTCTTGGACAAATATCAAGATTATTGTTGGGTACGAGATAGAAAAGAAGAATTCTTCCATATAAAACAAAAGAAGATGAAAATATAGAAAACTATCTTGACCGTTTCCTTTTTGTCCTTAGAAGATGTAGATATGAATTAGATGAACTAAGCAAAACAATTTTATTAAAGGGAGTGGATGATGATGCTCGAGAATCCTTAAACTTGATGGGAGAGGATACATAAAGAAACTTGGTCTCAATGACATTGTTGAATTATTCAAGAACTACTTAAGAACAAGGGCTAGTATTAGGAAGCTGAAAACAGGGAAATGAAGCAATGATGGAGGGCAACTCATGGAGGAGTTTTTAGATCTTAAAAAAAACATTTTTGTTCAATTAAATACCACGTTAGATGGCTTGCAAGTAAAAACTAACACCACTACTGAACTTTTAGCTATGTATTGTCTAAAATGTAGGTTGAAACATGCCCTCCGAGACTGCTATCTTGACATAAAAAATATGTGTGGTATTTGTGATGTAAATACACATGACACATAATTGCATCCTCATTCCTATCCTTAAAAATCAATTGAAACAGATACAAATTACCCAACCAATGGAAGAGTTTAATTATATACAAAGACAAGTGAACAATTTCTCTTATAATCAAAAGCCAAATCATTTTGATCCCAGAGCTCGTTTCAATCCATGGATGATGCTTTAGTTTGTACCAACACCTCCACAAACATGGGGACTACCAACTTGGTCTCCACAAGAATGGACATTACCACAACGATGGGTAGTACAACAAACCCAACAACCATGGATTCCACAAGCAAATCAATAATGGGTACCCCAACAAACATTCAATCAATAAAAGAGGTTTCCATGAAATTCCAAAGTCCACACATCATTCATGTCTCCTTCAATAAGTTCAGCCAAGTCGAAATATTTTTCTAACATCATAATGTGTGTACAAGCCCTATTTCTTCATATAAAATGTTTGCTCTAGGATCTTTTGATTTTTGTATCAGATGTTTGGCTTTAGGTTCTGGTAGGAGTTTCTATTTAATTCCCTTCATCGAGATGGTAGTATGAGTCCAATCCTTCTAAATTTTGCCATCGAGATCCTTGTAAAAGGATCTATTTAATAGCATCCCATAGCTTGGAGGAATATTTGTCATCAAGAACATCGTCTTGATTTTTTTTTATGGAAAGGTTGCTAGAGCTACTTGAACATCTTTCATTTGCCCGATAAGACGAATTTGCTTTACTTCCATAGAATAACAATAGCCAAATGTATTTGTGCATGTTAAGCTCAATGCATGTGCCACCATTGTCAGCGTTACATTGTCTAAAGCTCCAAAATCAATGATGCAATTATTCAATTGAAATCCTTCAATGAAGAGGGAAACATATAAGGGATCCAATTTCTTGCCATTCTGAATAGGAACAACCATATGATTGTGAGAGTAGAATTTGTAGACAAAACCCCTTTAGAAAGTGTTCTAGAAGAAACAAAAGGGCCATCTTTTCGAATAAATTTGATCAGTCGATCAAGTTGATCTAGATTTGACTTGAGATATTCAGCTTAGGTGATTTTTCACTTGGTTTTTTTCGCACAATCAATGATGTTAAATGAAGGGCAACTAGAGTCTGAATTGTCACGATTTGAAGCCATGTGTGGAGATGCCATATTTCTCATCTTCTCATTTAATGTCTTTGGAAAACTTGGGTAAAAAAATACCTCTGTGGAGGATAACCGTTGCAAGGGTTGCCTTGGGATCCCCCTGTATCTTTTATTTCCCATTTTGTTTATTCGTTTCTTTACCTCCCTGTCGCCTTCAATTTTTCATTATGAGCTCTTGTGAACACAACAAAAGAGTGACTGTTCATATCCTCCACTCTATCATTATGTTCATCTAAATCATGTTCAAATTCTAGATAACCAACAGTGGAGTCAGCGTAGGGTTCTCGGATTTCAAGATCAAAGGTACCTAAAACACCTTCGTCTGGGGGTTCCGTCATGGTTGCATAATTGTTGAAATCACAGATTATATGGATAGTTGGAACCATCATAATCATTAGTAGCATGCCAAGTACATGAAAAAAAAATTGCGCAACAATTGCTTTAATTGTGAGTTTTGGAGTTGGCACTGGAAGGCGGGGACACATTGTATGGAGCAAATGGTCTTCAAGGCACGTCTTGATAAGGTGTAGCTGGATGAGAATGAGGAATTTGTTTTTTCAAAGCCAATAGATTATTGGCTAATTTTTGCACTAGCGGATTTGTTGCAGCCTACCCTTTGCTATTGAATGTGTTCTTTTTAAGCTTTCTAGTCATAATCATGTCATCTTTTATCTCAATAGCTTGACTTTGAGCTTGTTCCAGATTTGGCGGTCGGTTCCTACGTAGGAAGAAACTCACTTCTAGTGTTTATGCATTTACAAATAAACATTTTTGATTTTCCAAAGTGGGCGAAGAATTCTGAGGAATCTTTTGGACCAATTTATTAAACTTAGCTATAAAATCTCTCATTGGTTCATGAGGTTTCTTTTTAATTTGTGCTAGCTGTGCCAGGGGTGAATTTTCATCTTCAACGGGTTTGAATATTTCCTCAAACTTGGTTCTCATCAAATTCCAATCCTGAATACAACTAGGTTGCAAGTAATGAAACCATTATGTTGCTACTTCACTAAGGGTTTCAACAATAGCTTGACTGACACATCTTCATGTTCCACACCCAAAAAACTGCAAGTAAAGAAAAAGGCTTTTATGTGTTCATCCAGATGTTGTTTGCCATTGTATATGCAAATTGGTTCTAAGGTTCTAAGCTAGAAACAATGAAATGAAACTCTCAATTCCTAACCTAAATCCAACTACATATACCTCAAGACTGAGCTAAAGGAACAAAGGATTCACATGTAATAAAATGAAATACAAACAACCAAATTTATACCTTAATTGATAGAAACCCTCCTCCTTGATGTGTGGATGTGCTCAAAATCGATTTGAAATGCTTGATGTTTGATAATGGATGTTGGATGCTCAACGTGGCTCAAGATTTCAGTAGCACTTGGCTATGGATGCTTGGATTGCTAAATGATAGTGATAGCTTAATGGACAAAAGTTGGTTTACATGGAGGTCTAGCTCTAAATTTATAGAGGTTAATGGATGGAATGGAGGGCTAGGACTTAGCTATGTGAGATGAAGATCAATGGTTAATATTGAATGAGAAGATTTGGTGGTTGGGATTTATGAATTAAAAATTCATGGAAAATTCTAGGAAGGGTGGTGGAAGGCTCAAAGAATGTTAGAAATTTATAAAGTTGGTTAGAGTAATTAATGAAGATTATGTGAAGATTTAGATGGGGATTTAGAGTGTGATTTGTAGGAACTTTAGATGTGGTTGTTGGGGAGGAATTTTAAATTCCTAGATATTGTAGAAGTGTGATTAGTGGATGTGATGGAATGATAATAGGAGTAATTAATTGGCGCAAATGATAATGGGATGAGGAATAAGGTTAGTGTGATAGAAGGGATGTAAGGGGAATGTTAGGATGGTGGTGTCAGTATACGTTGTTAGTGTGTAATGACGTTAAATAACAAAGTGGGTGATTTCAGATGTATACAACCATCACCGGTAAACTTGGGGAATTTTTTCCTTGATCCCTTGGGCAATTTGTGAAGCTGAGCACCCAGAGTCAATGGTCCAATCTATGGACCCTATGGTACCAGTATGACTGCCATAATTTGGATATTTATGTCTTTGGGGATTAAGATATTTGGTAGAGACAAATTTCTATTCAGTGTTAGACCAGCTCTTCTTATCTTTTCGGAGAGAGTTTAAAACCATACTTTTCTTGCAACTCGAAGAAAGGGTTAGAGGCACCTCTACTTTTACCAAACCTTGTGAATTTCTTTTCAGCTAGGATTATAGACTCAATTTCAGAAAAAGTTATTCGTGCCTATCTAGCACTTGGTGAGTAGGGACAAAACCTCACCTTACGAGTTTTATAGATTGTGGAGTGATAGATTTCGTGGGTAACACAACAATACTTGAAATGTGCCCCACAGTGGGTGCCAAAAATTGTTGGCAAAATATTTGGCATTGAGACAAATATGTATTTTTTGCAATAGTATATGGGACAAAGTCCCTCCTGTTAGTTGTTAGTGTATACACAAGTAACCTCCTTAGATCACAATCAATTACTTTTGTATAAGCAACTAAACACAGAATTAAACTAGAAGTAATAAGTAACTAGAAATCAGAAACAACAAAGAATAGGAGATACGAGAAACAATACAATCTTGTATTAAACTCTTCCAGAAGAAAATACAATGAAAAAATCTCTCTTCCTCACACTTCGTAGATGTACAGTAATTCTCCTTCAAGAGTTCTCTCTCTCAATCAATTACAACCAACTCAAATCCTGAGTTGTTCCCTCTTCCAGCAGATCTCCTTGATCTTGCACCTTGCAGATCTAACTGATCTTGCTCCTTGTTGTGTTGCAGATTTTCTTGATCTTGCTATCTCGCAGATCAACTGACCTTGCTTACATGTAGATCTCCCTGATCTTGCACTCTTCCAGACCTTCTAGATCTTACACTTGAGGATCTAATCCTTGATCCTTCTTTACAATACAGCCTCATGGGTCTCGTAAATAGAACCCAAAACAAACAATAATTAGAAACGCGGACTCAAGACTAAAATTAGTCTTTACATGCAAACTAACTATTCGTCTAAAATTAGAACAGTTTTGGAAACACACAGGTGACCGATGTCAATTCCTGTCTGACCGATGCCGACCGACCATAACTGATGCTGATTACTGTGTAGCTGAAGATAATCGATGTCGGTCGACCCCTAACCGATGTCGGTTGGCTCTGATCGATGTTGGTTACTGTGTAACCCAGCAACCTCCACATTTGCACATCAGTGAAGCTTTTAGCTCCATAACTCAACAATCTCTCACTTAGAGATAAACAGCTGCACCTGTACCTGTACAGCAACATCCTCTAATTTGTTTCTGTTTTGTTTCTCCATCTTCAAGTTCAATCTTGAAGACCAACAAAAGTTGAATGAAGATTCAACTTCTCCTTTGTTACCGGCTTTGTTAACATACCTGCAGGGTTCCTATCCGTATGGATCTTTTCTAGCTTCAACTGTCTATCCTCCAATACCTATCTAATGAAGTGGTACCTAAGTTATATATGTTCGGTTCTTGAATGAAAGGCTGAATCTTTTGCCAAATGAATTGCACTTTGACTATCACTGTATAATCTGCAACTCTCTTGCTTCTTTCCCAACTCTTTCATGAACCGAGTCATCCATATCATTTTCTTGCTAGCCTCTGTGACTGCAACAACCTTTTGCAACTTTGAAATCCAGCTAACCGCCGTTCCACCAACAGTGAACACATACCCTGTGGTGCTTCTCCTGCCATCCAAGTCACCTGCCATATCCGAATCTACATATCCATGTAGAGAAGTGTTTGACCCTCCATAGCATAAATGCCTACTGTTGGTCCCTCTCAGATATCTGAGAATCCACTGAACTGCTTTTCAGTGCTTCTTTTCTGGATTGGCTATAAACTTGCTGACAACTCCCACTGCTTGGGCAATATCTGGTCTAGGTGTGCTAACCGGTTCTGCATCTTGCATATTGAACCTCTCCAACACCAACCTGGTCATATGTCTCACTTGTCCATTCTCTCCTTTCTTTAACCTGTATATCTATTCGTTTTTCAGTGCTTTTTTTTCGGCTGGCAACTCTACCAAATCCCACGTTTGGTTCTCTTTCAAGGAATCAATTTTCTCATTCATGCCATGCTCCCACTGTTCCCTAGATCTTCCCTGCATTGCCTCTTCAAAATTCTCTGGTTTTCCACTATCAGTGAGCAACTAGTATAAAGAAGGGGAATAACGAATTTGACGCTTACTTACCCTTTCAAACCTCCTCATGGGCGTTTGAGACTCATTGACAGCTCGCTGTCTGCCCAAATTTCGTTCTGACAGTGACCGATCCCGGTCATCTCTGACTGACCTCGGTCTGCACCCGATCGATGTCGATTCCACCTGACGTCCTTGACCGACGTCGGTTTTCACCTGCCCGACATCACCGACTTCGGTCTTCACCTGATCGACGTCGATTCCTCCCTGATCGATGTCGATCTCTGCCTGACCGATGTCGGTGTCTGTGTTTTTCTGTGAGTGATGGTTTTTATCCGTGAGCTCATTTTGGATCATAACCTCGTCCAAATCATGATTGCCTTGCTCAGAATTATTCAACCTCTTGAGTTGATCACTGTCCATCACCTTTTCCTTGAAAATCAAGGCTTTCCAGTTCTTAAATGTGTCAAAAACATCAGATTTTCTCTTTGTGCAATAAACTCATACCTTTTTTGTAGCATCATCAATGAAAGAAACATTATACTGTGATCCTCCAATAGAAGCTCCCTGAGCTGGTCCCCACACATCTGCGTGAACAAGCTCCAACTTGTGTTTCTTCTTTGTTGACCCAGTTTTGAGAAACCTCATTTTCTTCTCAAAAATACAATGCTCACAGAAATCTCGATCTATGCTTTTCAAATCTGAAAGCTTATCTTTTGACTTAAGAACATCCATTCCCTTCTCACTCATGTGACCAAGCCTAAAGTGCCACATCTTTGCATCTACATCTGAAGTAGATAAAACAGAAAGAGAATCAGTAATACAAATAGATAGATAAAGTGTACTTACTTTTTTACCACTTGTTAATACAAGTGCACCCTTGAAAACTTTTCAAAATTTTGCTGTGAGAGTTATTGTGCAACTCTCATCACCCAACTTTTCTGCAGAAATTAGACTCCTTTTCAGGATGGGAACATGCATGACATTCTTCAACACCCATATGTTGTCAGTCTGCAATTTCAGCTGCACTTTTCCTTTGCCAACAATTTGACAAGGCTCACCATCCCCTAAATAAACTTTTCCAAAGTCTCCATGGACATAATCATGAAAAAATTCTCTATTTGGGGTTGCATGGAAAGAGGCACCAAAATCTAAAACCCAAGATTCTACTTTATCCAAAGAAAATATAAGAGCACTCTGTGCAACAATACCTGCATCATTTGCTTCTTTATTTTCTTCATGCTGATCTTCTACCAACCAACAATCTCTCTTTGCATGCCCTTTCTTTCCACAATTCCAGTAGGTGATTCTTCTATTTCTGGATTTGGATCTACTGCCTATCTTTGACTTTGATTTCCCTTGCTTGCCTTTCTCTCTTTGTCATCCCCTGCTTTCAACACTTAAAACATTTCTTGATGTTTTTCCTGTGCTTTTTCTGCGAATTTTTTCATTCAAGATTACACTAACAATATTATCAACTTTCAAGATATTTGAAGTAGACGCAGTATTACTAACTGCCATTACCAAACTATCCCAACTTTCAAGTAAAGATTAAGAGAGCCTTAATTTCATCATCAAAAACTATTTTGACTGAATTTAACTGATTTACTAATCCATGAAAATCACTAAGATGACTATATACTGATCCACCTTCCTGCATTTGCAAATTAAATAATTGCTTCATAAGAAATACCTTATTCGAAGCTGAGGGTTTTTCATATAAATTTGCCAAAGTATCCATTAACTCTACCGTTGTCTTTCCCTGTGATAAGTTGGAAATCACAGACGATGCCAGGCTCAACTTTATAGATCCCAGAGCCTTTCTATCAAGAACATTCCATTCTTCATTTTGCATATATGTGGGCTTATTTGAAATCCCACCCAACGGTAAGTACAAATCTTTTTGATACAGATAATCTTCTATCTGCATCTTTCATAATTGATAATTCTTGTCATTGAATTTCTCCATTCTTAGTTTACTTTTTTCTGTCATTGCTTTACTCCCACTCAAACAAAAACTCCTGTGAGTGAACCCTGTAATCAACAAACACTAACCTGCTCTGAAACCTGGGCTCTGATACCAATTGTTAGTTGTTAGTGTATACACAAGTAGCTCTGATACCACTTGTCAGGCCCTTTTTAGATCACAATCAATTACTTTTGTATAAGCAACTAAATACGGAATTAAACCAGAAGTAATAAGTAATTAGAAATCAGAAACAACAAAGAATAGGAGATACGAGAAACAATACAATCTTGTATTAAACTCTACCAGAAGAAAATACAATGAAGAAATCTCTCTTCCTCACACCTCGTAGATGTACAGTAATTCTCCTTTAAGAGTTCTCTCTCTCAATCAATTACAACCAACTCAAATCCTGAGTTGTTCTCTCTTCCAACAGATCTCCTTGATCTTGCACCTTGCAGATCTAACTGATCTTGCTCTTTGTGTTGCAGATCTTCTTGATCTTGCTACCCTGCAGATCTAATTGATCTTGCACACACACACCCCCAAATCTTATTGATCTTGCTACCCCGCAGATCAACTGACCTTGCTTACATGTAGATCTTCTTGATCTTGCACTCTTGCAGACCTTCTAGATCTTACACTTGAGGATCTAATCCTTGATCCTTCATTACAATACAGTGCCATGGGTCTCTTAAATAGAACTCAAAACAAACAATAATTAGAAATGCGGACTCAAGACTAAAATTAGTCTTTACATGCAAACTAACTGTTCGTCCAAAATTAGAACAGTTCTGGAAACACACAGGTGATCGATGTCGGTTCCTGTCTGACCGATGCCGATCGACTATAATCGATGCCAATTACTGTGTAGCTGAAGATAACCGATGTCGGTTGGCTTTGACCGATGTCGGTTACTGTGTAACCCAGCAACCTCCACATTTGCACATCAGTGAAGCTTTTAGCTCCACAACTCAACACCTCCTCTATTCTAAGGGGAGATTCCCTTTATTGAAACCATAAAACCAAAATAAACCTATTTACAATATTTATAGATAGTATCTGATTTTGAATTTTTATTGGCTCATAGCTTTAGAAAAACAAAAAAGGAGGAAGATGAAGGGTCACACATGGACAAGCAAATGTAGAACTTATCGTACGCATGACAAGAAAGATTTTAAACATAGTTTGACAATGAAACAAGTACTGCTTGAGAGTTGAGTGATATGCATTAAACTTAGGAATAACACACATCTACAAAGAAAAATACAAGACACAAAGTTTTGAAATTTCCTTTGTATTCCCAATGGAAGAGTGAACACCATAGTTTCATTTTCTTTCCTTTCAAGCAAAATTACAATAAGCATTAAACAACCCTTGTACAAATGCCATTTCTCCTATGTATAGATGTAGGAGTGAATGCACTGACCCTTCATATTCTCATTGTTATCCTATTCTATTTTTATATTTATGTCATATTTTACAAAAGAAAAATAGGATTTCAAAAATAGGAGGAAAACAAGTCAGAAAAGAAATGGAATGCACCCTAAGATGCTTTCTGTGGAGAAGAATCTATTCTTGATGGCGCTAGTGGCAGGTTGACAGTCTGCCCTGCAACTTTTCTTTTCTTCTCTAATGCTTTGAGCATTCTGAATCTTCTCATTGCCTCAACAATAAAATTTCCTTTGGGAACCATTGTATTCTTGCAACGTACCAGCCATCTGTCAGATATCATCATCATATTGGGGGATCTCAATCAAGTTTGCCAACTGGTAATTCAGCTCCTCTGATTTCCGTTGAGTATATTCATGGATGGAACAATGAAGGCACCTTCTTTGAATAGATCTTAATTAATTTTCTAAATTGTTCCTTTATTCTCTCATTGTATATTGTTCGGAACCATCTTATTTATGCAAATCACAATGCAACTTCTCCATATTTGAGCAGTTTTCAGTCATCTTTTGTCCTTTGATTTTCGATTGGTTCTTCAGATCGCCTATTTATTTATTTATTCAATACTTCCATCTTGTGTAGAATGCTCTCCAACCAATCATAGGAGAGATCATCTTCTCTCTTATAAGAAATCCTTGCTTTGACTAACAATTTTGCATCCATGGCTGACATGTCTTCAATATTCCCTTTAACATTTCCCACAAGCTCAACGCTTTTTGATCACATTGAACTTGGTGATCAATCTTATTTGTTTTGACTCAATTTTCTCATACAATTTCATCATCTTTTCAATATGTTTTAGAACATCTAGAAACAACTGTTTAATTCAAGCCTCAAGAGTTTTCCATAGCTATTGTATCGGCTAATAGTTGAGATGGTCTCTCTACTAATCTCGGGTACTTAAGTTGGTGTGTCTACTTGGGGAATTGTTGGAGCCTTTAATAGATTCAAAAGATTGTTCACATAACCCACAAGTTATTGGACTTGATCCTTCAATTGCTTTTTGGTCAACGCATCTTGCTTAGACCTTTTGATCATTCTTTTAGTAGTTTCTTGGAGGTTATGTACATCACTCTCAGGAGTGGCTATAGCCAATGAGATTCTTTTTGGGGTATAGTTTGGCATAGTCATTTACCCCTCATTCTTTTCAACATTTGGCTTGACAATTTCTATGAATTGAGCTCCAGATGGATCAGACACTAATCTTGAAGTGGTTTTGGAAGTGGTTTTGTCCTTATTTGGAGGAGTCTCTAGTTGGTTTGCCATAACATCAAAGTCACGCAATTCTGCATCAACCACTTTCTTCTTCCTTTTGAGCAGTGGCTCCATCCATTGAAAGGTAGTGTCACTAAAACTGAACATCTATGCTCTTGAGTTAGTCGGCATGGATGGTGGTGTAGAATGTTGGAAACATGATTTGAGAAGTTGAAAATGAGGGGAGGTGTTGGTGCCTTGGCTGTAAAACTTGAAACAATGCCTGCATCTATTAGTTGGTCCAATCTCTGACTAAAAGAAATATATTGTTACATAGTGTTTTCAATCAACAAAGATGTATCACCCCCCAGGGAGGAGGATAATTGTAGTTGTACTGAATTTTTAGCTTGCAACTTCCTCACTACAGAAGAACCTTCACCACAAGGCTTACTTAGCTACTTGGGCTGATTTGGATCTTACCCATCTCCATCACCTCATATAGCAGCTGGTGGGCATGACATGGTGCCAAAGCTACTTGTGCCAAATGCTTTGGATATTAATGCGATATTTGGGGTAGGGGTTCTAGCTCTCCTTAAGCTGCCAGCTCCTGTGAACTCTACAAGTTTCTTATTGAACCATTTTATTGATCTTTGCAACACTATCTTGGTCTGAAGTTGTAGATTAGTCAACTCTTGTGTAGACCGATTTATTGCTGCAAAGGTAAGGACCCTGACCCTCCAAGTATGAGATGGGTCAAGCAATTCACTCCCATCATCGAGCATTTCTTTTGGCACCCAGGTTGTAGTGAAGACTTTGATTTGATTCAAACTTAGTTGACCCCAATCATGTCTCTACACTTCATATTCATTCACACATTCAGCCTAGTAATCCTCTAGATGTGGTTTGTGTACATATGAGGGACCAATTCTGAAATGGGCTCATACATATCGTTTGCTATGAAAAGAAGCTTTGCTTGTGTGAGGATGCATTGTGAACTAAGCAATTGACGCTTAAATATTTTCGACATCCATGGCATTACAAGTATAATGGCCCAAGGTGATTGGAAACACTACACCCACCCCATGTTTTTGCCTACATCTCTTATGTACCTCTGCGAGCTGTTTGCACTTTTTAATTAGCAATATTTTGTCATTTGCCAACCTTGGGAGTCACAAGGGACAACCTTCGACTCCTACTCTGATATAGGAGAATTTTTGGAATTGAATGAAGTAACTTCCATATTGGGATATGAGATTAGCTGCTTCATCTAAATTCCCATCTCCCAAATGTTCATTCAATACCTGCACAACTCTCATGGTGAATGTGTCATTGACACGTTTGAAATGTTTGTTGCTTTGTTCTAGGGTTAGGTGCGAGTAGAACTCGTGAACCTTGGTTGTTGGACCTGCATTGGCCAATTGGGTGAGCCCTAGGTAGATCCGCTGAGTTGCCAATGAGTATACCAGGGATGAAGTCATATAGGACTTTGTTACTTATATATTGATGAGTTGATGATGTAGAGTTTCGCTGATGATGTTATCCCAATCAATATATTACTTACCGCCGAATATGATGGTCACAGCCTGATGAAACTCAATAGTAGTCTTGTTACCAACCACCCTATTGAGAAGGGTGAACATATCCAACAATTCTTCATTGAATTCTGACCTGTAGAAGCTTTTTAGGAGTTTTGACAGGGCTTTTATTATGTTTTAACCACCCGTTGTTGATGGTTGTGAGATGCTTTTTTGGGTTTTTGTCCTAGAAAGCTTGTTCGACCTTAATGCTCATTTTAGCATAGGTTTAATTTGAGGGTATCTTTAAAGTAATGTCCATGGTAGTACCATCTAGCTTGGCCATCAAGGCACCTCTTTATGACTGTATCTCCATGGTACTTGGGTCATAGTGTTGAGTGCATGCAAATACCAAATAAAAGCATGGCACAAAGATTTGAAAACCAGTGTTGTAGGGAGACACATCTTCCACCCCCTAGGACGCATCTCGGGTATAGGAGATGGTACAGAGATGCCTCCCATCCCTGGAGATGTTTGCCTATCCGTTCCTGCATCTCCCACCTGTACCCTCATCTAAACTCGATGTACCCAAAACATAGAAACCCTAAACACATACAAAATACCTACATCATTCGCAGGGAAGGTCATCGTTTGCATGTAGTCAGATCTGCTTTAGTTTTTTATCATTTTATTTTGATTGAAACGCTAGGTTTTTTTTGTTTTTTTATTTCTTGGCCCAACTGTGAGCGACAGTGCCCTGCACGGCCGCAGCACTGCGGTTCGCAGCGGTGCAGGGCATCACTGCGAGCGACCGTGCCAGGTATTGCCATTCGTGG
Source organism: Torreya grandis (assembly GCA_037957365.1). Classification (NCBI taxonomy): domain Eukaryota; kingdom Viridiplantae; phylum Streptophyta; class Pinopsida; order Cupressales; family Taxaceae; genus Torreya; species Torreya grandis. Next base: position 1,310,305 of record JARHVA010001134.1, read on the forward strand.
TAGGGCCATTATTCTTTATTTTTTTAAATGTTTTTTGTGTTATTTAAATTTTTTTTGTTATAACTATAGATTATTACTATAACAATATAACTATATAATATATATTTATATTTATTTAATTAATAGTTTTAATATTTTGTTTATTATTAGTTATAACTTATAAGTTATAATTATATATTTATATAGTTTTAATTTTTAAAATAATTTTAATTATAAAATTATTTATATTAATATGTATATTTCATTATTACAACTTATAATTATTAACTAATATATATATATATATATATATATATATATCACTGTCTTCCCGTACTGTCTCCTATTTTTCAAAAAATGGTGTATCCTTACCCATTCTCATCTCCTTGTACCCGTACCTGTTCCCATCTCCCTGTACCCATACCCCTACCCATCCCCTGGGAACTGTGGTGAAAACCAATTGCCTTTGGTAAGTTGTTCGTTGACAAGAGGGTAGCCATGGGAGTCAAAGATTTTGCATTCATTCTATTGTGGAATTCTTTTAGGTCCACATGCCCAATCGGAGAATCACCAATCTCTAGGATGTCATGCTCATAACCCATGTATATGAACTTCATTTTCGCTGATTTGGTAATGTGAAAGGCTACCTCAGCAAGGGCACAAAGGTCCCCACACATATCTGACGGTAGAAAGAGTTTATGCGATTATGGGGAATGGGTCAGCTTTGGATTCTTCACCAAAAGGTCACAAATGCTGACCGGAACTTTGGTGTATCCAAGGTGCCAAGCTTGTCCCTTGGAGTGAAAGATACCTAAAACACATTTTAAATCCTTTGAAACCTACACCAGTTTGAAGTACTTGGAGACATGAAGATTTTGACTATATTTTGCTTGATTTATGCCTTCCAAGAGAGAAATGTTGCAAGAATGGAACTTCGGCCCTATGAGGGTACCAGATCAAAACAACTACCTGCAACTCGAGTTTTTTAACCCGACTGGGTACTCTGGAGTGATTTTATAGGTGTGGGGGTTTTAGTTGGAGTGCTTAAGGCCGTTGACTTCCCCCCATGCGCATGCGATGCGTCTTTATGGTCGGGTCTGCCAGGGGTGATAGACATGATGTCATGGCCCATTTTTCACAACTTCATGTCCACAACGTCCATGGGGTTGGGACGACTTGATCGTGTGGGTGCATCGAGCATGAAGTCATGTCGTCACCCTTGAGATGCATGTTTGCATCTGATGCGCTTGAAAGGTTGGGCTAGTCTAGCCTTTTGGGCGTGAAAGCACGATGTGGAATGCTTGAACAAGTCTTTTTCCTCTCATTTATTATGAAATATTTTTGGGACTTAAACTTGACAACTAACCCTTCGTGTTGACCAAAATCAGGAAAATTTGACCATGGGAATTTTAAGAACACTCACCAAACCTCTCTCGCTGGAAAGTTCCAAATTCGTTCCAAGGTTCTTGTTGCCATGCATATATACTATTCTTCTTGTTGGGCTCCTCCTAATGATGCTTACAACAGGTTGGAAAAATGTGTCCGGGACTTTATTTGGGCCAACTTAGAGGGGAAGAAGTGTTTTCACATAGTGGCATAAGATGTTTGTTGCTGCCCCAAAGTGGTTGGAGGCATGGGGCTTATTGACAATTAAAAATAGGGGACTTATTTGTGTGCTAAATGGATCCCTAGAGTCGTTCAAGGGCATGAGGCTTAGAAAATCCTGCTTGGACATTGTATCTTGGCTGGCAGCCCTTATGGTAGAGTTGTCTGGAAGGGGCTTAGTTTTTATACCCTCCTCATTGCCCCCATGCCTAAAAAGGTGGTGGGAACTTCTGTTGCCAAAAATATATGGAAAGCTTGGGAAGCCATAAAGCCTTGGCTGGTATGGAAATGAGACAAATTTAGAAATGGATTATTCATCAATACCCACTTTCCGTGGTGGAATCCTGTAATCAATATTCATGATGTTTCCTTCGCTGAAGTTCATTTGGTTAAATCACTCAGATTTTATAGAAATGGCAGACACACCATTGCTGACCTCTTCAACAGGCATGCTAGAACTTGGCTGACTTGGTCTGAGCTCAAAGCCAAGTATGGTCTCAACAACGAATACTTTGAGCCTATTAGTGAAATTCAAATGGCAGTCCCTGATGATGCCTTGCACAAAGTTGGCCTCAAAGCTCCTCCCCACTGGTGTAGGGATTGAATTTGGAACATGGCTACTCCTTTGCTCCCGTATAAACCCTTGTTAAGGTATCAATGGCTTTTTACCAAGCTAGTGCCGCTTTCTCTATTGCTTTGATCCAAGAGATTTCTCACTGTGTTGTCAGCTACTGTTGAACCCAAGAAAGCTCAATTTGCTTGGTGTCTTTTTTACCAAGGGCTTCCTGTGGGTGATAGATTGTTGCATATGGATATGTCCACCCTCAAATGCCATGCATGTGGTTAGATTGAGTCGCTAAAACACATTTTGGTATATTTTGGTTTGTGTTTGAGTTTAACAAGTTTGGAGATGGATATATTCCTTCTTAAAACCCTTTAGACTTTAACTCCACTTGGAACATGGTCTTGCTTGGGGATTCTACTTTGGTACTTAAGAAGTTCAGGCAAATTTTGTGTATTTTTCGCATTGTAATTCAATTTCAGCTTTTGAATGACAAAAATTATGTTGTTTATAATTATGAAGATATAGAAAGAGACTTCACTGTAACGAAAAATATTTCTGTTATATCTAATACCATGCTTCAAATTCAAGTACAAGTAGAGGTGGTGGCCTTGGTGTTGGAGTACCTCAGAACCCTAATTGGCCACTTGGGCAATGCCCCTTGCATGACTAGAAGAGTTCCTCACGACTCCCCCAATATAAATTCCCTCGAGCATGGGCATGGAAAAGGAAATGTGGCAGAAGTCGACACAAATCCTGTAGCTATTCTGTATCTTCCACTCCTCCCCATTGCCGGCATTCACCGATGGGTCGCTGTGGAAGTCAGCCCTCCCTGCAAGGTGGTGGGTATGGCAGGTTCGGCTGGGTGGTGCCACAAGATTTTTTTTCCATTTGAATCTAGTTCTCTCTCCTCAATGGCCCTAACTTGATTAAGAAGAGTAAGAAAAATATGAAAATTAGCAAGGATTGGAATCCATACCTAATACTGCACATCCCACTAGCGGTGACGGTTGGGGTGATAAGCCAGACGATCTGCTGTCTCCACCAGCTCTAATAGCAGGTCTGGTTGCTTCTGTTGCATAATTTTCATGTTGATTAATGCTTTATGGTAGTGTGTGTTGGTAGCACGTGGTTGTGGACATTTAGATTTTTTTTTGGTTGTATTTTTGTTACCCTAGGCACTCTCTCAGGATTAGACCGGATTTGGTTTTCTTGCTGCTTTGATATTCAGGATGTGATGTTTTTCCTCCCACCTTTTTGATCTGTTTATTTTCTAAATGAATAATCATGCTTTCAATCAAATAAAAAATTCCAAATAGAATCACTTCACTTAACTGCAAAGGATTGCTACATAATGTAATTTCAGGAGTCCGCTAGCTTTCCCTAGTTTTCTTTCGCCATTTCTTTCATTTCCCATCCCCTCAAAATCATCATGTTGTTCAAAGTCTTGTGTAAAAGCTTTGAATTAGTTTTTGTTTCAATACTCCCTATTCTTTACCATGTATGTGAGCATTGTTTTGGTTTCATCCTTTTGTTTAGTGCCTGTTGTTTCCTTCATCAATTACTTCCATAATAGGTTTCTTAGCTTGTGGTTATGATTTATCATTGTGGGATGGCCTGGTTGAAGCTTGATCTAATGTGCAGGGTAGTGGATATCCATCCATTGTTGAGAATTTAGTGCTGCATTTATAAATACCTATCTACCTATAGCGAGAATAGTCACTTGTCAGAATTATGGCAACAACTGCATTCAAACCTCTTCTTAGCACATTCACATACAACCAGTTCTCACCTATGTGTCTTCAGCATCCTCCTTTTTGAAATTATGCTTGCAGTTGTCCTTGGTGTAAGAGATCACACTATGAGGGGTGTATATGCACTGTCAAATTCACCCAGGACGTGCACTTGTCCTCATCCACACCTACTCAGGAGGTTTTAAATCTGTGTCTGAGTGTTAATACATTGCCTTCACCCACAACTTGGTGCTAGATCACCCTCCCATGGGCAATAGATACAACCGGCTTTGCACATTTGCATCAGTGGAATGCAACTACCCTTGCATGAGCTTAGGTCTTACTATTGTTTAAATTTATCATCCATCTACAAAAATTGAACCTAACCTAATGAAGCAATTGGTAACAGATAATTTGCAGTGCAGGTGCATATTACCATAAAATTGATCATAAACTTAACTCACACTATGAGGGGTGTATCTATGCTGTCAAATTCATCCAGGACGTGCACGTGGCCTCATCCACACCTACTCAGGAGGTTTGAAATCTGTGTCTCAGTGTTAATACAGTCCCTTCACCCACAACTTGGTGCTAGACCACCCTCCCATGGGCAAAAGATCAACCAACTTTGCACATTTGCATCACTGGAATGCCACTACAGATGTTCATCTGCACTTGCATGAGCTTAGGTCTTACTATTGCTGAAATTTATCATCCATCTGTAGAAATTGAACCCAACGTAATGAAGCAATTGCTAACAGATAATTGGCACTGCATGCCCATGTTACCCTAAATTCAATCATCAACTTAACTCACATTTCTCTAAAATCAGCATCAAAATTAAGGCAATAAGACTGAATTCAAAATATCTTCCACTTGTGGCCATAGAAACGGATCTAATGTACACTAACAAAATAAATAAAATAAAATTAAGAACATATATATATATATATATAAAACATTAGTTCTTCTATTTTAATAATTTAAGTGTGGTTCATTATTTTCTTTATTTTAATTTTTTATTGTGACAGGAAAAAGCTTTCTTGTGTTAAAATTTTTCCTTTATTTTTACCATTTAGATTGCAGTTAATGGGATTATTTCAAGAGGTTAAGGTTGGTGGCCACTTGCACCCAAAGAAATTCATCTCTATATATTTATATAGTTTTTCAAACTTTATTTTTGCTTGTGGGCAGGTATTGTATTGGCTTCTGAGAGAGGAAGGATGAGTTATGGGATCCAAATATTCAATAAATATTGTTGCAGAGGTGGCTGAGAAAGACCTCGAAGTTTGACAAAAAAATATTCCATTTCTTTCCGAGGTTATTATCCATGAAATTTTGTCTAGGTTATCTTCTCATGAGCTTTTTCAATTTCAAAAAGTTCTGTCATTTATGGCATAGCATAGTTTGCTCCTATCAACACTTTCACAAACTGTGGGATGAGCTTGATAGTGAGACACGTGTTGTTATTTATCATCTTAAAGGCATTGCACTCTTTCACATGACATGGAATTCTTGAACAAGAAGATATTATGTTTGTGTTGGTGTTGAGTAGCAATAGGCGATCTGTTGCTCTCTACCAAATTTGCTGGTTCTCGTATGGGTACCCGCATGAGTATTGGGTACGGCGGTTCAGTGATTTTTTTTTTCCCCAAGATCTATATGACTGGGTACAACTTATATATAAAATATTAAAATTATGATATTTTTATCCAAATAATCAAAATCAACCACATAATATACATAGAATAACCAAAATAATCATAAACACTAACGATAAAATAGACTAATAATCAGTGATCAAACTACAAAGTGCACATGCGTACTCAATATAAAGCCTTGGCTGGTGTGGTAAGGAGACAAATTTAGAAATGGATTATCCATCAATACGAACTCTATGTGGTGGTATCTTGTGATCAATTTTCATGGTATTCCCTTTGTGGAGGTTCCTTGGGTTAAAGTACCAAGATTATATAGAAAGGGTATACATGCCATTGCTAACCTCTTCAACAAGTGCACTAGAACTTAGTTGACTTGGTTGGAGCTTAAAGTCAAGTATGGTCTCAAGTCTGTTAGTGAAATTCGAATGGCAGTATCTGATGATGCCTTGCACAAAATTGGCTTCAAAGCTCCTTAGTGGTGGAGGGGTTGGAATTGGAATATGACTACTCCTTTGCTCTGGTACAAACCCTAGTTAGGTTATCAATAGCTTTCTCCCAAGTTGGTGCCTTACGAGATGCTTAACAAACCTTGGAATTTCAATGCTTCCACTATTGCTTTAGTCCAAGAGATTTCTCACTATGCAGTTAGCCATTATTGAACACAAGAAAGCTCAATTTGCTTGGTGTCTTCTTAACCAAGGGCTTTGTGTGGGTAATAGACTGTTGCATATGGGTATTCCCAACCCAAGATGCCATACTTGTGGTCAAATTGAGTCTCTAAAACACATATTTTGGTTTTGTGTTTGAGCTCAACAGGGTTGGAAATAGTTTTATTTCTTCTTCAAACCCTTCAGACTTGAACTCTTCACTTGGAACATAGTCTTGCATGGGGATTTTGTCTTGCTACCTACAAATTTGGCATGTTTTTTGCATTGAAATTCTATTTCAACTTTGAAAAGACAATTTTTTGTTGTTTTTAATCATGAAGATATGAAGAGAGACTTTATTGTAACTTAACAAAATTTCTTTTATATCTAATACCATACTTCAGATTCAAGTACAAGTACAGTAGGTGGCCTTGGAGGTGGATCACCTCCTAAGCCTAATTGGCTACTTGGGCACGTTTCTCATGACTCCCCCAACCAAGATTCCCAAGAGTGCAGGCATGGACAAAGGGAACACAATAGAGGTTGGTGTTGAACATGATCTTGAGATGCATTGATTGTCATTGAAGGCAAGGCGATCTTAGTACATAATGCATTGATGGCAAAGAGATAGGTTCCAAGTGGATTTGAGAGTGCATATCATGTATGCATGCCTTTGAGATGCTTGACCAAATTGAGGGGTGGGTGCTCCTTGATCAGTTGGTGTTAATATAAATTGAAGCAATACTTTTATAAGACAGTAGTCCAAAGCTTGTTTTAAGTGGGTCTTATCCTCCATGAGGGTTTCCCACATAATTCATGTGTTATGTGTTTTGATCTTACATTGTTTTCTTTGTTCATTGCAATGAATGGTTTATATGCTTCATGAATGCTTATGTTGAATGGTTAAGAGTTTGAAGAATTAGAATTGAAGTTGATTTGCTTGCATCATTGATTCACTCCCCTCGCCCCCTCTTAGTGATTTTGCTTCTAACAATTGATATCAGAGCAGGTCCTTTAGGAAGGCTTCACAACTAGGAAGGTGGTCCTTGAAGCCCAAGATGGCCAAGCAACTAAGGAAAGAAAATAAAGAGTTGAGGTCTATGGATAAGGCTTATGAGGAGCAGATTTGTACCTTGAAGAGTGACATGGTCGTAATGGCTAAAGAGGATGAGAAGACTATTAAGGGTCTCAAATTTCAGTTAGAAGATGCTAATGTAAGGATGAGTTTTTTGGAGGTTTTTAAGGAGAAGGTATGTATCTTTAACTCTAATGTAGTCTTAGAAATCAAAAAGGATAAGATGACTATTCATGATCTTAAGGATAAGTTAGACGCTGCAAATGGCTACAAATTCAAGTTTGAAGGCAAAGAAGGCTGAGTGTGATCAGTTGAAATCCAAGCTTGGCTCCTTGAAGGATGAGCATGAGAAGCTAGTAGTCAAAATGAGCAAAGTTAAGCAAGAGAAATCATGAAGAACAAGGTGAGAAGACCAACAAGGCAGCCCAATGCCATGAGGGTTGTCAATTCATCTCATAGTCAATGTTATGCTTGCAATTAGTTTGGTCACATTGCAAGAGATTGCAAAAGAAGAGGTAAACTGTCAAAAGGAGAAAACAACCATCATCAAGCAAAAGGTATGAATGATATTGTTTGTTTCAGGTGTCATAGAGTTGGTCATATTGCAAAATATTGTAAGAACAGGTTGAATGAGTTCTCAAGGCAAAACAAGGTGTATGGATTTCCTAGAGTGCAAGGAAGAGGTCATACATGGATATGGAGACCTAAGATTATTAAGAGAGATCCAATTGAGACCAAGGATGAATTGGTTGTTGACCATATCAGTCAAGATGGTTTGTTTTTTGTGGTAGATATGAAGGCAAGACAAGAATACTGTTTGTCAGGGTGTGTTGACAAGGGAGTCAAAGAGAAGATGGATGAGCCAATCAAGCATATGAGGAGGATTAAGAAAGACCAGCAAACTAGGGAGAGTATGGAGATTTGGGAAGCTCTTAAGTTTTAGGTGATCTAAGTGCCTTGGTAGGTGAGGGGTCTCTATTAGGCTTCATAGAGGCATTACTCAGTCATTTGAAGCATCATGGAATGGTGTTGCAAGGTTGATAAGTGAGAGACTAGTCAATGGGTCAAGGTATGTTCTTTGTATTGATATGCATATAGTTGAGTATGGATTATTTCAATTGGTTTCAAACTTGTCAAAGATGTATATCACTTATTCAGAGTTGTGAGAAGTGATTTGAAGGTCTAAAGTTGTTTGTAGAAGACCTTACTTTGATTGTCCTTGGTTGGCATAAGGGTTCTAATGTAAGAAACTCATGACATGGTGTATCTTGGGTTGTACAATGAGTTGGATCACCGAACTTGGTGAGCAGGTGTAAAATGATGATATAAAAGTGTTCAATGAGGTTATGGTGTGTTAGAGGCAGTCCCTTGGTGTAAAGGTATGAGAATTTCAAGCTCTGTATCTTTGTTTTCAATGTACCTCTTTGAAGTGACCTAGGAAAGGAGTATCTTTTCTTGTGCAAGAGAGAGGTCTTTGAAGGGTTAAGCTTGCGAAGGTAAATTTAGCTTGCAGTAGAAGGAAGGTATGAATGCAATCATATTTCATCGTTAGATGGCCTAATAAGGCAGCTTGTTCAGGTTGGTAGCTTGAAGAGCTCTTATAATCATGGATTCAAGGTAATATAATTGTTTTGAGCATGTTCCTATTGTTCAAATCAGTTGTGGTCATTTGCTTCATATGAGAAGGTTTGTAGACCATTGAAAGAGGTCATTTGGGCCCAAAAAGATCAGCATTTGTTTCAGTTGTCTCATGAAGGATGTTGGATAGTTGTGGTAGCTTATGTGTGGATGAAGATGGCTCCATTCAACGTATGTTCTTATAAAAGAGTTTGCTTGTATATGTTTACAATATTTTGGTTTTGTTCAGGTGGAATATGGAGTTAGGGGGAGCTAACTCAGGTTTCTTAAGGAGTATGTGAAGTTTGGGCATGTTTTCTATAAGCTAAGAATCAAGGAGCGATTCAGATAGAGGCATGTTCTCTTCAATTGATAATATGCAAGGTATGCATAGAGTGAGGGGGAGCATATGTGAGATGTTTCAATTCCAAGGAGTTTGTGTGGTTGAGTATGGTTTGAGAACATGTTATATGAGACGAGCATGATGTTAGGGGGAGCTTTCTAGCTTTGTGAGTAGTTTGTCAGGTCCAAGGATCAAGTTGACATGTTGAGGAAGAGACCCTTTGTCATTAATGTCAAAGGGGGGAAAAGATCGAAATGAAGGAGTTGTTCACTTTGGGAGAGAGCATTTTGAAAGGTGTTTGCCATCAATTATAAGGGGGAGATTGTTGATCATGGTCTTGAGATGCATTGATTGTCATTGATGTCAATGTGATCTTAGTACATAATGCATTAATGACAAAGAGATAGGTTCCAAGTGGATTTGAGAGTGCATATCATGTATGCAGGCTTTTGAGGTGCTTGACTAAATTGAGGGGTGGGTGGTCCTTGATTAGTTGGTGTTGATCTAAATTGAAGCAATACTTTTATAGGACAATAGTCCAAAGCATGTTTCAAGTGGGTTTTCTCCCCCATGAGGGTTTCAAACATAATTCATGTGTTATGTGCTTTGATCTTGCATTGTTTTCTTTGTTCATTACAATGAATGGTTTATATGCTTCATGAATGCTTATGTTGAATGGTTAAGAGTTTGAAAAATTGGAATTGAAGTTGATTTGTCTGCATCACTGATTCACCCCCCTCTTAGTGATTGTGCTTCCAACAGTTGGTGCAAGTCTCGCAACTATTTTATATTTTCCACTCCTCACCACCGGCTTTCAGTGATAGGTGGCCCTCCCTGCAAGGTGGTGGGTATGGTGGGTCTGGCTGGGTGGTGCCACAAGGAAAGTTTCCTCTTCTGAATCTGGCTATCTCTTTTTGATGGCCCTACGTTGAGGAAGAAGAGGAAGAAAAAGATGGAAATCAACAAGGATGGGAATCCATACAATCTGCCACCTCCACCTTCGGCGATGGCCTTCATTGCATAGTTGTCATGTTGATTTATGCTTTAAAGTAGTGTGTTCTACTAGCACATGGTTGTGGACACTTGACTTATTTTATTTGGTTAGTTTTTTTTGTAACATTTGGTACTCTCTGAGGTTTAATACCTAATTTGGTTTTATACTTGATTTGGTTTTATTGTTGCTTTGATGTGCGGGGTGTGATGGTTTTCCACATGCATTTTTGATTGAGCATGTAACTATTTTTATTTTCTAAATGAATATATTAGAATGGTTTCAATCAAAAAAATATTCTAAAATAGAAGTCAATCTTAACTGTGTTGGGTGAATATTTTGTCACCAGTGTACTGATGAGCAAAATAGGTCTGATCATCCACAACAAGGGAGATTGGTCATTTATAGTTGCAGGTTTACCACATCCAAAGGGGACAAATCTCTCCTCTCATCAAGGAGAGGTTCCCTATAAGTACGAGGCGCTATATATTATATATATATGCAAAAAATAACACTCAGGGGTAGAATAACACCATCCATCTCTATTTTTTCAGAGATGATGTTAACAAATAGAAGAGAAAATCCTGGTGAAAACACTGAAGGCACTTCTCTTCTTTCAGAAGTGTTCTTGCAGGGAAAGCAAGAATTATTTTAGGTAGGAAACAAGTAACTGGTAGCAAGGGCATAGTAATTAGCAGCTTGAGATGTAGCACAAAGTCTCCACCTCAACTACCCAAGAGTGAGATACGAAGGACAATGAGGGCACAAAGTCATCCCAAGATCCTTTACACAATAATAGAAAGAAAACACTCTAAAAATAATTGTGGGGACACAAAGTCTCTCCACAGTTGGCTTCAGGACACCTTCCTGACCATTAGTTATGATTGTTAGATCAAATAAACAAGAACACATTCAGAAGATAGACATAAGAACAATCTCCTAAAATGATACAAGCTATAATAGCACAAAGTCTACAAGTCACTTGCTTTCTCATTCAGATAAAATAATATGAACAACAAACTGAGCTCAAAGTCTCAGTATTTGCCTTTCAATTTGGACAGAGTTTTGCTTCTGTTAATGGGAAGATCTTTGTATCAAATTAGAGATTGCATTATATAGCAGCCAAGAAATGTCTGGCACTTTGTTCCATGAAATGGCCCATGCTACATTCAATTCCTTGAATGCATTTTCAGTTTTGTCAAGGATGGCCATGCTGGAACATGGTGGCTGCCTTAACTATGGCATGCTAATTCATCTCATATGTCTCCTCCTTAGTATGGACTGTCTGGTCCTTTTCCTGGTGTCTGCACAGCTGTCCCTTTGCCTTTACTTCATGAAAGAAAAATAGACCACATCCTTGATTTAGCATGCTCAAAAGTCTGCTTGATCCACTGTTTCACCTACTGAAAATAACTCCCTTGAAGATATTTTGGCCTTTCCCTCTTTCTACTACGACTTGAGCCCTCGGGCTATTTTTTCCCTTTCTGGTTTTGTCTTTTCTTGAAATTTGAGCTCTCAGGGCTATATCCTTGGCTTTGCTAGCTCTTTACGCTCTTCCATTAGCGGTTCTTCCCTTTAGTGTTGAAGGTCTTTGAACGCATTCGGGTCCATCATCCTCCTTAGCAATTCCTTTGTGTCTTTCCCGCTTGCTCTGGCCGCTTTCTGTTGATCTCAATAAGTGACCCGTCGCATGTTCTACTGTGAAATAGTCAAGCACACGTGGCAGCATCCCCTTAACTTATAGAGGCTTTAGATGTCTTTTGAGAGTCCTACGGAAGATGACACATGGCAGCTTTTGCCGAGCTCCTAGAAACACTGTAGAAACATTTAGGACTTATTTGGACTTCACGCGGATGATGACACATGGCGCGCTCCGCTCTTTGGTCTTTTTCTTTTCCTTTCGGTCGGGCTTTCTTCCCAGGTGAATTCTTTCAAACAAAAGTCCGAAGGAATTCCTTCGGATAATTTGTCCGAAGGATTTCGCTTTGTCATTTGCCTTGTTTATTTTTTCGAAAGAGTTCACATTGTTTGCTTTTGCTCGCTGCCCTCTGCAAGGGCACTCAGCTTTGCTCATTGCCCTCCGCAAGGGCACTCAGCTTCCAAGGTTGCCTTTCAAAAAAGCTGCAAGGGTTCATTTTGGCAGTTAAGCGCCTTCCGCAAGGGCACTTGTCCTTCGGGCTCTTGGAAGACCCCTTTGAACTTTCCAATTGAACCAACTTTGGTTCAATGGTTCAATCGGTTCAATCCCTTTATTTGGCTATGTCCTTTGTCCACTTGAACCTACCACACGTTGAACCTTTGAACCATTGAACTCGTTGAACCTTTGAACCAAAATGGTTCAATGTTTCAATGGTTCAAGCCTTCTTCTCATTGATAAGTGTTTTGAAGCCATTGAACCTTGAAGCGGTTGAACTTTGAACATTGACAAATGTGCTTAACTTTCGCTGATGACGTTGAACCTTTGAACCCATTGAACCCGTTGAACCAAAATGGGTCAAGGTTCAACGGTTCAATGGTTCAATCCTTGTTTAGAAGCTTGCCGATGGACATTTTTGATTGAACCAAGTCATTGAACCAACTTTGAAATGGTTTAAGTGTTGAGAGCTTGTTTCTTTGAGAGAATTTACCTGCTAAAGTCGCTGAACCTGTTTCTTTCCTATAGAGTCCGTAGAAACTAACTTGCAAAGTCCGTAGATTCAAGTTCGTAGATCTAGGGGAGTTTGTAGATTTCTTACTGCAAAGTCCATAGAAATGAGCCTACAGAGTCTGTAGTTTCAAGCCTGTAGAGTCCGTAGATTCAAGCCTGCAGAGTCCGTAGATTCACTGAAAAGCTCGAAGAATGGAGAATTTGAAGGCTCATAACAATTTTTGAAAAGGGAAGAGACAATTTTGGTCTTGTAGGGCCAAAATAGTTCATGTCTCAAAAGACATTTTTTGGAGACAACATCTGGATCTAGTTGGGGAACTTCTTTCAGTTGAAAACTTGAAACAATTGAGGGGAGTAGAAACCAGAATCTCCATTGCCTTCAAGTATGCCATTGGGCTATGGAGTCATGCTACCCAAAAAGAAAGGTGCCAAAAAATGAAAAGCACAAAATAAAACTAAAAACTATACGAGTGTACATATGTACAGGTGAACTTATCTGATACTTCAAAAAATGAAGTGATTTAGACGCTGCCCATTGTGAGACAAGGAAGATGGTGTTTTGTCCTAATAAACCAGTAGGAAACCATTTTGTCTTTAGAATTGATGATGGGTGAATGGAACTCTCCACCAAGAATCACATTTTCTGTGCACTCCTTTTGGCTCTCTCTTCTTGCCCCATGGCAAGACGTGGTCTCTAATTTGAAAATCGTACCTCCTTGCTCTCTTGGTGAAGAGTTCTTTTTGTTGACTTCTGAGTACAACAATATGGTTCACTACCATAGCTTGCTATTCTGCTGGTTCAGTCCAACACATGTTTTGATTGTCAACATCAAACCCTTGACAAACCATCTGCTCAACGTCTCCTTTGGTGTGAAAGAGTTTGACATCTTGTTTTTGAGCAGTCTTCAATCTGAGCAACAGAGATTCACATTCAGTTGTATTGTTGGTGTTGCTAAACTGCAACTTGCATGAAGGAAAAATATCTCTTTGAGGAGATATCAACACAGTTCCGGCTCTAGCATTGGTAAAAGAATTGCTGCCATCGGATTCCAGGATCTAAACATCATCAAAAACTGATCTTTTATTAGATTTCTCTTGATTGGAAGTGGAAGATGCTTTTTCATTTGTATTGTGCCCTACCAATTCTTCTGATGTCTTGTTTGAATTGATTTTCAGATTTTCATCTATATGACTTTCATTTGCAGAAACATGAACACCCTTTGTGGTTAAGAAGTGATTACCCCTGCTTGAAGACTCAAAACAGAATTTGAGCTGTAGGGGCCGACATTTGGGTGACCACGTATTTTGCCTCCTTTTCAACGAGCAATCTCTTCATTACGCCTTTGACAGGGATCCTTGCCTCAAATAGGTCCATGCTTAGTTCTCTTCCCACATCTTTGCAAAAAATTTGTCCAAGCAGAATGCCATAGGAGGTCGTGACGTCAACCACTAGAACTGTCATCTTGATTCTCTTGTCTAGGAATGTCACAAATGCAAATTGGGCATCTTTGACTTGTCCCAATAGTGTCACTTGCTTGTTTTTTATGGAGAAGCATCTACCAAATATATTGGTCAGTGTGAAACCAAGAGATTATGCCACTTTGGCAGGAATGACATTGTCTAAAGCACTGGAATCAATGATGCGATTGCTCAGCTTGTGACCGTTTATCAACAGGGAAACATAGAAAAGATTTAATTTTTCAGGGGCAACAGGAGGAGTAATGACAAGATTTTTTGGGATGGGCATGTTCCTTGGGGGATCATGAGTTACCTTTCTAATCTCTTGTCCTGTAGGGACGACTGTATTCTTCACACGCTCCACCAATCTGTACAACTACTCAGGGTTGGCTTATAGGAATTCAAATTCAGTTATTTGAATTTTAGTTTTTTTGACATGGTCAATTATGTCAAATGACTGAAATGGACTAGGAAGGGAGGATGGGAGTTCATCCTTTTGGTTTTTGGGAGGGGGAGGACTGGCCTGCGAATTTGAAGGTGCAAAAATATTTGGGGTACTTACTTTTTTAACAACCACCGGGTCTTTTAGCTGAAAAGGTAAAGTGGTTCCACGCTTAGCAATTGAAATTGCTGGTTGAGGTCGCTTCTCTGTTTTCTCTTTATCAGCTTGCTGAACTAACTGGTTCTTGGACCGAGTGAACAGTGTATGATCCCTCATCTGGTTTACCTTCACTTCTGGGTTCATCATGATAATTCAAAAAATCAATGTGAGAGTCGCCAGCTGATTCTTCTTGGTCTGCTGCAAAGAGATCAACGCCATTTTCTTGATCAAACTCAAGTTGGAAAGAGAAATCATGTTATGTTTTCAGATATCCACATGTTGAGTTGGTTGGAGGCGCTTCAAGGGCAAGGTTCCTCTGTGGGGGAGGAAGACGATTTGTTTGCCCTTGATTTCTGTCAGCATTTTCTTGATATGACTAGTTTTGAAATGTCCTCCTTGGCATATCTTGATAAGGAGGAGCAGACATACCTTGGGCCATTTGTCTTTTCAAGGCTAGCAGTTCATTTGTCAGCTTTTGCACCATTTGATCAGTGGTCCCTGTAGATGGAAATTCAGAAGATGAAGAGGATTTACCTCTGTTTGGGTCTCTCCTTATCTTTCCTACCAAAATAAGGTCATCTTCTACCTCAGTAGCCAAGTCCTGAGCAGTAGCAAGGTCTATGTGTCTAGCTCATCTCAGTAAAAAACTCACTTCAGGCAGCTGTGAGTTGATGAAGAAACACTTGAGATTCTCAGGTGTTCGCTGGGCGATCATGGGAATCCTGTTCCTCAGCTTGTCAAACTTGGCAATGAAGTCCCTCATAGGTTCATGGGGCTCCTTCATCTATGTGAGCTAGGCCAGCAAGGCATGCACATCTTTTGCAGGCTTGAACCTAGCTTCAAATTTATCTTTAATAGTGTCTTAATCAGTCACTGATTTAGCTTGTAGATGGTAGAACCAGTCTGCAGCAGCACCTTGTAGTGTTTCCACAAAGAGCCTAACTGCAACATCCTCAAATTTCACTCCTAGTATGTCATAGGCTATGCTGAAGGATGCAATGTGTTCATCAGGATGAACTCTTCCATCACCAAAGAATTTGGAGAAATTCTTTCTTGAGCTATGTGGAAGTTCATGTAGAAGTGGAGTAAGATTTAGTGGGCCAAATGAGTTACCCCAGGGGCCTTGAACTGCCATGATTGGATTATGAAAAAGAATGCTAAGAAATCTAGGCAGTGTGTGGATGGGCAAATCTCTACTAACAGCAGAAAAGGAAGTTCTGCCTTGTGTTGGTGACCCGATACGGATGGGAGGAAGACTCCTAGTTTATTGAAGGTGAGGTTGTGGAGGAAACAAATCAAAATTTCTCTGCTGCACCAACTCAAAAATAGGGTCAACAACACCTTGAGATTTTTAGCTTCTTGTATAGCGTGGAGCTACCAGATTGTAGGATAAAAATGAGAAAGAACCGGTCCTACTTCAGCTTGAAGCTTGAGGCTTCAAACTGCTGTTCTTCCTCAGCAGATTTGGTTTTGTAGACCAGATAATATAATGGAGATGGAGGAAGATGGTAAGGCTATAATGATAATGGTTAAGACACGGAATGGAGTTGTCAAAGTCTATAATGGATAAGGGTAGGGACTGCTTCAATCTGAAACTTGAGGCTGTAGACTACATGTCCATCCCCAGCGGAGTCGCCAAAATTATTGGGTGAATATTTTGTCACCAGCTTACTGATGAGCAAAATAACTCTGATCATCCACAGCAAGGGAGATTGGTCATCCAAAGTTGCAGGTTTACCACATCCAAAGGGGACAAATCTCTCTTCTCATCAAGGGGAGGTTCCCTATAAGTATGAGGTGCTATATACTATATATATATGCATAAAATAACACTCAAATGTAGAATAACACCATCCATATTTTTTTTTTAGAGATGATGTTAACAAACAGAGGAGAAAATCTTGGTGAAAACACTGAAGGCACTTCTCTTCTTTTAGAAGTGTTCTTGCAGGGAACAATATGAATTCTTTCAGATAGGAAATAAGTAACTGGTAACAATGGCGTAGTAACCAACAGCCTGAGATGTAGTACAAAGTCTCCACCTCCACTGCCCAAGAGTGAGATACGAAGAACAATGAGGGCACAAAGTCTTCCCAAGGTCCTTAACACAGAAATAGAATTATGAAGGATAATGAGGGCACAAAGTCATCCCAAGATCCTTTACACAAGAACAGAAAGAAAACACTCTAAAGACAATTGTGGGGGCACAAAGTCTCTCCACAGTTGGCTTCAGGACACCTCCCTGATCACTTCCATTAGTTCTGCTTGTTAGATCAAATAAACTAAAACATATTCAGAAGACAGAGATAAGAACAATCTCCTAAAATGATACAAGCTATAACAACACAAAGTCTGCAAGTCACTTACTTTCTCATTCAGATAAAATAATATGAACAACAAACTGAGCTCAAAGTCTCAGTATTCGCCTTTCAATTTGGGCAGAGTTTTGCTTTTGTTAACGAAAAGATCTCATTTGTATCAAATCAGAGATTACATTATATAGCAGCGAAGAAAGGTATGGCGGTTTGTTCCATGGAAGGGCCCATGCTGCATTTAATGCCTTGAATGCATTTTCAATTTTGTCAAGAGGGCCATGTTGGAACAAGGCGACTGCCTTAACTATGGCATGCTAATTCATCTCATATATCTCTTCTTTAGTATGGATTGTCTGGTCCTTTTCTTGGTGTCTGCACAACTGCCCCTTTGCCTTTACTTCATGGAAGAAAAATAGGCCGCATCCTTGATTTGGCGTGCTTGGAAGTCTGCTTGATCCACTGTTTCATCTACTAGAAATAACTCTCTTGAAGATATTTTGGCCTTTCCCTCTTTCTGCTATGATTTGATCCCTCAAGCTATCTTTTCCCTTTCTGGTTTTGTCTTTTCCTAGCATTTGAGCTCTCAAGGCTATATCCTCAGCTTTGCTGCTCTTTACGCTCTTCCATTAGCGGTTCTTCCCTTTGGCGTTGAAGGTCTTTGAACACATTCGAGTCCGTCATCCTCCTTAGCAATTCCTTTGTGTCTTTCCCGCTTGCTCTGGCTGCTTTTCGCTGATCTCAATAAGTGACACGTGGCATGTTTTGCTATAAAATAGGTGAGGACACATGGCAACATCCGCTTAACTTATAGAGGCTTTAGATGTCTTTTGAGAGTCCTGTGGAAGATGACACGTGGCAGCTTCCGCCGAGCTCCTAGAAACATTGTAGAAACATTCGGGACTCATTTGGACCTCACGCGGATAATGACACATGGTGCGCTCCACTATTTGGTCTTTTTCTTTTCCTTTCGGTCGGGCTTTCTTCCCGAGTGAATTCCTTCAGACAAAAGTCTGAAGAAATTCTTTCGGACAATGTGTCTAAAGGATTTCGCTTTGTCGTTTGCCTTGTTTATTTTTTCGAAAGAGTTCACATTGTTCACTTTTGCTCACTGCCCTCCGCAAGGGCACTTGGCTTTGCTCATTGCCATCCACAAGGGCACTCGACTTCCAAGGTTGCATTTTGGAAAAGTTGCAAGGGTTCATTTTGGCAGTTAAGCACCCTCTGCAAGGGCAGTTGTCCTTCGGGCTCTTGGAAGACCTCTTTGAACTACCTGATTGAACCAATCGATTGAACCAACTTTGGTTCAGTGGTTTAATGGTTCAATCAGTTCAATCCCTTTATTTGGCTAAGTCCTTTGTCTGCTTGAACCAACCACGCATTGAACCTTTGAACCATTGAACCTTTGAACCAAAATGGTTCAATGGTTCAACGGTTCAATGGTTCAAGCCTTCTTCTCATTGATAAGTGTTTTGAAGCCATTAAACCTTGAAGCAGTTGAACTTTGAACCTTGACAAATGTGCTTAACTTTTGCTGATGACGTTGAACCTTTGAACCCATTGAACCCGTTGAACCAAAATGGTTCAAGGTTCAACGGTTCAATGGTTCAATGGTTCAATCCTTGCTTAGAAGCTTGTCGATGGACATTTTTGATTGAGCCAAGTCGTTGAACCAACCTTGAAATCGCCTAAGTGTTGAGATCTTGTTTCTTTGAGAGAATTTACCTGCTAAAGTTGTTGAACTTGTTTCTTTCCTGTAGAGTCTGTAGATTCAAGTTTGTAGATCTGGGGGAGTCCGTAGATTTCTTACTGCGAAGTCCATAGAAATGAGCCTACGGAGTCCGTAGTTTCAAGCCTGCAGAGTCCATAGATTCAAGCCTGCAGAGTCCGTAAATTCACTTAAAATCTTGAAGAATGGAGAATTTGAAGGCTCATAACAATTTCTGAAAAGGGAAGAGACAATTTTGGTCTTGCAGGGCCAAAATAGTTCATATGTTGTCCCAAAAATCAGTGACATTTTTTGGGGACAACAAACTGCAACATACTGCAGTGTCACAAGTCCACTAGCTTTCCCTAGGATTCTTTCTCCATTTCTTTCATTTACCATCCCCTAAAAATCATGTCCTTCACAGTCTCATGCAAAATATTTTGATTATTTATTGTTTCAATAACCCCTCTTCTTTACCATGTACATCAACATTGTCTTATTTTTGCCCTTTTGTTTGGTGACTGTAGTTTCCTGTATCAGTTACTTTAATAACATGTTTCTTAGCTTGCTATGATTTATCATTGTTGCATACTCTGGTTGAATCTTGACCTAACATACGAGGTAGTGGATATCCATCCATCATTGAGGATTTAGTACTGCATTAATATCTACCTATCTATTTGTAGCCAAAACTATCACTTGTCGAAATTACCACCACAACAACTACTTTTAACTGCATCTCTTGTTAGTACATTAACATACAACCAGTTCTCAACTATATGCCCTGTGCATCCTTTCTTTTTGAAATTCTGCTTATAGTTGTCTTTGGTTTAAGAGGTCACACTATGAGGGATGTATCTATGGTATCAAAGTCACTTAGGACATGCACTTGGGTTTATAGTATATACACACCTTCTTAGGAGGTTTTAAATCTGCATCTCAGTGTCAATACATTGTCTTCAAGTACAGGGGTTGATTTTCACTTGCATGAGCTTAGGACTTACTATTGCCGAAGTTTATCACAAACTTAACTCACATCACTCCAAAATCAGCATCAAAATTAAGGCAGTAAGATTGAATTCAAAATATATTTCACTTGAAGCCATAGAAAGAGATCTAATATGCACTTATAAAATTTAAAATATAAAATAAAATTATGAACCAAGATATATATAATTAGCTATTCTTATATTTTAAGACTTTAGATGTTGTTCCTTTTTTTCTTTGTTTTATTTTTTTATTGGGACTATGGCAAAAGCTTTCTTCTATTAAAAGTTTTCCTTTATTTTTACTATCTAGGTTGCAGTTCATGGGATTAGTTCAAAGGGTTAGGGTTGGTTGCCACTTGCACCCAAATAAAATAATCTTTATATATTTTCTTATAGTTTCTTCAAACTTTATTTTTTCTCTTGGGTAGGTATTGTATTGATTTGACATAGGAAGGACAAGAGTTATGGGATCAAAATATTCAACAAAGGCTATCGCAGAGGTGGTTGATTAAAGGCCCCAATATTTGAGAAAATACATTACATTTCTTTCTAAGGTTATCATCCATGAATAGGTTTACTTATCTTGAACTTTTCCAATTCCAAAGAGTTTTTCATTTATGGCATAACATAGTTTTCCCCTGTCAACACTTTCATGAATTGTGTGATGAGCGTAATAGTGAGACATGGCTTGTTACAAATCATTTTCAAGGCATTGCACTCTTTAACAACAGGGCAAGTGAATGCTTTCAACAAGAAGATATTAAGTTTGTTTTTGTATTGAGTTGCAATTGGGTAGGGCAGTAGGTGGTAGGGCTATTGTGTTATATCTACGTCAGGTATGATGGTACGATGATTTGTTTTTGCCACATGGTTGGTAAGACTGGGTACAACTTATATATAAAATATAAAATTTTAAGCCAAATAAGAGAAATCACTCACATAATATGCATAGAATAAACAAAATAACCACAAACACCTTTAATAAATCGATAATTGATAATTCAATGCCAAATATCATGATAAATCAAAATATATTTAATCAATGGTCAAACATACATGGTGCACATGTAAACTTGGTAATCACATGGCTCTTCATTGAGAGCATCAACATCATCATGTGGTTCATTAGAACCACAACTAATAACACTGCCACCCCCATTAGGTGCGCTATGTTGGCCCTGCGAATAAGTCTCTTCTCACCTTGTGCTAACTAATGAAAATTGGGCAATGGAAACATCCACTTAGAATGCTTTGGGTTTACATTCCAATGCATCATGGCCCCATTCTTATACTCGACCTGCTTGTGTGATAAAAGGTGTACATCGAAATGCACATAGAGTAATATGTATTTTTCGTTACGAGGCAGTTGTAGTTAACTAAGTCATTAAAGGATTACATACTCCAATTCTTCTGAGTGCGAGATGAATTTGAACCATGTTGAGTATAAAATTTAAAACTATAACTTAAATACACAAAATTTAAAATGAAAAAAAAGCTATTAAATATCATACTTGCGATAAAATTTTGATTGCAAGAGGAGTTATAGGTCTGTCCTTAGCCATGGAGGTACTGCTGTCTATGTAAGTCCATCTTTTACTTTTCCCAAAAAGTGCCAAGGATGTGACTTGTGGAGGCTATGAAATTCCACCTCATCCACAATTGTCTTTCATATTTGGACCATGAAAAGTCTAGTGAATGTTACCTTATACCCATCACTAACTTCAATATCCATTATGGGGAGAGCCTTCTCATGGGCAAAGAAAGGATCTCAATGTTGTAGTATTGTGGATTTAATGTTTAGGCAATGAGGTGTAATGGGGTGGTCATTTTATTTCACTAAATATTAAGAACTATTTGCACTTGCTTGAAAAACTTCTTATATGGTTAAGAGATGTGATGCTTCTATTATCCATGATAATGAGAACAATGCTTTTGGGTTAAAAATATATGTAAGAGAATTTGACCAGTGATGTTTATATTGGATTTGATCTTTTCAATCATTGAGTTGATGTCATCATAGATCTCATCCAAACATGGTTAAAAAATATCAACGACTCTAATCACATTCATGATTGGCTAGGTGAAACTAAGCAAGCAACCCACACGAGCTCACCATTTGTCATCTAGGATCAACCATTTCACTTTTTGGGTCCTCTGTGTTCCAATGCCTCCATACAACCTAAACGTTGCTAATAACCATGTTACACAATGTCTCTCACACACTCCCAAGTCATCGCAAGATGATTTTTGCAAAGCAAATTGAGCCTCAACAATCTAATAGGAAATCATAACAAATAAAATTTTAAATTTTTAAAAAAATCTATAAGTTACATCATCTATATTGTTGTTAAAATATAAAATTAAAAAATAATATAATATAAAATTTCAATTATTAAAGTAAATTAAAGAGCATTTCACTTAATTTAACATTTCTAAATTTGAGAACGACTTGAAGATGTAGTGCGACATGATTATTGGAAACAACAATTTGGATCACATTGATTTTGACATGCACTTGTTTTATCCACTTGATTTTGTTGCCCAACTTTTGCATCATCAGTTGAGTGAGCGAATAGCGCAAAGTATCCAAAAATATTTGGTTTTCTATTGTGACTTGGGCAATGTTTTTCTATTGTGACTTGGACAATGTTTTAAGGCCCCATTATCTCAATGGATTTTAAGATGTTGGTTATGAATTGTTCATTCTTCCCTTGCCCCTCATAATCACCGTCTTTAAAAAAAATATAACACACTGCAATCACATTGATCAAGGGCCTATTTCTACAATATTTATATCAATCAGAAACACTGGGCAACCCCATTTCAATCCACAAACCCCCAATGGGCTGCAATAAGTCATCTATATTTGTTTACATGCCCAATAATGTGGTGTAACTTTTCATAACTTTGGTCTATCTACTCTTTAGGGGATTCATTGATTACTCTTACAACATCTCATTGATATGGTGCCTTAATAAAGTAAAATAGCAACCCATTGACATAAATACATTGCCCAATAAACTCATTGACAACATCTTTGGGCTCATTTTGAAATATTCTTTCCAATGGGTATGCACCTTTTGTTGATTTGTGGTCAAGAGAACAAACATGTTCACCTGTGGAGGGTGTTGCCAAAAAAGGGTGTGAGGCAACCATTGTTGAGGTATGAGATGGAGCTACATGTGGTTTGCTCTACTGAGATCCTTTTGTTTCCAAATGATGCTTTGATTTCAAAGAAATAGCTCTATCTACTTCTTTCTCTTTTGTATTACTCAAGAATCTTTGCTAGTAGCAACATTTTTTCATGTGGTCCAACACAATGCAAGCTTTGCTTTTGTGGCTAGGATTTGCACACAGATGGGATCTCACCCAACTATATGGGTTCTTATGTTTTACATTACATTCTTTGTAGCTTGAAATTCAACCCCCTTCACTTGGAACCTTCTCTAACATTGTTACTTATTACAAATGTGGCAAAAAAAATAGTTGATTTTGAAGGTGCATGTTGTCTTTTGGCCCATAAAGCTAGCGCTTGCTAACATTGTAACAAATATGTGTAATTGTAAATTTAAAAACAAACACAACATCAAAAGGAAAAAAATAAACCCTAGACTACCATTACTCAAAAGAAAGATTAAAATGAAAACTAGAACACATGCAATGATTGAAAAAAAATCAAAATAAAAAAAAATTACAAAAACTTACCTTCAATGTAGGAATTCTCCCTATTGCAAGCTTATCAATCTCCTCAATAGGAACTAAGCATGTGTAGTGGCTTAGGAATAACAAAACAATGTAGTTAGAACTTAGTTGATGAATTTTTAGTTGTAGCATTCATAAAAGGTAAGTTCACACTCAGATGTAAGTGTGCTCTTTTGTGTTTGTGCTTTGGTGAAATGAGAGTCAATTTAGCCTTGTTGTTTAGACTTTTGCTTTTGGTTTTTAAGTGAAGTCAAAGATGAATGTTGATTGAAAAATTAGTCAATTTTTTTTGAACATATGTGTTTTCTATTAATATGCCTCAAGTTGGTGTAGGCACAACCTTGGCATTGAATCGGAGTTGGTTTGTACTATATTGGAATAGGTCCAAGGTACCTACTAACCTGCGTTCGTAGCTTTAAACCAAGGTACCTACTGACCTGGCTTAGGCTTCAAATTTTTAATCCATTAACAATACAATCTCACTAGCTTCTAGATCTTGACCTTGTCAATAGAAGCCTATTTTTTTTAATGTGAACAACCACCATAAAAAAGTTGCCATCATGTTAATGTAGATTCAACTACCAAGACTTATCAAGTACCTATCCTTGGTTCTTATAGCCATTAAAAAAAGGATACACTAATATACAAATCGACTGAACAATCATGGGAAAAGGTAAAAAGTAAGATTGGCGAGATCAATTTTGGAAGTACAATGTGCAAGAAAACACTTAACGATTTTAAGTGGTCATTCAGTGAGGGGAATTAGATCAAACTTGTAAGAATATGGGTTGAATATTTCGTAACTTGTGATAGAATAGTTGTGTAAAAGGGAAGATTAAATTGTTATGTAGTTTTGTACAAGGGAAGAATTACCATGGTGACTAGTTTGGTATATATTATACTTATTTATGAGTTGGAAGAGGCTTCCTATAAATGGATTGAGGTTTCTAAAATAAGAACAAAGGCTTTAACGAGGAGATTTCTAAACTAACTTATTTTGGAGAGGATTTTTTGAAGGCTTGTGGTGGTGGGGATGTGGAATCTGGGTTGTATTTGGATAATGCCTCTTGATAGTGATAAGATGGTTTTCATTTACATTGACAAAGATGGGGTGTAGCAGCTTAAATTGTGGTCGTGGTCATGCAAATTCAATTATCAAAGTTGCAAAGTTTTTGGTATGCTCCTATATTTTCACCTTGCTATTAAGGTTTTCACATGTACAACTTTACACATAATATTGTAATAGGATATTGTGCTGGTTTAGTTATCAATATCATTTTTCATTTTAATTCCGTCTTGTATTTAATATTCAACTTCCCTTTAATAACCCATTTATCCAATATATATATTTAATATCACAATTACGTTAATAGGGTAGAGTATCGTATTTTTTATGATTAGTCATTTCTTCTATGTTCATGTTTTATGAGTACACATTTCTTATATGACCAATCTCTAACATAAAGATGTATTGCAAAACCAAATATGTATTATAAGAAGAAAAGGACACTATCAATCATCAAGACAAAAAGTGTGCCATATCTAACTTGATTATCCATCTTCATTTGTCTTATAGCCACATGATGGCTCTTAGTAACTAACAATGCAATTCTATCATCATTCAAGAGCTGAAATATCTCATCCTTCTATCTACACACTCATGAACTTAGCCACATATATTATTCATCTTGGATTTCTACACACACGTTTATTAATTTGAAGCTAGACCAAAGGGGAAGCCGCAAACATGGGCATAAGATAAACTTTTCTCATTTCGCTTCTCTCTTCATTTTTCATAGTTTACATATAAGATATGTTTTCTCTTAATAATTGAAGGCAAAAACTACCTTCAATACACAAAACCCCAAGCAACAAAAGCTCATCAACAAGGGCATATAAAATCATCAACAAATACACCTATCATCACTCCTCTCCCCATATATTCAAAATTATATGTTGTTGCAAAATATGCAACATTCACGTACTTATACAATCCTAGCTTCTCTCACCCTTGTCATGTAGATACAAAAGAATTGTAAAAGCATAGCCATTGGAGGATAACCAAAGATATGAATACAATATAGGATTACATTTAAATTATTCTTCTCTGGTAATATCTATTCACATAAAAGAAGTAAAAGTGACTAGGATTGTCGTTACTTTGTAACTTCTACAAATATTTACAACTTTTTTCATATAATGGATCAAACCAATTTCACTATAACATTTGACCCAAATTTTAACGTTAAAATGTTGAAAATAGGGGGGATTAAAGGGTGAAAAATGTGGAAATCCACGTTGAAATTTTTGAATCAAAATTTCAACATTGAAAACCATGTCAAAATTTTGACATCTATATACATGTCAAAATATCAAAGTGACAACGTTGAATTTAGTTTTCCTTGTTTTGTTTGTTGGGTGTCAATTTTGATGCATTTTTTTTCATTTTGAAATATGAATTAAATTGAACTTTCACATACTTGTCATTTGTGACATATTATCTTCGACTTCAACATCTAATAGAAAAATAATAACTATTTAAAACTTAAACATATGGAACATTTACAAAATTATATTAGGAGTCCATCCTACAAGGCAATGTTTTAATATTCACTATTATCCTTGCTATATACATGCTTTGCATATCATGTAATCATTGCATTCCATGTAAATGACATATGCATGTTGTAGTTTATAAGACAATTCACGTGTTTTCTCTATGTTGTTATGGTTTACAAGTCATATAACATTAGAGTGCCTCCACATATTTCAAGATTTCTCAATAAGGGTATGTACATCTATCAAATCATAATAGAAAACAAATATTTGTCATATGTTATAGTTGCAAACACCTTAATAGACATGTATGCAAAATGTGGTAGCATACACAAGGCTTGTGAAAAGTTTGACAAACTAACTCAATGAAACATGGTCACATGGACTACAATAATGGACTTAAGACATTCACTTGTTTTTTGTGAATAGGTAAGGATCTTGACATTATGGCCCGATGTTTTAGCAACTTTAGTACATGTTGGTCTCATGTATTCACATTAGTTATAAATTTGAGGGAATTTACTAAAATTTGCTATATTAGGATACCCTCTAATAATTGCATTTTTTTATCTAACAATTCACATGCCTTCCCTATGTTTCCACCTTTTACAATTAATATTTTATTAGGGTATGCCATCATTGCATTAGGATATCTTGTAATCATTGCATTAGTTTTTCAAACAATTCACATGTCTTTTCTATGTAGCCACATTTATAACTGAGATTATATTGCATTAGGATATTTTGTACTCATTGCCTTAGTTTATGAAACCAATAAAGGTATATGTGTATGTACATATATCAAATCATAATCAAAAGCAGATATTTTTCATATGTTGTAGTTATAAACACTTTGATAGAGTGATAGAGATGAATGCAAAATGTGGCAATAAACACACAACACATGAATTGTGACAAAATGACTCAACAAAATGTGGTCACATCAACTATAATGATTGTAGGATTTTCTAAAAATGGCTTTCACAGAGATTCTCTCAAACTCTTTGTACTAATAAAGTCTTTTTTTAATCTTATTTTCAATTTAGTGGTCTAAACAAGATAAAACTTGAGGCTAATTTAGATTGTATAATTGTCTAAATAAAACATATATGAATGTAAAATTTAGAGTAAGATTGATTTATTGAACTTATTATCTATAGAAATGACCAAAAGGATAATGTAATTCGCTTGATCTAGTCATGCTATAGTTTATGATAGTGTACATTCATTAGCAATGCTCTAAATGGGTCTATGGTCACTTCGATAAAGAAAGTGATTGTTAGAACTTGTCTAGACAAATCCAACAATGCTTGGATGTTTGTGGTGATTAGATGTGTCTGATCACTGTCGAATTTGTCCATGTGAGAAGTGTCAGACTATTATATCGCAGACCCCTATGCATGATTATAGATAAGTATTCAGTGAAATTTTAGAGGCTTGGTCTTGTGCGTAGATTCATATTTGTATTTTTTCACCTTGAACCCTTAGACCACTTTCGACACTTACTTTGCCTATAAAAAGATTTAGATAAGATGGGTTGAGCTGACCTCAACCACTCCACGTTGAGTGGATACATGTTGCATTTGTTCCAATACTCTAAATATGACTCAAAGTGTACATAGTTCTCCCACCTAGTTGTGTGTGCACTCAACAATGATATATTAGTATGCATTGCTTTTGACACTTGACAACCTATGATTTTTATCTTGCATCAATATTCAGACTTGGCTTGATTTCTATTCCTTTGAGGAGTTTGTAAATTTTGATGTTTTATGGTAGTGCCTCAAGGATGTGCACATGTATTTCTTAGTGCACTGGTCCAAAGATAGATGCATGCTAGATGTAATTATAAATGGTTAAACTAAACACAAATCATATAATAATAAAACTCAATTGATTTATTTAATATCGGGAGTACATTATATAGATTGAAGAACTCTTCTATTCAAAGAGTCAACCATGATCCTCAATCCCTAAAATTACTCAATTCCTCCCTATTTACTCTCGCTAACTTTTATCTACATAAAAACTTCTCACTTATTCGACTCAAACAATTATTTTCACACATAAACATTAACAAATAATTCTAATGTGAGTAAAAAAGTTCCTATCATCTCCCCCTTAGTACTAACATGGGCTTATGTGTTTTATAGGTCTATATGAAAGTAGAGAGGAAACAAATAGTAATCTACCTCTCATCAACCATTCATTGATGGGAACACATCAACCTAATCAGTGTGGAACATACAAATAGGAACACTACATTTGTTCAACCTTCACTATTGTATCTACAAAACACAATAGTTCTCAATAAAGAACACCATTCGAAATATAAGAATTGTACCACTTGTTTTCCTGCACAAACAAGAACAAAAAAGGAAACACATGCCACTATACCATAAGCGACCTCATCATTAGTGGCTAACGAAAGCCATTGAATGGCCTCCTTTTTACAATGCCTTCAATCTCCAATTCGTATTCATTTAATATACATAGTCTTCATCACTGGAATTGTTCGTATGGACAGTATCCTTATCATTATCTTTTTCTTCATCAACAATCATGGCATTCTCTTGTAGTTTCCATCAAGCAGGTTTTGAGCTCTCTATTTGCGATTTACAATCATATGACTAGATTGTTTACAATAGTAGTAAATAAGTCATTTATTTGAATCCTTGGGAGTTTATCCTTGCTTGAAAGAAGATTTAGATCTTCTTTTAACATATGATTTATCACTTTCTTCTGGATCACTATTCTTGTTTCTTCATCTATCAAGGAAGAAATTAAATCTTCTAGGCTAGGATTTATTTTACTCGGTGTCAAAACCATGTTGGAATAGCTAACTAACATGCTATATTCAATACTACAATTTTTACATCATCATCATGCACATTAAATTTTATTCTTGCTAATTTATTTAAAATGAACAAAATTTACTGATATGTTGCACCAGATTGTCACCTCCCTGCGTCTTGGGTCCGAAAAACTTTTGCTTCAAGGCAAGCGTTGTGCTTCCTACTCGCGATCCAAACAACTTGTCTAATGTTGTCAAAATAACATTTGAAGTATTTGATAGGATTATATGATGCAAGTAGGGATCAGATAGTCCCAGGTTAATAATCATTGTTGTTTTTCGATCCTTGGATTCCCATTTGTTTGCGTCATTTGCATCTTTTGGTTTTGGTGATTTTCCATTCACAGTGTCCCATAGATCTTTGTTAATCAACAACATGTGGGTTTTTACTTGCCAAGTGTGGAAATCTTTCCCTTCAAATTTTTTGACATGATCAAATTTCTCCATTATACCCTCATCCCAACCTCCAATTTTGATAAACCAAAAAACATCAATTTCTACTGAAAATATGTCCGTTTACAAAAAATTGACAATTACAATGCACTACAAATCTTTAGACAAAATAACCTACTATAAAATTGTTTTAAAACATAAAACTAACTCACAAACCTAACATAAAAATAATACCCATTGACTGGGATTAATAAAACCACATATAACACCTCAACTAATAATCACTTAGATTACATAGTTTTGACAATGGCTTTAATTAATTTTATACATACTAAACCAAATAAAAACTATATAAACTTATAAAATAAATGAAATACAAACTGAATTTGAAAAGATTAAAACTTATCCGGAGGACTGACTATTGACAATTGATGTAGTATGTACAGAAAATACTCTTAAAAACCACAGGATGATGAATTTCACAGAGAAAAACTGTCCTAACATTAATGAAATTGCAGGTTTTGTCCTCGTACACAGACCACATAGTATGGATTTGGCAGGTGTACAACTCACAAAGACTCCAAACGAATCCACATAATCACGGAGGAAGTTATGCATGTGATATTAATGCAGACTGATGCACGTACATAAGCATGTGGTCTGTGATGTGAGTTCACCGACAAGTCTGATAGGCCTGTGCGTCTAGTACGATCTGCAGATTGGCAAGCTGACATGACTGAACTGCAAACGTCAACTTGCAGGAAGACTGGCACAATGCAGATTCGCAGAGACACGAGACAAAACTCAATCACTTCATTCGTTATCCCTTGATCGGCCCAACAACTAAAGGCATAAATAATGCAAATATCTTAATCTCTATGTTAAATTTTGTTAAATTTCTCCTGAAGCATACGGATTTTTTCCATGGACTCTCATGGCTAGAAATTATAAATGGTTGAGCCGAACATAATTCACTCCATTTATTTATTTAATATGGAGATTGCATTATATAGATTGGAGAACTCCTTGAATTATTTAATATGAAGAGTACATTATATAGATTGAAGAACTCCTCTATTCAAGGAGTCAATGATGACCCTCAGTGCCTCGGATCACTCATCAAATCACTCCACTCTTCCTTGTTTACTCTCACTAACTCTTATTTACATGAGTATTATTTACATACTCCACTCGAACAATTATTCTTATATATAAACAATAATAAATAATTCTAATGTGAATATTAAAGGTTTTATTAGATAGAAATAGGTTTAAGTTTGATATGTTTATAAAGTTGGTTTTTTGAGTAATTTTATTTCGAACCGACATGTGAAACATATGAACCAATCCAAAAAAGGGTTTGAATTTGGAAAAATACCCACTAGAAATCTCACGAATGAGTTTGGACAAGCCATACAACTTCGATAATTAGATTTGTTTAACTATGGTCGGATCAGTGTATGATAGTGATATGAAGAACAATGATAGTTTGCTTAGGATAATGGACCATTTAGGTAGAGACTAGGGAGATCATGTGTGTGGAGGACAACAAATCAAAAATGTCAGGACCATAGGTAAGTGAATGGCTAAGAGAGAATGTGAACAAGATTCATTTATGTACACACATCATGTATGCTAAGGATTGGTCAAAACTCACATTATCAAGTGTTTAATACCAAATTTATGTGTCTACATTTGCCCCCATTTATTCTAGCATTGAAAATACTAGAATAAAAGGATAAAGTGAGAAATTTGGTCCCTAATTGTGATGCACACCACAGGGCCTAGGACCAAAGTACGCAGGGAACAACAGAGCTATGGCTATACAGAGTGAATATGTAGTGTAATATTCAAATGGAACAAACAAAACACATTCAATGGAGCATAAGTCTTTACTTGCAGGAAATGCATTTTCTATTCATTAGCAAAGAATAGGGAAAAGAATACAAAGTACAATGTCAACAATGCATGTATATCAAGTAGACGCACAAAGCAAGCTAATGATGTTACAACTATGTGTAATGGCATAGGTTTGGATTCAATTATCGATTGAACATCCTTGAACTAGACACGTATGTTACATTTTATAGTGTAGAATACAAGAGCGGTCATAACTATTGTTCAATTACCAAGGAAGATATCTGCAATGCTCTAATCTTGTCAGGTATGGTAGTTGGTAACAGTTAGAACAATTAATATCCACCTTGTCAACTGTTTGAATTCAAATATGGGATCTCCTTTTGGCAGTAATGGTAGGTGGACTACTTGGAGCACGTGGTCGAGGTAGGTCAACATGTGGATGTGCTATGGGCCCCAAGAAGTCGGCAATCCATGAGTGGATGCCGGCTAGGCATGTGGGACTATGAGCAACACAGGAGTTAGCGAGTCCACAAGTGTGAGGTACGTGGGGTTGCGAGCTGTGATGGGCACAAAAGTCATATAATAGGCACATGACTTGGCACTAGAGTACATGATGCGTGAGTGCAAGACTTGGCATAAAATTACTAGGTACGTGAGACTAAGAGCTGCAATGCAAAATTACAGAATATGTAGTGCATAATGAAGAGTGCTTATTGGTTAGTGCACAAAAATTGACAAGCTGGTATGGGACTTGTGTGCTTGGCTTAGAGCAAAATTTGGACAAAGAGTGTACAAGTTTGGGTGAGAGGTGCATGCTCTGTGTAGTAGAGTGAACAAGAAGTAAGCTTGACTATGTAGGGATGCACACAGATCATTCATCATTTCTTGAAGAGCAATGGTTTCCATTGCGTCGGTGTGAAGTTGGGGGAACTGCACGTGAAGTTGTTGTAAAGTGTACCACTTATCTTGATCAACATATTCTCCAACCTTGACTACTTTGAAAAGTTGATGTGTGCCATGATGGATGCATGTGTCTATCACTTTGATGATTTGGTCCTTCTTTGTAGGGTGCAAGTGTTTAGGATCCAAATCATAAGAATGTTGTGTCATTGTTGGCTCAAGAAGTGGAGTGTAAGGCTTGAAAAACTCCACATTGAAGATCGGGTGCATACCAAAGTATTGTAGTAGATCAAGAACGAAGGCATTCTCACTAACAATGCACAGAATAGTGTAAGGACCATAACACAAAGGTTTGATCTTTCGATGTGGACATTTGAAGTGATCCTTATGAAGTTACAACCATACCTTATCACCAACTCAGAATGCATGAGGTGTGAGATGTGCGTCGTGGGACTCCTTGTATTTGGCTTGGGTGTGAGATAGAATTTGTTGAACCTACTGGTGAAAAGACTAGATGTGGTGCAAAAACTTCTTGCCTTTGTTTACTTCTTGTTCTTGTGTGCACGACTCAGTACCTAATAATACACAATAGGAGATATGTAGGGATGCCAAAGGTTCAAACTCAAGATATGTTTGGAATGGATCATGGCTAGTAGAGTTATGGAGTGTCTTGTTGTACGCATGTTGAATGTATAAGAGATTGTCATCCCAAGTGCGAGCATGCACGTAGTTGTACATTCACACAAGATGAACAAGTGTGTGATTGCCTACTTCGGTTTGCCCATCTATTTTAGGATAAAAAGTCATCGACCAATCTAGTTACATACCCATCAAATCCCACAGTGCTTGCCAAAAGTGCTAAAAAATCATGGATCATGGTCGAAGGTAATGGATGTTGGTAGCCCAAAATGAACCCAAACATGGTTAAAGAATGCCTATGCAATGCCAATTGCGTCAATCTCTTTCTTACATGCGACCATGATAGCCATCTTGGAGAACTGATCCACTACAATGAACACATCATCATGTGTCATCTCATCGTGGGTAGCCCAGTCATGAAATCCATGTTGATAGATTCCCATGGCTTGGATGGAACCGATAGAGGTATGTGTAGTCCTAGCTTCTTATTCATGGGCTTGGCAATGCAATAAAGAATGCAATACTTGATGTGGCATTCCACATCTATGTGCATGTGTAACTAGTAGAAATGTGATTGCAATGTGGCTAGTCTTTATCACGTTGAAGTGTCTCGAGGTGTTGGTGTAGTGCGCCTCCTAGATAAGTCATTGGTGAGGTGTGCTAGAGGGAACAAAGAGATGTTTGAACTTATAGAGAAGTTGGTCATACAATTAGAACTCCAAAAATTGTTTACCTTACACAAGGCTAGTGTAAGTCATTGTGAAGTCGTAATTAGATGAATAGAGCGGTGCCCATTTTGTGAATTTGTGGCCATGTGTGTCCAACACCATGATGAGCGTGTGAACTAACAGTCGACTAAGGGAATATGTGGCCTTGTTTTTCTTCCCTTTCTTGTGCTTGATCATGAGATGAAACTATTGTAGGTAAGTCATCCATTTCATGTGGTACACATTTTCCATGTTGTTCTGTAACTATAAGAACTGAAGTGGTTTATGGTTTGAATGATCAATTAAGTCATCCATTTCATGTGGTACACATTTTCCATGTTGTTCTGTAACTGCAAGAACTGAAGTGGTTTATGGTCTGAATGATCAACTATCTCCTTCCCAAGAATGTTGTGTTGCCATTACTTAATTGCTTTCACAATAGCATACAATTCATTCTCATAGGTGGAGCACCTTTGCACCATGTCGCTAAACATTTCAGAGTGGTATGCAACTAGATGTCCATGCTGCATGAGCATTGCATTGAGTGTGTAGTCAAATGCATCAGTAAGAATTTTGAAAGTTTGCACAATGTTAGGCATTGTGAGAATAGACACTGCATAGAGGCGTTGATTAAGCATATGAAAAGCACATTGTTGTGCATGAATCCAATCAAACTTAGATTTTACATGCGTTATCTGGGTGAGATCCCAAGAGATGGATGAGAAACTAAGGATGAACCTATGGTAGAAGTTAGCAAATCCAAAAAAACTCCTCAATTTTGTGAGATTACACGGAGTAGGCCAATCTTGGATCACTTTGATCTTCTTTAGGTCTACTCTGATGCAGTGTGGTCAATGATGTAGCCTAGGGATCAGATTTACGTTGTGACAAATATACACTTTGCTAAGTTAGACTGCATCTTGTGCTAGTGCAAAGTGCTAAAGACGTACAAGATGTGCTCGATATGCTCCTCCCAAGTTTTGTTGAGGATGAGGATGTCATCCAAGTAGATGATGATGAAAGAGTTCATGAAGGGCTTGAGTAGATCATCCATTAAGTGCATGAATATGGTTGGTGCATTAGTGAGGCCAAAAGTCATGACCAACCATTCATACAATCCTTCTCGTGTCTTGAAAGCTATCTTCCAAACATCTTTATGGTGAATTGGGACCTAATGGTAACTTGACTTTAAGTCAATTTTGGTGAAGTATTGTGTGCCTTAGAGTTATTACAGAAGGTCGTCAACGCACGATAGTGGGCATCAATTCTTCACAATGATTTTTTTGAGCATGCGATAGTCTATGCATAGTCATCAAGATCCATCCTTCTTGGGTACGAGGATTATCGAGCTTCCACAAGGTGAAGAGTTTGACTTGATCTTGCCTTGATCAAGGAACTCTTGTATCTAGCACTGGATTTCATCATTCTCCCAAATTGATCTATGATTTATGGGGCTATTTAGAAGAGGGGATTCAGGGACCAAATCAATGCAGTGCTTTACTGTGTAGTATATTGGAAGGCTTTCAAGATCTATGAAGACTTCAATTTACCAATCGATTAACTTATCAAGCTACTAATGTTACGATGATGTGCAAGCATTATCTATTTCTAGGGTGTGCTTCATCATTTTTGAATACACAAGTGTATCAGGGTGAACCATGAGTAAGACAGACTTTTGTGTGTGTGATATGAGCTTGCGGCATTGCTTCGCAGAGACCAAGGTGACTTTGGTCGAGGGCACTGACTCAAAGAGTCTGACAAGCGGTCTTGCACACAGATAACCCATTATTATGGCTTGGCCTGATATATAGCTTCGTGGTCAAACATATACAGTCTTCCCATAAATATGTCACAGACCTCCAGAGGTGTGATATCACAAGTGACATTATCCTCCATAGGCTTGAATTTGTACTAAAAAGTGCATTGTCATCGGACCTATATATCTTTTCCCTACTAAAGCCACCCTAAAGATTAAAGTTTAGGGTACACAATAGTAGCTAGGCCAAAGCATTAGGCTGTGGATTGCATAATGATTTTCTTCTCGCTACCACTATCAATGATGTCATGAAGAGGTTGACCCTTTACCCAAAATTTGGTGTGGAAGAGGCATTCACATTCATTAGAGATCTCGATCGTAGTGGAGCTAGCGCTTAGATAAGAGGCATCTACATCAGTGTTGTGCATTGGCATGGGTCATGACATAGATCATGTGAGCAGAGACTACTTTATGCGGAATTTAGAGTCATCATGGGTGGATGAGCGATGGAAATAAGACCAATTGTCACTTGACTTCTTGGCTTTGTCTAAAGCAAAAGGTGTTGAAGCCTTTAAGTGTTGTACAATCTTCTGAGGTTGTGCGCTCTTGCACAAAAAGTGTTGTTACATCGGTGCCTAAGTTTAAGATGTGGAGTAGTGTGATGACGGGGCCTTGCACACTACATTGGATGAAGAGGTGGCACACTACTTCTTCTTTTCCTTATATTAGATCTTGGTGGTGTTGGGATATGCTTATCTCATTATGCCAGAAGTTAAGAACTCCATATTCGCATGAAGATGAGGTGAGAGTCCACTGATGTACTTCAACACCCTATGTTGCTCACTCAAGTTCTATTGTAGCCGCATAAAATGCTAGCTCTCTTATCCCTTTAAGGCTCATCATCAATACTTTAAAGGTGCATAAGTGTGAGGTGTGTGGCGCTGAGAGCTATGATAGGCATGAAAGTCAATGAGCAGATGTAAGACTTGGTGCAGAAGTGTAGGGTGCATAAGCAGTCTAGTGTACAATAATCGATGAATAGGTGCAAGACTTGACACAAAACTTCTAGGTGTTAGAGACTGAGAACTGTGACACAGAACTGCAGAAATATAGTGCATTGTGAAGAGTGTATATTGGGTAGTGTGTAGAAGTTGATGAAATAGTGTGAGGCTTGTGTGTTTGGCTTAGAGCGAACTTCGGGTAAGTAGTACACAAGTTTAGGTGAGAGGTGCATGCTTTGTGCAATAGAGCGAAGGAGAAGTAAGCTCGGCTTCACAAGGGTATGCACATATCAAGTTATTATCATAACGAGTGTCTTTAGGTATAGCCTGAGTATTGAGCTTGCTCTATGAAAAAATTGCAACAAAACATGCAAAACCATTAGTGTCCACTTATGATAGAAAATTTGAAGTAATACTTGAATATATTTTCATTTGAAAAAATAAAGAACGAATACACTTATAGGTTTGTGAACTGAGATGCCTTCTAATTAGAGAATTGGGTGATTATGTCCCATGAA
The DNA here is from genome assembly GCA_037957365.1 of Torreya grandis. Taxonomy (NCBI): domain Eukaryota; kingdom Viridiplantae; phylum Streptophyta; class Pinopsida; order Cupressales; family Taxaceae; genus Torreya; species Torreya grandis. Next base: position 1,347,119 of record JARHVA010001134.1, read on the forward strand.
GATGCCAATATTAAAAACATGGGTCGGGAAGAATATGCCCCAACACTCATTGGAGACAGATAAGTAACACAAAACCTCATTCACACTACTTATTATAGTTTTATGAGAATGGGCCCAAAACATGTTCCAATAAATTTGAGTAAAGTTGAGTATGCTAGAGAACACCTAAGTAGGTCTAAGTATTTTTGAATCATCTAATGTTATTGGATTTTATTTTCAATTTAAGTATCCCTGAGTACACATGATTAAGCTTGAGCAAATGAAATGACATTATATGTCACTCAATTTGAGTAAACCTAAGAAAACCTGAGTGAATTTAAGTAAATTCGAGTATGTTTGAGTACACTTGAGTAAGTCCAAGTAATTTTAAATTATCTTTTATAGAAAAATTTTATACTCTATATGAGTATGCCTGAGTACACCTGAGTAAGTATCAGTAAGTGGAATGACATAATATGTCACTCAATCTAAGCAAATCTAAGTAATCTTGAGTAAACCTAGATAAATATGATTAAATCAAATTAACATAATGACATAATCTATCACTCAATCTACCCCAATTTGATAATCTGTGCATTATGATCCATATAACCTATGCCATAATATCATAATATATGTGAACTATCATTCATAATCCTATAGAATTTATCACATCTCATGTATGCCTCTAATCTGTATCAACCCTGCCTCAATCTTTGTCAATTTGTAGTGATATGTGCCAATATGAATCAGTTTGTGCCCAAATTTTGATTTATATGTCTATGAAGGCTTGAGTCTCTAAGATAAACCAACTGTGCATGGCCACCCCCTTTTGAGGTGAGTGATGTAGCTTGTGAATTACTCATCTCAAAATAAATGAGTTATTCACATCATAATATATGGAAAATATGTAAGCATGTGCTAACATGTTTAAATTATGTCACCATAAAAAAATTAAACCATCTGAGCATATATGAAACATATATCCTTAGGCATATAAGTGTCATACCAAGTAGATATAGTAATGAGGCACACAATAATAGTCATCATAATAATAATCATATAAACACTAAGTAATAACCACATAAAAGATACATGATATATATCATGGCATCGCACACAAGTAGAAGAATGCGTGATAAGAAACACAATATCACAAGCTCAACAAACAATCCTAGATGTATCTAGACATATGCCACACTCAATGTTATAGCCATGATACACACAAGTAATCATATAAATATGTTTGATAACACATAGTGTCACAAGAGTAAGAGCCACATAGAGAAAGAGTCACATAAAAATGAGTCACACAATGAATGAACAATGCCATGCAGACGAAGAGTCACACTAGAGAAAGAATCAAGCATAAAAGGAGTCATACAAGGAACACCCAATGTCACACAGAGGAAGAGTCACGTGGATAAAAAGTCACACAATGTAATACATAATCAAGGATCACACCATATAACCCACAACAACATCAATCATACACCAAATGATCCCAAGAGAGTTATAAAAAGTAGCAACTACTATAGGGCCTATCCTAAGTGGTATCAGAATGCTCCCAAGAGAGTTTTATTTCTTTCCATTAAATCCTTTTACTATCTTTGTTGTATCCATCAAGTCCTCTTATGTATATCCAATACTAGAAAGGAGTGTCATAGTGCAAAAGTTTTCATTTGACGCATTATCCACCATAAAATTTTGTATATGCCAAGAGTCAATGTAGGTGTGCACAAACAATCGCACATTAATAAAATTATCATTAACAATATCGTGCCAATTGAATGTGATCGTAGGTTTGTCTACTTTTGTACTCTCAAATATATTAATAATATTAGCTAAAGGATGCTCCTCTTCAGTCATAAAAGCATTATAAGTCAAAGTAGGTGTATACTGTAAGTCATATGCACTTCAAGCTTAGTGTTGGTCTCTTGTACCACATGATTTTGAATAGGATCAAAAAATATTTCAACTTTGGGTTCCCATTACACTGTGTCCTTGAATCATTTGTAGATGTATTGACCTTTATAATGTTCTCATCCACCCAATATTTTATCTTATGTCTCAAATCAATGCATCTATTAGTTAAATGTTTTGCACATCTATGATAATTGCAATACACATTACTATTGAATACCTTAGAATGTGTCTTATTCATATTAACTCTAGTGATGGATTTCATAATATTATACAAATTTTTAAATATATTACACATACCAAATAATTGTACTCTACTTGTCATGGTAGAGGGAAAACTACCACAAGTTTTAATGAATTGTGAAGATCATAACAACCATCCATTTCATATAAGAACAAAAAATATGAAAGTGGGTTTAATAACCTTTCAAGAAATAAAAGAATTACAATGCTATTTTGACAACTAAAATTTGTAAATTCTCTTAATTTCATAACTAATGTGAAGGCATGAGAGAAACAATTATTAAATTCTCTAGTGTCTAATTTGTGGCACAAAACTAAATGTTGGATAGTAATGAGGCCCAAAAATTGTCCTCATCTTATCACTTAGTATTTTTTAGATAACTTCCTTTATCGTGTTATTCTCACTCTTTGAACTTAAAATATGTTGATATATGTACATATAATGTAGATAATATAACATGCAAGTTGATTTTGGTTTTAATATGTTGTCTCTAAATTAACTGATATGATTTAATGTTTATAGATATTTTTGATATTTCTAATGATAGAGAATGCAAAAGTATCTTGTCTATGTGTTTTTTACTTGTAGCCACCATGGTAGGATCATTAGTAGCCATCTATTCGTTAAAGTGTTGTTTCATTATGATATCACTGATCACTCATAACAAATGATTGTGTTAGTACATAAAAATGGTTGCAGGGGACTTTCAACTCAATTGCAAGCAATTAAGCCAAAATTTCCACTTCTAACTACCCCAAACGAACGTAACAAGTATAAAGGATAATTTTCCAAGTTGGAGGTTGTTGTAACTTTACTCATGATGCCTTCACTCTTATTATACTGGTACTTGTTGTCTTCATTATGTATATGGTATTTGAATTTCCCCTTAATTCAACTTAGTATAGTATTATTTTTGTAACCTCTAGGATTTCGAATCATCTTATAATAACCATATGTCCTATATATAATGAGAGAGTTGCAGATTGTAGGAGACAAGAACTAAAGAGAACAAAATTTATAATCTTTTGTATCAAGATCAAGTTTGTAATCAAATTGTTGTGAATGCTCATGTAGCAATTTATTTATTTTTACAGTTTGAATATTAATAAATAAAAGTTATGTTTAGTGATTCTTGTCTTAACAAGGAAGAGATTCAAACTCCAATCCAACCAAGGCAGGGCCCACTCATTCATAATTTTGTGGTGAATATTCTCATATGTTTATTAGTATTTTTATGTTGTGTGAGTATTTTCTTTACATTTCACTACTACAAGTGTGAGTATTTCCTTTTAATCATTTTTATGTAATTATCATTTAACAAGTGTGTGTGGAAAGCTTCCAAAATATTAGTTATCATTTCAATTTATAGTCTTTGAATTTCAAAATGTGTGTTTGAATTTCAACAAGTTTGTTTGGTTCTCAACAAGTGTGTCTCCTTTCAATGCAAAAGAGTGCATTTCATTATGTTATTACTTTGAGTTATTATTTCCTATACAATGACTAGGCTAGTTCTTTCAGTCGCTAAAAATGGTTTAGTGTTGCATATATAATGCAAACCCTTGCAAAGTATATGTCTCTAAATTGATAAATAAATGTACCACTATACATTTTTGTTGCCATTGTCGGGGAAGGTCATCAAAATACTAAATTTTTGAAAAATTGACATATTTATGCTTTCTAAGTTTTCTTTCCTTAACATAGGTAGAAGTTAGAAATTAGGAAAATCTCCCTTTTTATTGATCTTTTGTAGGACATTGGAGAACATATGAAAGAGCAAAATTGGTTGGTTGCAACCAGTGTGAGAGGGATTAGTTGGGAATATTACAGCTTAGGAGATTGAACTTTGGTACAAAATCAAAATATGAGGTACCATCTGCAACCACTAAAGTAGTAGAAGGATCCATGTAGCTAGTCCACATAAGTCACTTGAGGCTTTATCAAAAGAGGTTGCAGTTGAGAAGTTATTGACATAATTGGTAGAGTAGTTTGAATCTAGGGAACAAGAAGAGCATAATACTCATGGGAAAAATATTTTTATAAATTTTCAAAGAGTGTCAATTTGGATACCCTATACCTAGGAGTCTGGAACTGAACCCCTTCCACCATCACCTAAACAACTCTCAAAAAGAGCATATTTTGCCCTGCTAGCCCAAAAATAAACCTTAGACCACTAGTACCGATTGAACTAACATAACAAGACAACATATTCATCAAGTTTTTAAAGGACATTTTAGTAGAATTCACTCTATCATCTGCAACCAGAAGAACCTCCTTTCCCTAATAAAAACCCAAAACTATAATTTATTAAGCACTATGAGCCAAGGCTTTTGACAAACATTTCAAGAAGTGGGTTGCAAAGATCATTGGTACACAACTAATCCAAAATATGATGGGTGATATTTAAGGAGAGAACTTTGTCCATGAACCTTCAAAATTTGAATTATTCATTACCACCCAATCATGGGTTGCGCCTATGAAGAACATCTCTCCCTTTACTCTGCCTAGCTTAAGAGGGATGGCAAGTAAGTATCATGATACATTCCTTTTCGAGTTTGATGTCTTGTGTTGTAATTATGACTAAAATCATGATGCTCAATGGATGAAACTATTTATGGCCACTCTTAAAGATGGATCCCTCCATTAGTTCATGGGATTGGGAAAGGATAACATTTCTAAGTGGAAATACATGAAAGGGAAATTCATTTCCAAGTACCGAGAATATTGTATAAAAAATACCTTGGGGGAGATGACATTTTCAAAATGTCATATAGAAGATGAACCACTATAGGATTTCCTAGAAATATTTCAATTTAGCTTGGAAAGGTCTAAATAGATAAAGTTAGAACATGAGTCTTTTAAACTGGTATTTTTGAGAGGTATAACTGAAGAGTGTATGGAAGCCTTAAATCTTATGGGTGGTGGAGATATGTCACAAATTTCACTTGATGATATCATCTAGTAATGCATAGATTACTGAAGATCTATGATGAAGAAGACCATATGCAATAAACCCTTATTTTCATCATCCAAATCTACCAATAGAGTATCATGTGTGGAAGTTAGGAACCTACTTCATGACATGAAGAAGGGTATCATCAACGACATGGATACATAAATAGATACAATTTATGCATGGAAAAATCAAGAGGAAGTAGAAAAGATTTAATTTCCCCCCTCTCCACCCCTCCCCTCTCCTCAATTACCATAGAAAGAAAGATGAATGTAGATGCCAAATTGCTCATGCAAAGGTGTCAATCATAATAGAGGAGAATCAAGCAACAATTTAATTTAATTCAATTGGAGGAGATGGGGATTGAGTATTTTATGTTACACAATGGAGACCATGGTCACAAATATTGTAGAACATAAGTACACAACATGACCTTTCATTTTTCAATTCATAATTTGCAAATTAAATGTATTATGTTTCTCCAAACAATTGGTATGGATGAACTCCTTGGAACACAATGCCCTAGTTGCCACCTTAAAACTAGAATTGGCCACAAAAATATCATCATACTATCAAGCCAATTAACATTAGTACTAAGGCCAAACATGGCAACCATAACCCCAAAAATATGTAATGGCAATAACTTCCTAACCAATGGCAATAAACATGGAAGGGAATTCAACCATGGTCTAACCACAATGATGGTTTCCAATAGTAACCAAAAAAATAATCACAAGCTTTAGTGCTTAACTGAATCCAACCATTTCCTTGTACAATACAAATACCCGCATAACTTGCACCAAATCCCAACAATAAATTGGCTTGGTATATAATAACAAAATGGTTACATACCCTACATACTCAATATAATTGAATGATGTTCAAATTCATTCAAGTAAGGTTGTCAACAATCCCACCATCCCTATAGTAATGAAACCCCAAGGAGGTTCCTCATAACACAACTAACCCATTACCACCATTCAATAATGAACCCATCCTTGAACCAAGTACATTAACCAATCCAACTATACCAATCGACCCTCCTTTTTATGAACATCTCAAACACATAAGAGAGGAACCTCAACAAAAATTTGACTTTGTAGGGGAATTGAAAATCATTTGTCTATATAACTTTGTTTCAATCCATCAAATATGTGCCCATTTATACTAAGGTTATTTGTGAGTTATACTTATGGAAACCTAGTCGAAAGAGAAGATCTCCTCGAATCGTTCATGTAGTAATATAACACATTGATTTATGTCAGGGATCATTATTCCACCTAAATATTTTTATCCAATCAACTTAGTTGTATATGTGGATATCAAAGGGATCCTCATACAAAACACCATAATTGAATTAGAGGCCACCATCAATGTCATGACTAAGAAGACCATGGAAGAACTCAAGCTAAGGGGCCTTCACCAAACCTGAACTATCCTTCAAATAACTGATAGATCCATTGTGTAACTAGAAGGAATAATTAAAGACCTTTCTATATCTATAGATTCATTAGAATACCTGATTGATTTTATGGTCCTATAGCCAAAGGCCAACTTGGAAGGGTATCCTCTAATTGTAAGAAGGTTTTAGTTGTGAACAACATATGCATATATCAACTATTGATCGAGAAAAATGGTCATGACCAATGGGAGCTAGACCAAAAAATTAGTACTATGCCCCCTACACATCCTCATTAGAATTGAAACAACCACTTTGGTCGGAGACAAAATAAAATGATGAGGAACCTATCCAACTATCCTTATAATTGACTAGAGTTTGTCATTAAAACTACAATACGAGGACACAATTATTTCAAACTTTGTACAAAGTGTATATACTATAGACCAACTTGTAAATAATTCCTTTAGTACATTGATTGTCCCCTCACACACATATTTCTAACATGATTTGTGGATTCCAATGTGATATCATTGCTTTCCACCAACTCTCACCACATGAGTGCAACCTACGTAATCTTCTAGGTAGTATTGAGTCTATGGCCTCACTTTCTAAGGTAGTAAAAATCTTACTTGGTTGACCACTCAACATAATCAATCAATAGGAACATCAACAATAGGATATGCTAATATCCATACTCCAAAGGCACAAGATTGCCTTTGCTTGGGACTATCATTATAGGAGAGGTATACACCCAAATTTGCGTACCGACCATATTTATCTCAAAGATGAGTGCAAACCCATCCTCCAATCTCAAAGGCAGATGAATCATATTGTCAAAACAATTGTTAAAATTAAGTTGCAAAAGATTCTTAATGTAGGATTCATCTACCCCATTTTTTATAATGAATGGGTCTCTCTATTGGTCATTGTGCCTCCAAAATGTGGAAAATGAGTTTTTGTGTGGATAACAAGGAACTTAACATCACCATTAGAAAAGATCACTTCCTCCTAACAATCATTGACCAATTCCTTGTCACTTTTTTGGGAAATAAATACTTTTCCTTTATATAAGGAACTAGTGGATACAATCTAATAAAAAATGTACCAGAGGATCAAGATAAAATCACTATTGCATGCCTTTGAGGAACATATGCATGACCTATTCTCCCCTTTGGACTATGTAATGCTCAAGCCACCTTTCAATGGGCTATTCTAAGCATCTTTTCTGATCTTTCTCATGAATGTTTGGAGCTATACATGGATGATTTTAATGTTTATGGGGTTTCCTACAAGGAAGTCATCAAGAACTTGGATTAACTTCTGCAACATTACCAAAATAACCTCTCATTAAGCCACGATAAATGCTACATGTTCATGTCATAAGATATTATGTTAAGACATCACATATCACCTAGAGGGATATAAGTGGACCCAACAAAAATAGAAGTTATTAAAAACTTCATAGAAATAAAAATATGTTAGAAGTTTTTTGGTCATGCAAGCTATTATAGATGGTTTATTAAATATTTTAGTAGGATTGTATTTATATTTATTTTTCTAATTAAATATGTATTTAATTGTACTAATGTATGCCATAAATATCGTCAGGCTCTAAAAGATATCTTGATATCAACACATGTGTTAAGAGGACCAGATTGGAAATTATCTTTCGGTATCCACGTTGATGCATATGATGTAGCACTAGGAGCTGTCCTCGATCAGAGGAATGCCCAATTAAAATTTGACATCTATTCTATCTGTAAAAATATTTAAGGAGTTGAGCTTAATTACAAGGTAATATAGAAAGAATTTCTTGTTATAGTCTATGTTGTTAATAATTTTTTTCATTACATCATTGGTTATACTGTTTTCATACACACCGATCAGTTTGTAATTAAATTTTTAATGAACAAACTAGTAGTGAATGGATAAATTATTAGATGGATATTGCTAGTCTAATAATCTGATATTATTATTATTATTATATATAAACTTGGAAAGGATAACATAGTTGTAAATTTCCTTTCTCAGTTATCATCTGATGCACAAACTACACAGGTTGATGATTATTTTTTAGATGATCAACTATTTTCTCTTTCAATAAAAACACCTTAGTTTACAAATATTGCTAACTATTTGGCTGTAGGTAAATTTCCACAACATTTCTCACCAAAGGAGAGATTCAATTTGGTCACTCGCAATGGTCACTTTCTTGGATTTTAGGTTATCTCTTCTACACTAGGATTAAATCGATTATGCTTCGATGTCTGAGATAAGACGAGGTCTCTATCATTCTCCTTGATTGTCATGATGAATCTTGTAGGAAGCATTTTTAAGTAAAAAATATTCCCATTAATATTCTCACAATAAGGTACTACTGACCTACATTACATAAGGGTAAAAAGGAATATCTCAAACAATGTGATAGATGCTAGCATATGGGGAAACCTACATGCTCAAATGAGATGCTTCTTCAACACCAAATTATTTTAATACCTTTTGATAAATGGGATATATATTTTGTTGGTCTTATAGATCCTCTTTCTAGTTAGAGGGAATACATTTTGGTTTGTATATATTATCTCACCAAATGATTGGTGGTAAAAGTAATCAAACATGTATGTGATCAGAAGATTGTTGAATTTATTTATTAAGATATTTTTACATGATATGGAGTCCCAAAAATAATTATCACATATCAATGGCCACAATTCACCTCATATTTGATTGTAGCTCTTGTTCATGAATATGAGTTATGACATCTGAAGTCAACTCCATATCATTCATAGTCTAATGGCCAAGTAAAAGTCACAAACAAATAATTGAAGAAAATTTTAACCAAAATAATAGGCTTACACAACCGAGATTTGGGAACCCACCTTCTGGAGGTTATTTGGGCCTATGAACCACATGTAAAGCTACCATAGGGTTCACACCATATGATCTAGTTTATAGTAATAAGATTATTCTTCCCATAGAGTATGAAATCAAAACTCTAAAGACTCTTTTGAAACTCGGTTTGGATCTAGCAGAGGCTCAAAAGCAACACATCACTAAACTCAATGCATTAGGCAAACCTTGTCAAGAAGATCTTCATCACACAAATGTTGTTAAATCGTAAAGAGTCATGGCATGACAAGTTCATCAAGACATGAAGGTTTCAAACGAGAGATTAGGCCCTATTTTTTCACTCAAAATATAAAGACCATAAGGGCAAGTTGCGAACATGATAGCTCAATCCATATGAGGTTGAGTGAGTATTTTATAATAGAGAAGTAAATCTATGAAATGTTTACCCAAAAAGGTTCTCCTTGACAGTCAATGGTCATTACCTCAATTTGCATCAAAAACCCCATACAAAGAGTTCATTTGTACCCTTCAATCAAGGGATTATATGGAAGTTATTGAGGCTTTGGTACAACATTTGCCAAAATTTTCTTGATGTCATCATAAAAATGGTAAAAAATGAAATAAAATAAAATAAATCTAAACAATGAAAACCTTTAAACATTGTTGGTAGTTTTGGTTAGAAAACCAACACGCTGGTTATCCAAATATTTACTAAAGATCATCATAATTAAAAAATCAACTTGTTGACCATGTAAGAGTTAAAAAAGCAACAAAGTAATTTTATTTTCACTTGAGGCTGTTACAAATCATGTTTCCCTCGAGTTGCAAGCTATTGTTGCATTTGTTGGATAAAAGCTACAAGTTCCCCTATTAGTGCTACGGGAAACCTCACACTACTACCAATTTTGATCTACAACATTTTTAGTAACATAATCATTGCTATATGCCTATTCTACAAGGGTTTTGATCCATGTTCTTCATTATCCATGGTTTAGATTCCAGTCTACCATGGTATAGACTACCCCATCCAATCTTGGATTGCATATCCTTGGTTTCACTCTATTATGTGGTTATGCACTCTTTAATCATAGGAGCCGCAGGTTCTAAATCTGGCCCCATAGCCACAACTTCCTTTATTCATTTTGCAGCCACCACTTTAAGTTTGGAGCTTGCAAAAAATACTTCCATTTTGATACGAGTTCTTACTTCTTTGACATATGCAATCATTGTTTTCTCTTTATCATCTCTGTGGGCATTCAACAAGCCCAATTTTTGTTAGGGCCATCAAGAAAATGTCACCCCATAGTTGGGATGTTAAATTCCTACTAGTTAGTTGAACATTCCCACAAAAATTCTATCAGAAGTATATGGTGAGATTTGAATTAGTTATTAATCTTAGAGAAGATGATTACACCATAATAACTTCTTATTTGGTGTTTATTATATCATGCACGATTACAAAAATTGATTGCCACTTTCATTACCTAAGTGACTCCATGGTTCCATTCCATCCACATGATACTAATTGGTAAACTAATGCATTTGAAGCTAGATTGTATTAGTATTTAGGGTAATTATGTTTCTTCCATTTTCAATAAGCTATGTATAATATTTATGTTCTATATGCTATATCTATTACCTACTACATATCCTAAAGTCATTGATATTTAAATTATGCCAATTACAATCCAACTTGGATTCCATGTCATGTCTATCCCATACCTTGTCATCATATTCTATCACATCTCCCAAACTACCCATTATGATGTCATAATTATATCCTTTTAAACTGCATTTTTACATTCATTACCATCACACCGTAATGGCTACATGTGTCATAACCCATCAACAAAATCCAACTTGGAACTCCACTTGAGGATGAGTGTTAGTATTTAGTTAGGGGGAGCAACGATATTTAGTGTACTTATTTCTTTTGATTTCCACAATTTTAAAACATTAAGTTGAGGGGAATGAAGTTAATATTGTTGCACATAGAAAAGTGAAAAAATATACACATTATTGCAGAAGAAAGGATGATAAAGACATATTCAGTGCACTATCATATCTCAAACCGCACCAATGTATGGCAAGGTGGTGAAATAGATGCCTAAACTATTATTCCATCTTTATCACCAAACTCAGCGCCTTCACTCTCTAAAGACACACTATTACTTTCAACGACCATTGGATTATTTTGGATTTGTGAAATTTGAAGTGTAAGATTCTAAAAGAAGAAAAGAGGATGACATGGGAGGTGATGTGCTTAGAGTAGAACCATATGATCACATGACCTTGAGAAACAATCCACATATATTTGCTATAGTCATAAAATGTGGGGTGAATGACATTGATAGAAATATTTTGAAGATTTGACTTGGATATTTTCAGGGCTCTTGCATAGACATTGCATGATGACATTTCCACTATGAAAGGTTGGAAGTTGTCCCAATAGAGGAGTTGTTAATATAAGTGATTGGATTTCCAACAACTGTATAAAGATAGCCAAAGAGACCCATTGTAGCAACAATAAGGGCTATGTTTTATACTGTAGGGGAGATATTTGAATTTAATTCCTAAGGGATTGAATGGATGTCACTACTTGCACCATGAGTGGAATTAGCCACCTTCATAACCAAGTACATATCTTGTGAAGTCAGTTTCTTTGATTTATACTACACACCTCAATATTTTGAGTCACCTTAGACATAATATTCCTACTAATGTGCCTAATTATCTTTTGAATTTATTAATAAGAATGACAAAAGAATATCAAAAAGGAAAAGATAGATCCCTAACATACAACTATCTCATGTCCTTAATATTAAAAAGGATGTTAATGGATGAAGATCTGATGTCTCTTGGGAGTATTTCATTTTGTTACCCATCTACCTCAATAATCTATGCCTATAGTTGTTTCCCAAGGAAGACATAAAGACTACACCCTCATCTTCTAAACCCCACAAAAGGTAAAAAACTTTTCAAGCTCCCTCTAGTAGAACTCAAAGACATTCCCACAAATTAAGGGCAAGGAGAGCTATAAATAATTAACCACCTTCAAATGATGTCAAGATTGATATATCAGATGATAAGAAACAATTAGAGTGGAAGTAGTCTAGTAGTGAAGAGGAGTTGGAACAATAAGAAGAAGGGTTTGGAAATGAGACTAGTGATGATATAATAGAGTAAAAGGAAGATGCAAAACCCATGGAAGAAGAAAAGGAAAGATGTACACCATCGACAAAGCTTAATCCTAGGAAATATATCAATGAAGAACAAGCCTTTGATAAGAATAGTGAACCCCTTATTTTTCCTAGTAATGACATTGACGCACATGTAAAGTTCATGGTTGCATATAGAGAGATTAAATCTCTCAAAGAAAGAATTCAAGAATTGGAGGCTACGAATAGTGGATTAGATACTCTGGAAAGGATTGCAGAGGACCAAATAAGGAATGAAGCTAAGAAAGTAGTTGAAGAAGGATCTACAACCACTAACACACCTCCACCCATAGTAACTAAAATCATCACAAAAGAGTCTGGAACCATTGTGGAAAGAGAGGCCCAGGAATCCAACATTGTTGGTCCATCTTACTCTATTGATATATGTATTTATAATTTTTTTGTTGAACCCCATGTAGACTACATTTCTAGAAAAGAACATCAAATAATTATTCACTACTTGAAACTTGAGTGGTGTTCAATATATGACAAGAAACAAACAAAAGTTCACCAATTAATTAAGGACCGGAAGGTCTTGTATGAATAAGTGAAAATGAAAGAGAAAGAACTTGAAAATAAGGATGTAACCGTTATTGCGTTAGAATCATAAATACCAAGGATTTGTGAGCTGTTCATGAAAACACTGCAATGTAGACTACCATCTTAGGCCCACACATTATATTTTAAGAAACAACTTATATAATATCAGATAGGCATAATCATATCAAGGGAAAAAAATTCATAGATTCTCCTTTGAATTTTTATAATGCTTCCTCTAATAGCTCAATTAAAATTATAAATATCTTATGTGAGTTTTATCAACATGGTTATGTAATTACAATGGATAATGAATGAGATTTTAATCTTATTTTTGGTAATGCTTAAATAAGGGCATATTATTTCTACCTCATTAATAAATTGAGAAGGAATCATAAAATGGTGTCTTATCATGCAACAAAACAATCTACTACACTAGATCTTAGCATTGACTACCCACAACCTAGTTTGATCATCAAGCTATTGACCTTGTTTTCATATTTCAACAAGGTATTAGAGTATTAGGCTCTAGTTTACTAGTTCTAAGCTCTAATTAGAAAATATTTAAGGTTTAATAATTAGATTGTTTGCATTAATTACTTGAGTGACACAAGGTTTCAAGTTCTAATGCATGTTCTAAATAGTGAAACTTGTGAGTGTGACATTTGTCACAAGATATTTCTAATGAGAAGACCTCCATACATGATTTGTAAAATAGGGCTTGAGCATGCTCAAGGGCACCCCAGGCCTACCCATACTGGGCATTGTAGAAGAAAACATTGTTTCCCAGGCTAGCCCTGGGTTTCCCCTTTAACACAATTTTCAATGACACCAATTGATCATTATTATGCACTGAGCACATCAAAAATTAAATAAGATTATTCACATCAAAATTGAAGGGTATAAATAAATAATATATAGTGTAAAAAACATAGTAAAAATAAGATAACAACAATTAACAACAGAGAAAAATTACAACGATCTAGTAGAGGTAAGTATTTTTTTTAATTATTTTTTTTGAATAAATTTTATTTTGATAAATAAATCAATAATAAATGTATACAAAACTATTTTATTTACGAATTTTTCTACGGTGTGTGTTTTCAAGAGTTGTATTATTTTATTTTATCATGTCAGCAAATTAATTTGATAAATTAAATAAATTTAAGAAAACATTAATTTATTTGTTGTAATGTTAAATTGAATAAATTTTAATTCCAGATCAAGGTTTTAAGCCATCAATGGATAAATAATCATTTTATAAACAACATTTAGTGCCATATTCACCTTTTCAATCACAAGGTCTTCTATCTATTCCCCAAAATTACCAAAATTATGCAATTTCATTAAACCAAGATAGAAATTATTTTCCTTACAATAAAATATCAAAGATAGAATGGAATTTGGAGAATATCTTTCACAGTCAGAGATAAATGTAAATTTTATCCTTGATGATGTTCATGATGTGGAAGACAATTACACTATGTTTGGTCATAGTATTGATTTAAATCATGGGATTAATAGTTTTATGAAAGAAGATTTGAAGATGAAGAAATCGCCACAACAACTCAAGTATTTAAAAATGATATTAATGGTAACAAGGATACGACCAAGAAATACAAATAATAACTTTAACCAAAAATTGTTGTGCAAACATTGATTCTAAAAATTGAAGAGGTGTATACAGATTTAAATGGAGGAAGTCTTGGTAAAAAATATTGGGATAAAGTAGCAGATGTCATAAACATAAAATGTGGAACATCTTTAATGGGTATTCAGTGTAAGTGCAAGTGGAATAGATTGAAAAAAAATTCAAGAATGAGAAACAAATAGAAAATACTACAGGGGGAAAACCATCTTCATGGACTTCCTATGAAGACATGGATCGTATTATAGGCATAACTCCTAAGGTTATTGGTCTTATGAATGGTTTTAGTAGAAATGAATGGTTTAATTCTTCTAATACACCCAAAAATGACATGAAAGGCAAATCCTTTGAAGAAAATCCATCTATAAATATTGAAGAAAATTCATCTATAAATATTGAAGAAAAAGAAGCAAATGAAGAAACCCATTTGAACAATATTAGAATTGAAGGAAAGCATACAAAAATAAAAAGATCTTCTCATGAAGATTTTGGAAAGACAATGGAAAAAAGTTTGTTGCATTTCACACAAATAATGAAAGAAATCGAGCAAAGACAAATACAACTTGAGCATGCAAAAATGAAGCAAGAGAACAAGCAGATGGAAATAATATTGGATGTGCAACTCCTAATTTCAAAAAAAATTTCACACGTAAATCTTAATATCTTTCTTCTTGTAAAAAAAATATTTATAGATAATATGTTAACATCAAAATATTTTTTATTTCATTAAAAGATATACAATTTAGCTCCTCAAAGTAGCATTATATTGATTTTCCCATTCATGGAACATAATATCTCTTTGTGCCTTACCTTGATCTATCTCCATAGCTTGATTGCAAATCTAAAATTCATAATTTGGATGTGGATCTACTTAGAACTCTGGTTCATATTCATTATTCATTTGTAATAAATTATGTAATATGAAATGTGCCACAATAATCTTGGGCACTTTGTCCAACTCCACACCCACATCTTGAAGAAATCTCCATATGATTTTGAGTAACCCAAATGCATTCTTGATTTTTACACGCCCTCTATATAAGTATTTATCAAACATTATATGTAATGGAGATAAATTGCTTTTAAATGGCTTCATGAAGTATGAGGATATTGGATAGGCAAAATTTCCAATTACTTGTGGATAGATAATACTTCCTTCAATCTCAATTGTTGGCATTGGTAATAGTTCTCTTTTTTGCATACTTTTTTATTATTGCAGAGCAATTCCAATGATCAACATCATGAGCGCCACTGGGAGCATTGACACAAACATTCCAAAATATTTTTTGTGCATCACATATTCTTTGTAGCAAAACGTTATGAAAATGATGCCTATTTACATAGTTCATAGCAGTATGATGCTTTTGTGGATGATGTAACAACCCCTCATGGATTGTACTAGAATAATGTAGTAATTTAAAATAAAATAAAATTACTCAACATTTATTCTTTCATTAGATTACACCACGAGAATCTAATTAGTGATTTTAACATACTTAACCAAGCATATTACTTTATTACAAACTTTCAATAATACTAGTTCCAATCATTAACATTTTATGTAACATAACATAGCATAACTACAAAGAAAGAAATCACTTTAAAATCTAGCCACTGTTGGTACAATAATACAAATTTTGCTATTGAGGTTATTGTATCACATAATTTCACCCTTGTAGGAGAGTTTTTTAGGGTCTCTCACTCTTGGATACAAAATGGGAACACCTTCAGGTTGTGGGTATCCTGTGATGGAGGTGAACCTCTAGGTTATGAGCCAACTCCCTAGATGTATTAATTAGGCTCTTAGCAAACTACTCTAAACTACTAATTGCCAAAGAAAAGGGTTAGAAAGAGGAGAAAGGGATGACTAAAAACAAAATGGGTGATACACCGAGCTTTGACACTCCAAATTGATTGAAACTGACACTAAGAAAGCTCAAGGACAACCCTCACTCACACAATCTCTCAAACTGGTCATTTTGCATCAATATTTCCAAAACTAGGTGCATTAGACAAGAGATGAAGTATGGAGGAGTGTGAAAATCACATTATACCATCATCAATGATCAAATAAGCACAAATTTAGACCTGCAACAATGGTGGAATACTTGCAAAGAGGCAAGAAAGAAGGACAATCACCAAGGAAGAAAACCTCCTCATAAAACAATCATGCATAAACTAACCATAGCATTAGATGCAAGTAAAGACATATGCAAAATAAGTTATTTTATTGCTTCAAGAGGCTGTTCTTACAAAAATGGGTAGGGCTATGCCATACCAAAATGAGGAACATCTTTTATAATGAGAATAAAAGAGAGATATATAGAAGAAGAGAAGAGAAAGATTTCAATCTTCAATAAATGCTACTCAACCACCCTCCATGGAGCTCTGAATGATCATGATTTGATTTCTAATTTTATTTTATGAAAATGGAATTCAAGAGCTTTGATTGGCATTGAGGACAAAAGTATCTTATGACTGCAATGTCATCATCCAC
This sequence comes from Torreya grandis, assembly GCA_037957365.1. Classification (NCBI taxonomy): domain Eukaryota; kingdom Viridiplantae; phylum Streptophyta; class Pinopsida; order Cupressales; family Taxaceae; genus Torreya; species Torreya grandis. Next base: position 1,364,367 of record JARHVA010001134.1, read on the forward strand.
TATTTGGAGGAAAGGTCTTCCCCTTCTATAATTCTCATTCAATGCCTTGAGTTGCTTTATCAAACCTTCCTCAACTCCTCTTAACCTGTCCCACTTTCCAAACTCATCACATCTCTCACTTGGTCTTCTAGAAGCCTCTAGACACTTGTGAAGGCTTGTCACTTTAGCATTTAATGCTTGGGGACCTTGAGAGCGACTTTGATTACCTTATTCAACATTAATTGATGAGCAATGACTTGTAACACACTTATAAAACCATTTATAACTCCATTATACCTGCAACCTAAAGATTTGCTCATAACATAACCTAGAAAGGCTTCTTTAGGGCCAATAACCACCATTTTAGCTGACATTGACCAATTTTAATTATACATTTCTCCAATTTGAAATCAACATAATTATAAAAAGAGAGAAATAAGATTTCCAATGCAACCAATGGAATTGAAAATTTAGTTGTGGATTAAAATATATGGGTAAAAACCAACACGCAGTCACACATAGTCGCATTAACACCCTCAAAAAATAGAAAAATGAAAAATCGCAGCATAAGATATGAGCAAAACCCATCATGTCTTATATTGCCAAAAAGTTATTGAATAGATGCTCAAAAAGGTATGTTTAGTTTTTTTTAAATAATGAAAATAACCACTACGACCTGTCCTCTAAATGTTTTCTAGTAAAAAGTTGATCGAGTGATAAATCTTCCTAGAAGGGTCACTTCACATCATCATAACTTTTTACTAGAAACTCACGCAGCTGTGAAACCAAGTGCATTACCTTTTCATGCCATCAGGTTACAATCATACAAATTTTCATGTAATTTGGACTTCATTTTTTCCTGTGCAAATGGGATTTAAAATTTTTCATTGGGCATATTTAACAACTGGAAACACATAAAAATGACTAAGTAAAAAATTAGTTTAGAAACCAATTTTTAATCCTGCACATTTTGCACATTAAACTTGATATGTGTGCACTATCTTTTCCATTACACTGTAATTAAATTTAGCTATCACTATGATAATTTTGAATAATATTTGACCTCCTTTAGTACTGCAAAAATGAGCTTGAAACATGTGTATTGGCCTGATCTAAAAACTAGAAACACAGAAAATTGATCAAGTAAAAATAGATCAAAAACTAATTTTTATCGTTGTGCATTCCACATGTGGGAGCCATTTTTTTGCATAATTTTTTGACCTTCACATTATTCTCACATTTTTATACCATCATGTGAAAATTTAAAGTTATTGGACTTGATTTGATCCTACACAATGGTGTTTTAAAAGTGTTACGTAGGCTGATTTGGTATTTGGAAACACAAAAATCTACACATTGGGTAGTTTTCATGACTGCGTTATTTTTAATTGAATAATGATTCTCTACCACCTTCAAATTTATATTCCCCTGACATTTAGCTACCATCATACAAGTTTTGAAGAGAAATGAGCATGAATTAACTCTATGAAATTGCTCCCAAAAAATGTTGCACAGACTAATTTGGCATCTGAAAACACATAGAAATATGTGCACTATATCTTTTTCATAAGGGATCAAGGTGAATTTAAGAACAATCATGAACCTTCATAGATATTATGAACACCTTTCTCATGCCTGAAATAACTCAATCCATGATTTGGAAGCTTCACTTATGGCAAAACTAGTTTAGTCACCTATGAGTGGGTATAAGTTTCTTAAGTCCTACAAAGGGTCTGGCTCCTCTACAATTGATTGAGGCCTTCAATAGATTATTTTATTACCCAGGACTACTTCACTAATTTTATTGGACCATTTGAAATCCCTTTCAACCTCTAAATCCACCATTTATTCTTGGAATTAGCTTTGGTAAACCTTTTCTGATTGTCCCCACTTACATGCTAAAAACTTGAAACTTGCAAACTTGAAAATATCCACCTTTTGCCTTGAAATATTGATTTAGAAAGGTGTAGAAAAGTCATATACAAGGGAAAATGTCAATTAATGGTTTGGGATAATGACACATTCCATCTATGCAAAAGCTTTGTCTATAGGTCAATTTTGGCCAACCAAAGTATAACAAAATAATACAATTACTTTTCCATTAGGCATTTAGCCTTAATACAATATGGAGATATTATGCTCCATAGAGCTTGAGTCAAACTAACTAATGTATCTATGATAATCTCAAGTGTAGTCTCCAAGTAAGTACTGTAGTGGGGAGAGAGAGCATCATCTGAGCACTTTTCTACACCAACCACAGACCATCGATCCCCCACGCAATCTTCCATCAGAGAATGACCTCCCTTCACAGATATGTAGATAGTAACAATGCAGGATTCCATAGATACATACTAGTACCCATGTGTTGTAATATTTCTAATACATGATGTGTATTATAAAGAAAATATGTTTCTAACCTGATATCACATAAATACATAAATCAAACATATGAAATGACAATGTCTATTTAACATTACTTTGGCCAAAATTTTAAAATAACATATGATCACTAGGATCTATCAAATTCATACACACCACTTGATCAGATTACCTTCATCTTGCATTTATGATGCCAACTAAGCTAGTAAAATCTGTCTCATTACTTGTTTGGCATTATCAATGCAAGACTGATTAAACTTAACAAAATATATAAAAAAATGTTTAAAATAGATTAATCCTATAAAAAAATATGAATACATGATAAGTATGAAAAATACTCATAACTATGCATTTAATCCATCAAATGCATTAAATGAATTTCACACATAAAGATATTTCAGATATAATGAATATATCATATTTCTATTCAATAATCATACCTTCTGAGCATGATTCATATCAAGTTCATTATTACGTAAAACTCATAAGAAATAAATAAATTCTTAATCACAAGAATATATATATCATAGTTAACTTTATATGATAATACATGAATATTGTAAGATTTGGCTAAAAAGCCACCCAAGAATCAAAATGAGTGAAAGAAAACATAGCAAGGAAACCAAAATTGATAGAATAAACTATACTCTATTCAACAAGAATGCTAATATAAAGCCTTCACATGCTTTTCTATTTAAAATGAGAGCAAGAGGTGAGTATATATAGGATATACCACCTAAGAGACTAAAAACATATGAAATGTGGTATAAAAGATAAAAACCCTCAAAGTAAGCTTACGTAAGTGTGAAAAGGTCTAAGTGATGAAATCGGTTAGAAGAATAACCGTTTTCACACTAGAAAGTGATAAAAAGACCTTAAAAAGGTACTAGACATGAAGATAAACCTTTTACACTAACACCACCCCTTAAGTGCAACTTGGGGGAAAAACCTACAAAAATAAACAAGAATGGGTCTCGACAACTAGGCTTGATAAGATACCCATGTACAATGCAAAAAAACCTCAAAAAAGAAGAGAAGGAGAAAACCCAGTGAGAAAAAGCTCCCCCCATGAGAGGATGAAGGAGAAGGTTAGGTGACCCCCTCTGTAAAAGTGATGGATCATACCCCTATGATATATTTAAGATGGAGATATTTGATCTTTTTAAAGGGTTTGGTAAAGATATCTACAATCTATTCTGTTGTCAGACAATAATGCATGTCAATGACCTGCTCTTGTATTAGCTCCCAAACAAAGTGAATATAGATCTCGATGTGCATGGTATACTAATGATAAACTGGGTTCTTTGAGATCTGGATCACACTTTGCTTATCACAATAGATAATAGATGGCTGAGGAATAGTGAAGCTAAACTCTATCAAGATATTCTGAAGCCAGATAGCCTCAGTAGTTGTATTTACATTCCCTCGATACTCAGCCTTAGTCAAGGAGAGTGAAATAATATGTTGCTTTTTGCTCTGCCAACAAATGGGGCCAGAACTAAGAAGGAAGCTGTATCTAGAGGTGGAATTTTGATCATCAAGATCACCAGCCCAGTCAAAATCTATGTACCCAACCAAGTTCAGTCTAGTACCTACTACATAGTGAATCCCATGTCGATGAGTGGCCTGGATGTAATGAAGTATGCATTTCACTGCTTTTCAGTGTTGCTCATGAGGCTCCTGCATGAAGCATGAAACTATGCTAGCTGTAAAAGAAATATTAGGGCAAGTGTGAGTCAAGTAGATGAGGTTGTCGATGAGCTGACATACAAAGTGCCATCAATAAGAGGAGTGGAACACTTCACCTCAAGCTTGACCTAAGACAAAAAAGGAGTCATTTTTGGCTTACAATTAGTCATGTGAAATTGAGTAAGTAGATCAAGAGAATACGTGGGTTGAAAAATTGTAATCTCAAAAGAGGACTGAGTGATCTAAATCCCAAGAAAATAGTGCAAAGTGCCCAAGTCAGTCATGGAAAACCATTGGTACAAATCATATTTAACATCACCAATGATGGATTAGGTGCTCCCAATAAGAATCAAGTCATCAACATAGAGGACAAGAATCAGGTGAGAGTCATCTGCTGAAGAATGTATACATTGAGATCTGGGTGACACCGTGAGAATTTGATAGAGAGAATAAAGGATTCCATCTTGGCATACTAAGCTTGGTTTGTTTGCATCCATAGACAGACTTTCATAATTTGCAAACCAAAGAAGAGTCCTGAATGAATCCTAGTTGTTGCTCCATGTAAATCTCTTCCTGTAGATCCCCGTGAAGAAAGGCACTCTTCACATCTATTTGATGTACAATCCAATCATAGTTATGTCAATGGCAAGTGTTAAGCGAATGGAGTTCATCTTAGAAATGGGGGAAAAAGTCTATGTGTAGTCAATACTAGGAACTTGAGGGAAACCTTTGGCCATAAGTCATGCTTTGAACTTGTCAACTGATCCATCCACTACAAATTTAGTTTGATAGATCCACTTATACCGAACCATTTTTCTTCCCTTAGGAAGTGGAACAAGCTCCCAAGTATTGTTCTGTATCAATGAGTTATACTCTTCCTCCATAGCTAAATCCCATTCAGAAATACTTGAAGCTTTTCAGAAAGATTATGGATTAGAAGCTGTGGCAATATAAAAATGTGGGAGTTCTTGGTGTTGTGACCGTGTCCTTTGAGTGTCAGAAGGATCCCCAACAAGAGTGTCTATAGACTAGAGAGTCTTATGAGCCTATTGGGGCATAAAAGTAGAAGGGAATAGAGGAAGATAATCTTCAGCCTCTAAAGGGGTACCCAATGAAGGTGAAGGTGGAACCTCATGATCATCCCTATGGATAGAAGAAGCTGATGGAAAGTCCTCTGTATCACTATCATCTGAGTCCATGGTGGAAGAAGGAAGAGTAAGAGAGGATGAGCTAGGAGAACTTTCCTAAAAAAGAACACTCAATAAAGAGCTCATGAGTGTCATAATCCAAGATCATGTATCCTTTGACACCATCAAGATATCCGATGAAGATACAATGCCGACTCTGAGGTTCCAAAGCTCTAATTTTCTCAGAAGGTATGTGAGACCAAGTAGAACAACCAAAGACTCTGGAGTGTTGCACAATAGTTTTGTGACCACACTGGGCTTCAAAAGGAGTGATTCCCTTCAAGGCCTTATGAGGAACCCTATTCTGGATGTGTTCAGCACAGTTGATGGCTTTGACCCAATATGCTAGTGGAAGGGAACAAGTATGGATCATGCTTCCAGCCATCTCTTTCAGAGATCTATTTTTTCATTCTGCTACACCATTTTATTGAGGTGTATAGAAAACATAATGTTGAATATCAATCCCTTTATATGTGCAATATTGCTCAAAGCGTTGGTTCACATATTCTCTACCATTGTCTAAGTGAAGAATCTTGACAAACTTTCCAGATTGTTTCTTTGTATGAGCCTTGAATTCCAAAAAATGATCAAAGACTTCACTTTTCTATCAAAGAAAGTAGACCCATGTGAAATTGGAAAAATCATCAATGAATGTGAGCACATAACAGGCCTTACTAAAGTACAAGGTTGGAAATAGACCTACAAGATCATTGTGAACCAGCACAAGGACTACTAAAGCTCTCCAATCCTTCCCCTTGTCAAATTTATCTTCAGGATGCTTTCCCAAGGCACAACCCTGACAAACGTCATCTAAAAAACTAATCTATGGAATTCTTGTGACCATATCCTATTTTTTGAGCTAGTGGATGTAGTGGTAGTTGAGATGGCCAAACTGCTCATGCCATAGTTTGCTCACTGAATCTGAATGATTGAGCAATGCAGTAGAAGGTACATCAGTCACAAAGTGAGAGAAGGCATAACATCGAGAATTATGATCAACCTTTTCAACAAGTAGAGTATTATCTTCAATATCCCTAATGACAATAGAATCTGGAGTGAATTCAACATTTCTGCCATTCTCAATATGGGTGATATGATAAATGGAAAGGAGGTTGGCTGATAATTTAGGCACACAAAGAACATCTTCAAATATGCCATCATTAGCTTCTATTGATCCCTTCCCAATGACTTCCATTGGAGAGTCATCACCAATGAGAATATGTGGCAAAAAATATGGTTCTAACAAAGAAAACTATTCTTGATTAGAACTCATGTGATGTAAATTACCTAAGTCAAGAATCCATTACTTGGAAGAATCTACTAAAGCAACAAGTGCAATTAATTTCCCTTTGCTTGATTTTTAAGGAGTTGGAGATTATGGTGTAGATGAAGAAGGGAAATTGATGTGATTCTTCTTAAGAAGATGAATGAGTTCATCAATTTTATTCACATCACAATGAAGCTCATGATGACCAATCTTTTTGCAATAGGCATAAGTTGGTTGTTCCTTCTTCTGTAAGTTCCCATTTGATGAAGAGGATTTAGAATATGCCTCAGAGGCATAGGAGGACTGTAATTGATCTACTTATGGTTTATGCTTGGAGTGCTTATATTTCTTGTCAGATTTGCCTGATTATTTCTGTCCTTTGGGCTGACTAGCCAATAAGGCTTGAGACTGTGATGTCTTTAGGAGACCCATGGTAAGAATCTTGCCTTGTTCATGCATCAACATTTATAAAAATGTGTCAAATGAAGGCATCACATAGGTAGATCCCATAGTCAACTTACGAGTATGAAAACTAGAAACAACGGCTCCATATTCAGGACCTAATTTATTCATTGTATTATAGATCAATGAATGTCCTTTTTATCAATGCCACAATCTATGAGTTATGATTTTAGGTCATTAAAATTTGTAATGTATTCTTGAATGTTTTCAACATTCTATGGATCAAGACTCATCAATTCATTATCAATTTGATAGCCTCTAACTTCATCAGTTTTACCATAGAGTACCTTCAATTTGTCCAATGTTATTTAGAACTTGTACATGATTCAATATGAAATAGTATATCTAAAGACATAAAACTTCTTAAACATCCAAGTGCTTTAGTGTTTGCAAGCATCCAAAAAAACTTTTCCTTAGCATCAGGAGGTTTAGGAACTGTTGCCTCAACATAGGGTGTATACCCTTGAGTCATCAAGGCATTCCATGCATTCTGTTTCCAAGTTAAATAATTGTATGGATTTAACAAGGGAAATTTTGGATTACCCATAAGTGTAGGAAAAAAGGCATGAACTCAAATGCATAGAGAAAATGCATAGTCACAAGAGACACCCCCTTGATTAACTCAAAAGAATCCCCCTAGAAAATAATGATTTTGGCATTTTATAATTCAATGCATTTACAATGTTGGAGTTTGTTTTTTCAGAGTTTTACAAAGTCCAAGATGGATCTTAAAACTGAAAGTATAGACAAATTACAAAATTAGAACTTCAAAGTGATACAAATATGTATATATAAAAAATATATGCACTTTCAAAAAAAGAATCGCCTCGATCTGAGGTCGTATGTGAAAGTTACAAGCATTTGAAGGTAATTTTTTTTTATTATCTATCAAATATGATAATAAAATTGATTTTATGGAAAATTGAGACAATATAACGAAAATATAATTACACCACTGCATAGAGCATGAAATTTTACCTCAAATAAATAAAAAATTATGCTGAAAAAGGAGTTTCTATGCTCAAGATATGAGCCTCTGAAGTTGAACTGCAAATTCAAAAGCATGCAATGGTGAAGGGGTCAATATCCAAAAAATTTATGCTGACATCAGCATGATGTCATTTTCCAAATTTGGTATAACTACTACCAATTTTAGGGTCATCGCCAGATTTAGTTGCTGCTAACTAAATTTAGTTATGACTAAATTTAGTAATGACTAAACTTGTTGTCAGAATTAGTGAACCCCCAGATTTGATGAAACCGCCAAAAGAGCTGCCAAATTTAGTGGGGGTAGCTCTACCATAATTTAAAAAAATAAATAATAGTCATTAAAATAATAATAATTTTTTCGTTACTAAATGAAATTTAGAAATTTAAAAAGTTCTAGAAAGTTGAGAGTGAGAGGCACAAAACCCATAAATTATTTTGAGCGATTAATTATAGTTAGATATTTGTATGAAGAAAAAAAACTTTTTTCTTTTATACAAGACTTAAATCTGGGTTCAAATGTCCAACTGGGACAAAATAGGAGCTAGATCTGTCTTCTCATAACCCTAAATGCAATTAAAAAACTTGTATTTGCTCTTAAAGGTTAAAAAATGTATTTTGATTAAAAACCCTTCAAATTTACTTCAAACCTCTCTATATTTACGTATAATCACTGCAAAATCACATTAGATGGAGCCTCCAATGTTTAACTGGAATAAAATTAAGAGATCTACTATCTTTTTTGGATGATCGGATTATGGTGGTGAGCTCCAAATTTGCTCCAAGATGCTTCAAAAATCACTTGCAACTAGCAAATAGATTAAAAAAACCCCTCAAAATCTAGAATTTCTTTCACAACTTCTTGATTCTCTAGATCATTCAAAGATGGAAGAGAAGAGCATACTCATTTGCTAAAGAAAATAACAGATCTTTACTCCCAAATATCCTAAAAAGCTATCCTACAACTCACAACTGCTCTGTCACCATGTAAGATTTAGCTAAAAAGTCACCCAAAAATCAAAATAAGTGAAAGGAAAGCATAACAATGAAACTAAAATTGATAGAATAAATTGTATTCTATTCAACAGGGATGCTAATACAAAGCTTTCACATGCTTCTCTATTTAAAATGAGAGCAAGAGGTGAGTATATATAGGATAAACCACCTAAGAGACTAAAAACACATGAAATGTGGGATAAAAGATAAAAAAACCTCAAAGTAAGCTTAGTTAAGTGTGAAAAAGTCTAAGTGATGGAATTGGTTAGGGGAATAACCCTTTTCACACTGGAAAGTGAGAAAAAAGCCCCAAAAGGATACCAAACATGAAGATAAACCTTTTACACTAACACATACCTATAACCATTATGTAATTGGTAATGTTCAACTTTCAACAAAGTTGTATAATAGTTTTGAGTTTTGTAACATGGTTTATCATTCCATATTTATTATATTTCTTGTATGTTAATGAAGCCCTTATAAGTTTATATGTGAAAACCTCCTCAATGGATTGCTATGTTAAATGTTCAACACTCAGTTTAAAAGAATCATATCGCAAAAGATATATTATCACAGTCGAATACTAATTTTCACTCTCTAAATTGTTAAATTAGCTAAAGTTCATAAATTTATTTGTAGTGGATAATTCATGCTACCCTGTCACAAAGAATACTAAATAATAAATATTTAGCATATTTAAACTTTTAACAAGATACATGCGTATACATATAATAACTCGAGTTCAATGATAATACAAAAAGTCGAGGCAATTAAGTTCCACCTAAAAATTAGATTTGTTGTAAAGACGAAACGTAGTTTCCTTCATACATCTACCGTTTCTTCCCAAACGGAATATACTGTTTCCCATATCATTGGCTAATAAACCTCCATGAATATAAACATATATCAATGTGTATATACGTATCTACTATGCAATCCATATTATTACATAAATACTAAAATACAATTTCTTAAAAATACATCTGATTTTAAAGGTCGACTTAAGGAGATATCCCAAGAAAACTATTTTATGATGTTCCTCATTTTCTAACATAGTTGAATAGTTACAATTCACATAGTGTACTAGAAACGAGTATAAATATTTATATAGACTCGAATCAAACCTTAATATGGAAATCCAAGGTAAAATAAAGCTCTACCCTAGAATTAAATTCTATTGCAGCAAAGAGGAAATATATTTTCCTTCAAACATTTAGTGTTTTTTCTCAATGGAGTATACGGAGCACTCTATGTCAGTGGTTACTTCATACATTTAACAGTCTACAATGTTTTAATAAAGCACTAACTACTAATTCTTAACGCATTTCTAAAGTTAGACTATATGCAAGTAAATACAGTTGTTATAATAATATTTTGTCTTCAAGTCTCATTATGCAGGCATATATTATTTTATGTATGCAAATCTATTACTTTATCATATCACATCGTCATACACCTACAAATATACCCATGGATTTTTAACCATTCTGCAAATCGACATACACATATAAATCAACATAACAAACATATATACATGGATTTAAAAACAATACTTACCTTTTCCTATCACCACACTCCTTTATCTCAATTTTATTCATTGTATTTCTCCATACCATCCTTCCTTGTAATAATCCTCTTCCAAATTCTCTCTCCCTATCATCGACTTAACATTGAGTTTCATTTAATTTCTTTAATCATGCAAAAATCCGTTTTATTTAGCATTTCAAGTGCCACTTTATTAACATATCCTCTTGAGCTTTTATTAATTTTAGACCCTCTTAAGTCATAATTAATTGCCTTTAAATCCCAACGGATCTATGCATCAGTATTTAGAACTTAAGTTAGCATTATATTATAATTAAAGTTCCTAAATTTCAACGAAACGATTAGTTATCTCTATAAAAGATAAAATAAATAAATAAATTATTCAGTTATTTCAAGATAACTATTTTAATTAAATACTAGTGTATATGGATTATCTATATTTATATATATCAAGTATTCTAGGGTTAACATTTAACATTATTAAAAACTCTTATACGAAAAGACATCAAATTAAGACAATGATATTTACCGAATATCATTTAAATTAGTTACCGAGTTTAGACAACTTGATTAGTGTAAACATTAACAACATAACCATAAAATAACATTGAATGAGTAAATCTATGCACTATCAATATAACTGAGATCACATATAATCAAACCACCATAATCATTAACCAAAAACATGATCATAACTGAAGTATATAAGCACTCACTATCTAAATCAAACAAAAGAGTTAAACAAGCTATTTTATTATGATGTGCATGTTGGGTTACTAGTAGTTCCTCTTTCATCCCCTAATCATCCCATCTACGCCACCCTCTCTGATCATGTTCTCACTCAATCATCCTCCGAAGGAAGAATCAATCCTGCATCCACCTCATGACAAGTAGGTATTCAGTCTGATTCATCATTATATATATCAAACTAATGAAGCATAACTAACAAATATACATTCATAATGTACAAAATAAAAAAGTAAAACTATCACATAATTAATCCATTATGTAAACTAATCAGCGTATCACTATCCCATAACCAATATATATCATAAAGCTCAAATCAAAGTAATAATAATCAAATGATAACCATAATAATCCACAAATTCAAAGGTTATACTACTTAGGGTGAAATCAAGATGTAACATATGATACGATAATTTAAAATGAGTGCCATCAATTACACCACATATTTTAGGAAGTAGATTCAAAGTATGAAAATGACATATAATATTTTGCAATCTACTTTGTGATGGAAAACTTATATATTGATTTTGTAAATTTTGGATGATTATTTTAACAATAACCATAGTGTATTTTCTCACTATTGATTCTCCCACAGAATATAATTCTGCCATTACATGTGTAGGTGTCCCTTCGGCAAGATGATGCAAAACCAAACAAAGTGCTTTTTTTGGTGGTATTGGTTCTCTAACAAACTAAACTGTGTTTGGGCTTGGCATACGTGATTATAATTTTGATAAAAATATATTGAAAATAGGGAATGACATTCTATAATGGTGGTGGTATAAAACATCATGGTAATAGGGTTGTTCTTCCCATATTTCTTGTTGAATTAGATTTTAGAATGTGCATTGTCTTGGAAATTCCACCATTCTTCATATGATTTCATGATTAATGGTTTCCTTTTTATGTATATCGACATCATGTGCATAAACTAATTGAACTAAATATTCGATAGATCTAATGTATTTGAAGAAGTGTGTGCCAATGCTTCCCTAAATAAATCTATCCACAATATGATAAATTTAGGATTCATATTAAGTGACAAGCTCTGTTATATGTCTGCGATCAAAATGCAATAAATATATCTAATTATTGATATAAAATATAGGTTTATTTTGAAACAATTTTAGAATAAACTAATGACCACAACCAAATAAAATAAATGAAACATGGTAAAATTTGTTTCTATAATACTTATCTTTCTAAATTCTTTCCAAATTGGAATAAAAGCTATTTACACTATACAACAATCATGAATAATCTATTCAGAATAATATTGCACAACCATAAATCCCCATTCTTATAAGATAATACTTTGCATAGCCATATAAATTTTTATGTATGCTTTTTTTGGTGCAAACAGGGGATGGGATTACAATGTTTTTAAAGGCAGAGGAAAATTTAAAACAAAGAGATACTTTTATATAATAAATGATATTATTAATAAAGGATACTTTTCACTTATTTTGGCACCAATGTCAATTTGAAGAGCTTGGGCATTTCAAAATACTCATGTGCATGCTATCACAGAGAAAATCCCACTGATGTCCAAGGTGGGCATGCTCCAGCAGGGGCAAACATAAGACATGTGCATAGGGTAAGAAACTCTTCTAGTTTCTTCCCTCTCTTATGTAAAGACCACAAGTGTACTTGTCGATAGTTTTGTGTTCGTACTTGGATGGAAATTTTAATCAGGCATGTTTTGGGGTCCTTTAAGCTTCACCATCATGTTTTGAAAGGACCAAAATATACATTTTGACTGTAAGCATTGCTATATTTTGTCAACTTTCAATCTTTGCTCAATTTTTTTTAGAGTTTTAGCCATTTTGCACAATGTAATTTTCCCATTAAAAATTAAAAAATAAAAAATAATTGTGGGTTTTGTGCAACATTTTCTAGGAGTTTCATCATTTTTGCACAACCTTTAACTCCATACCCTTTTCTGTATAAATCTCCATAGAAAGTAGCTGAGGTGGTTTTACATTCATCTTCTTCCTCACCATAATAAGCAGATGTCAAGACAATGGCATGAGGTTGAGAATATTATTAAAATGCATACTGTGTACCCTAACAACATTCTTTATCTTATTTATTATAGTCCAAAGTGAAAGTGTGCATTCATTACACAATTGACTTTGAATTTATTTCAAAATTGGTTTTCTTACAAAGGCCGCTTTAAAATGCAGGGAATAAGGCATTCTAATAGTGGGGTTGTTTCCTTTTAAACTTTCATGATTTTACTATTGGAATGCTTCACATTATATTAAATAAAAAATATAATTATAGAAGGTTATAGAGTAATGTAGCCAGATAAATCACGACTCAAACTCTATGTTGGAGGACAAAATCGGCTCAAAACATCAAAAAATAGCCAGTCAAAGTACGACCGAAGTAACTACAAATAACAAACCATTAAAATATTAAGCATAGGTCACTACCTTAGGAGACGGAGGTAGAGGGTCATCCTTGGGAAGAACTGACCAAGTAGGCCTTTCCACATCAGGAATCTCTAGAGCATTCCAGTCATCTAGGGGGTCTCATGAATAATGATAGGCCAACCATCAGTGGACTATGTAGGAATAATAACACTCGCTAGAGACCATTATAAAGGACCAACATCAGAGTTTCCATGAGAAATCCAACCACCCCTAGGGGAGGGCAAGGTGAAAAGTGGCTCCTGCTTTGGGACTTAATTTTGATTCTACACCTCTTGGGAGGAGGTGGCAGTGGACCACAGGGTGGGCCATTTGGTAGAACTCTGCTCATAGTGCAATGGGTGCTCCCCCAGGGGTCAAGGAGATCCTTCAAGTGGTGAAGGTCCAAGGCCATTTTCTCAAGTTGTACTTGAATTTACAAGTAAACAGATGAAATAACATCAACCTTTCTATTAAAAGAAAATGAAATTTCATGGGTCTCATGGTTAAAAATATCATTATTTATGGCTTTCCAAGGTTGAAAGAGGATGATAACACAAAATAATACCAAATAAAGGCAATAGATGTTGGCTAATTATAAAACCCCCAAAAATCCCCTAACGCCAAGAGAAAGTCTCATGATCATAAGGTTAGAATAATGAATGAATCCATTGCCAGGTAGACTAAGCTTCAGGACAAAACCAAAGCATATGTTGAACAGATTCTGGATGCTTACACATCAAATAAAAGGGCTCAAGAATGTGAATATGGAGTAAATTCTCACTGAAGGGGAGTCCCTAGTAAATTAAACATCACAAGAAATGAGCTAGCTTGGGCTACAGGCCAAGGTGCCACACATGATCCAAACGAGTGAGCCAAGCCCTGGGAGAGGGCTAGAGACCCTAATGCCTATTGAGCTTGTCAAGATTCAGAGAGAATGAACTCATCACCTGATAAATAAGTTCATGAGAGTATATTTTAAAGTGTGTATCACAATTTTACCTTTAGTCTTTCCACTAGGCCTTAAGAGGCTATAGGTCAAGCTTCTGTAGCATAACATCAAGGAGAAAACCCTAAATGTGAAGGATGGAAGGTAAGTCCACATTATTTAATTGGAACTTGGTTTTTGAATCAAGTGAGGGATTCTAGTCTCTGGAGGTAACTAAATCATAGATAGTACAAATCCCTTTATAGAATAATCTTAGAGCTTTAATGCTAGGTAATTCAGCTAGGGGAATAGAAGAATTAGTGAGAATAGGAGACCACCATAAGCTATGGTCATTAAAATATAATCATGTACAAAAACCATCCCCTACCTACTTCAAGTGGGGTTTGACTACTTTGAAATCCTTCCATATACTTTTGACTACAAAGGAGCTAGTAATCTTAACAGGCACAATAATGATGAGGATAGGTTGAAATCCAATATTTTGCCAACTAGTTTTACCATAGGGAAAGCTAGAAGAGATACAATGTCAGAGAATAATTTTACAAGATTCATTGTCCTCAATAGCCCAAACAATCCACTTAACACACAAGGCCATACTTTGTTGATAGGTGTCAATGATGCCTATGCCACCTTTATGATGATGAAGGCAACAAAGCCACCTGATGAAATCCTCAAGCCCTATTAGAATTGGTCAAGAGGAAATCTCTAAGAAGTTTGGTCAGACTATCATAAGAGGATTTGGAGGAGAACCAACATGAGGAATTCTAAATAGGTGTGGCAGCCAAGATCTTGGTGCAAATGCAAAATTTCCCCATTGGAGATAGGGGTTTGGTGATCCAATACATAATCTTCCTTTCAATCATGTTGAGGACATATTTTCAAAGCTTGATCAGTGAGATATCAAAAATGAAGGGGATGGAAAATAAATTAAATTAAGTGTGGTGAGTTGTCTTCAAGTGGGAGCTTGAAGAAGAATACAAGCCAAGATACAGATTAGACAGAGTACTGGTATGGGTACAGGTGTAGCTCTTTATCTCCAAGTGGGAGATTGTTAGGGTGTGGAGCTAAAAGCTTCACCTTGTTGCAAACAGAAGGAGGAGGTTTCTGAAAGTAAGCAGTCTCCGGCGTCGGTAGGCCACACCGACGTCGATCAGGGGACGCAGAAGGGAAACCGACATCGGCAGAGGATCGGCCGGCGTCGGTCACCTCCAGGAGGGCAGGGACCGACGTCGGTCACCTGTAGCGATCAAAACTGCTGTTGATGAATAGTCAGTTAAGTGAACGTGAAGTTTGCATGTGAAGACCAGTTCGAGTCTTTGAGCTGCCCGTCTAATTTTAGTGTATGCATGAGATCTATATGAGAGACTCATGGGCTGTATTGTTAAGTGGAGAATTTGGAGAATTTGGAGAAGAGCTATGTGAAGCTTGGAGAGTTCTTCCATGGTGGAATCAAGTAGGATTCCCCATGTGTGTTTAAGTAAGATCAGGTTTGATTTGCAGGGGTGTATGGATGCGAGGTTCAGAAAGGGGATCAATGCGGGGACGTTAGATCCAAGGTGATAGCAATACATCAGCAGGATCATGGAGAGATCTACTTGGAGTACGGTTGTGTACTCGATTGTACAGATGTGCAATGAGGTGAACAACTTGTGTTAGCTGTGTGTTGTGACCTATGAGAGAAGATTACTCTGGAGGGAAGTTTACTGTAAGCCCACAGGATGTGGAAGAAAGAGTGCCACCTCTTTGTTGTAGATTCCTTTGTAAAGAGTTGAATATAATTGTATATTGCCTCTCATGTTCTGTGTGTTTTCTCATTGATAATTATTTGTTCTTCTGGATTCCGCATGTTTAGTTGCTTATACATTGGTAATCATGTGTGCTCTTAAATCTGACAAGTTGTGTCAGAGCTTTGGGGAGTTTCGGTCCTATCAATTGGTATCAGAGCGAGGTTGGACGTTCTCAGAGTGAGCTTGACTAACAGATGGGCCAGATCTGTTAAGTGTTTGTTGATTACAGGTTACTCACAGGGGTTGCTGTTTGAGTGCGAGTATAGCAAGGTAGAAGAATGGAGAAAATTCAGGCACAGGTGTAGCACCACAAGGAGTGTGGTGAGTTGTCTTCAAGTGGGAGCTTGAAGAGGAATACAAGCCAGGATACAGATTAGACAGAGTACTGGTATGGGTACAGGTGTAGCTCTTTATCTCCAAACCCCTATCTCCAATGGGGAAATTTTGCATTTGCTACACCTGTGCCTGAATTTTCTCCATTCTTCTGCCTTGCTATACTCCCACTCAAACAGCAACCCCTGTGAGTAACCTATAATCAACAAACACTTAACAGATCTGGCCCATCTGTTAGTCAAGCTCGCTCTGAGAACGTCCAACCTCGCTCTGATACCAATTGACAGGACCGAAACCCCCCAAAGCTCTGACACAACTTGTCAGATTTAAGAGCACACATGATTACCAATGTATAAGCAACTAAACATGCAGAATCCAGAAGAACAAATAATTATCAATGAGAAAACACACAGAACATGAGAGGCAATATATAATTATATTCAACTCTTTACAAAGGAATCTATAACAAAGAGGTGGCACTCTTTCTTCCACTTTGTGGGCTTACAGTAAACTTCCCTCCAGAGTAATCTTCTCTCATAGGTCACAACACATAGCTAACACAAGCTGTTGTTCACCTCATTGCACATCTGTACAATCGAGTACACAATCGTACTCCAAGTAGATCTCTCCATGATCCTGCTGATGTATTGCTGTCACCTTGGATCTAGCGTCCCCGCGCTGATCTCCTTTCTGAACCTCGCATCCATACACCCCTGCAAATCAAACCTGATCTTACTTATACCTACATGGGGAATCCTACTTGATTCCACCATGGGAAGAACTCTCCAAGCTTCACATAGCTCTTCTCCAAATTCTCCACATTCTGCACTTAACAATACAGCCCATGAGTCTCTCATATAGATCTCATGCATACACTAAAATTAGACGGGCGGCTCAAAGACTCGAACTGGTCTTCACATGCAAACTTCGCATTCACTTAACTGACTGTTCGTCAACAGTAGTTCTAACCGCTACAGGTGACCGACGTCGGTCCCTGCCTTCTTGGAGGTGACCGACGTCGGCTGATCCTCTGCCGATGTCAGTTTCCCTTCTGCGTCCCCTGACCGACGTCAGTGTGGCCTACCGACGTCGGAGACTGCTTACTTTCAGAAACCTCCTCCTTCTTCTATTTGCAACAAGGTGAAGCTTTTAGCTCCACACCCTAACAATACATAATCTTCCTTTCAATCATGTTGAGGACATATTTTCAAAGCTTGATCAGTGAGATATCAAAAATGAAGGGGATGGAAAATAAATTGAATTGTTCCCCGCAAGCAATCCACTGCCAATTAAACTTCCCATGCCACTTAGGTATAGGCATCATACTTTGATGAAAACATTGGTTTTTACTCCATTAAAGGTTGGTGGTGGAATCCATACAAAAAGTGTTTGGGCATTGAATAGCTGCATTAAAATTGGACTCCTGCACTTCAAGCATGAGGAAGGCATCATCTAAAAATTGACCAATAATGAGCTGAGAGGTGCGGTTAGGCAAAGCAATGCCACAAATGAGCCCTTGAGAAGCCTTAGAAACCAAGAGGTAACCCAGGGCTTTAGCAGATAAAACATAAAGTACTAGAGCAAGGGGACAACCTTAGAAAATAAATCAATAGGGCTCATTCTCTATGGTTTGATTCCCATTGATAGTGGGATAGGGTGAGGCATCATGAAGCAAATTTTACACTGCATAAATGAAATAGAGGCCAAAGTTGAGAGCCTTAAGCATGGCAAGAATAAATTTCCACTCAATCTTGTCATAAGCCTTTTTAAAGTCCAATTTAAGAAAAATATTTACCTGAAGAGAGGAGTGGGCCTAAGCCATGCCCTCTTAGACTACAACAAGATTATCTAAAATGTATCATCCTCTAATAAATCATGTTTGCTCTGGTCTAACATTGGTAGGTAGGATGAGTCGAGCACAGTTGGCGAGGGCTTTAGTAAGAATCTTGTAAGAGACATCAAGCAGGGTTATCAACCTCCAAATAGTAAGAATCTAAGGATATTCATCTTTGGAAATGAATTTGATATTTCCTTAATTGATCATGGGTCCAAGACACTGATTCAACAAGGATTCTTTGTATACTTGCATCAAGTTAGGACTAGTAAAATCCCAAGTGGCTTTGTAAAATTCAGAAGGGAAGTCATCGATGCTAGGGGCTTTATCATTGCTCATATAATTTAAATCCTCTGTAAGTTGCTTTGAGGTGAGTGGTGAATCACAAAGTTTCTAGTTATCTGGCTTGACCTTGCGAGGCACTACATCAAGCCAATTTTTAAGAGCTTGGGACAGCTCAGTTGTGAAAGTTGGGCTTGGAAAACCAACTTATAATGCTCTAGAAAGGTCAAGGAGATATTAGACTAGAAGGTAAACCAGGATTGAGCCACTTGAATGACCTTAATTTACATATGAGTTTGCTTGGCTTTTAAAACTTTAAATAACTCCTTGAAGGCTTTGTCACTAAGTTTGATCTAGTGCAACCGAGCGCAGAACTAAGCACCTCTAAATGCATGGATATTCACCACCTTGAGGTGGTGTTTGAGGGAGACATCCAACCTCTACAACTATACATTGAAAGGATTAGTCTCGAGGGAGCTAGAGACTCATTTGAACTCATTGAGTGTGACCTCCTTTGAGCACTTGTGAATCTGTGAGACATGTTTACAATGGTGGAAGAAGAAGGAGGTGGTGCATAAAATGGCCTCATTACACCACTCAATCTAGTTGGTGGCATATGAGTGTTGTGGGCCCAGGTTATAGATATTTTGGATGGTACCAGCATGATTCAACATGAAAGTATTGAGAATAGACTAATTACATGGCACATTGTACTGCTTGGAGATCCATTCCACTTTACAGGAAATGGGTGAGTCGTCTGACAAAATAATACTTGAGTGGACATTGATAGGCTAGCCATCAATGCTAGAAATGAAAAATATTTTTCTCTGACATCATAAATTAGTCAAGTCATTTGAGAACGTGGTTATCCCCAGATTGGTAGTTAGACCACGTAAACCAAGATGTGGGGTGAATTATCTGCCATCAAAGGAGAGGGTCTGTCAGCCCTCATTTATTTTTGAAATAATACCAAGCCTCACGTTCACCAACATACCAACACATAGGGAGGTCCCTAATGTTGTCTTGGGAGTGTTTAGTCATATTGAAGTTGTTTCACACAAGCCATGTGGTAGTAAGTAGCCCATCTACCAAAGACTCCCAAAGTAAGGCGCTGTTAAGGCTATCATTGAGAGCATAGATGTTGAGAATGCCAAATGATTATCCATCAATGTTAATAATAATCTAGACTTCTTGATGTGATGGGTCTTTTCTCATGGTAGTGATGTTGAGGGAGACCTTAGGAGTAACTAGAATACAAACATCACCACATCCTGCCTCATATAAGGTGGTAATCTGGGTGGCATTAGGCTAAATGCTTCACAAGGACATTTGGAGGAGAAACCCAGATACTTTAACTTCTTACAAACAAAGAAGACCTAGAAAACCAATATGATAATAAACAACTTGCATAGATTATTTATAGGTATACTCTATAAGACCCCTAACATTCCATGATAATACATTCATAGGGAAGGGTCATCTATTTGAAGCTCCCCTTGCCCATCCTCAAAATCTATCAATGTTTCCAAGCTATTGTGTTGGTGAGGGTGTGAAATTTGGCCTACCATAATGAAGTGGCATTTAGCATCATGCTCCTCCTGAAGAGAGTTTGTGCCCCCATGAGGTGAGATGAAAGACTACCAGGAGAATGAGCCATTAGTTGAGAACACCTCAACCATAGGCATCCTGATATTCTGGGAGGCCAAAGAAATGCTTTATGGGTTGGAAGGAACTGAGGTAGTAGAGGTTGGTAGAGAAGTCTCTTGAGAGGGTGTGATTATTAGAGGAGAATCCTCCCAAGGTGGTGGATGGGGTGTGATTTGTGGCTTAGGACCCGATGATCGTTCAAGAGGCATTGTGGTCTAACCATCACCTTGGTTTGTCAATTTGGTATTCTCAGTTTGAAGAGGTAGCTGAGGAGGCTTGGGATGACACATACGAGGACAATTCTCGATGTAGTGATCTAAATCTTGACAGTGAAGCAAGTGTTGGGAAGGTTGAAATCAACAACCTTTTGTGACCACTGTGTCTCCCCAACTTGGATTTCAATGAAATCCTTCAGATCCTTAAAGAGGTCAACCTCCACACAAACTCACTTGTTAGGGTGAGGGGAGAACCACCTATCCATTTCAATCATAACCACACATCTTATGAGAGTGATAATTGGGGGTATAAAATCTCAGAAGTGAATTGGAATTCTGGGAAGCTCAACATAGATAGGGACATGAAGGGTGGCATTGTCATAAACTTTAAAATCATGAGACTAGGCAAACATAATCATAAGCTAGTTGTGAAGGAACCAAATATTGGACTTTGCAAGAATTAGTTGTGTCTTGGAGGGCTCCATAAAGGTAAATAATAAAAAACCTTTGGTAAGGTTTTGGATTCCAGAAACATGGACACCTAGTGGCTCATAATGGTTGTGGAGCCATTTATGGAGGTAATCTTATGAGGGGATACGACCAACAAAATAAGCAATGCCAGAGAAATTTTCATACCACTTGCATCATTTTTCAATAACAACAACATGAATACTTACCTCTTGAATGGAGGAGGGGCTAAGGAATTGCATTGTCATAGACTTTTGAAACAAGCTTTTGAGCACGTTTGGGTGACATTAGCTTTGACTCTTACATCAACAGATGTATTAGAGCATAAAGAAGCCATAAATATAGGACCTACCCACCCAAAGGGTGGTGCACCAAGTGCAGTTAATGTGTTTTAGCCCTAGAAAATTCCATGGGGCTAGCGGTGTGAGCAAGATGGGCAAAGGACACAAGCATGAAAACACAAACCATGAAACCCTAGTAGAGCAATTTATCTGTTTGCTTTACTTTCATGATTTTTGTAAAGGCCATGATCAATTTTTTTAAACTTTAGGTGCATTTAAAGATTATCAAATTGTTATGAAAACCTAAAAAGTTGTTTGCTTACTCAAATTGACTTTATAAGTTTTAAATACTTTTATTAGGTGGGGTGCTTTCAAAGTTCCTTTGTAAGTGGAAATGTTAATTGTAACTACAAGGTATTTTGTAGCAAGTAAAGAGGGGGTTATTTAAAAAATATATATTTTAATATTTTTGTATAGGCCCAGGAAGACATTTATTACAACTCTTTATATTGATAAGCTTTTTAAAAATGGGGGTAAAATTTCACCATTTTGGTGCATTTGAAATCAATTAAGACCTTTAGACACATTTTTTATGGTACTAAGTGTCCTAAAATCACTATTGTAAACTTATTGACACAGTATTAGTGGTACCCGACATCCATCTTGCATGTGATTTTCATGATTACCTCCTTCACCATGGATGCATGTCCCATTGAGTCGGTCATATATTCTAGTTACATCATCTAGAAACCAAAGATGCAAAAACTCCTACAATCAAAATTCATTTGGCATGTTATTTTCATCATTGTCTCATTGTTCATGTCGAAGAATGATTGATATTTATTTTCTTGCAAAGACGATGATGTACTTGGTCTCAATGTCTCAAACACCCTTCTTTTTCACAATGTTGATTTCAAATCCCAAGGAATCCTAGGACAAGTTAAATACACTTTTGAAAAGTCAATGAATTAAAACTATTGTAGCTTGATGCAAAACTCTCTTTGATTTCACCCTCTAAATTTTCCATTCTTGAATAACTTATGATCAAATTTGAATTCATTAGGTCTCAATTGCATGTTATCGGCAAATAAAATATTGACAAAGTGGCCATCTTTCTCATTTTGTCTAAGCTGAAGATTATTTTAGTGTCTTTGTTTCTACCTTTTACTCCACTATGAATGCCTTGGGTGACCAATTTGAATGGCCCACTTTTGATCTCTTTTGTGAACAACTCAACAGGGAGTAAACCAAACTTATGAATTTTGACACTCTTCCTAGCTCTAGTCATTCACTTCTTGCTAAGTTTTCTAAAGGCAAACCTAGATTGAAGCCAAAGACTATACTCTCCATCAAACTAGCTGAATCTCCCTCCCAAGCCTCTCAACCTTCTAAGTATTCTAAACCTACTGAGTCTACTAAGGCCCCTAAGACCTCTAAACTTAGAAAATAATTTAAACAAAAAAGACTTATGGTCCATGTAAATTTTGTGGTAGGGCCGGTCATTTTGAGTCTAGATGTTTAAGAAGATAAAAGCCTTAGAAATCATTGTTAAATAAAGCAATATTTTAGTACATGTTCCTTCTTTAACACCTTCAATAGGCAAAGGGAAAGCACTCACTGCTAGGGCATTCACCATATCACAAGATAATTAATTTGATGATTCCAATACTTCTCATCACCTTACACATTCTCAAGATCTTCCTTCTTCTTTCCCAAATTATAATACTTCCTATATTGAAGTGGATAACTCTTCTAGAGTTTATGTGTTGGGATTCACTACTGTTTAGATGCAAGATGGCTCCATAAATACTATGTTGTATGTTCCCAACTTTTCCACAAATTTATTGTCTATGTATCAAACTTGTAACTTTGACACTGGGAAGATTATGGATATTACTCCACAACATGTAATCTAAGAGTTGTCATATCTATAGGATGTAGTTGCTACAAAAGATGCAGATCATGGTTCATATCTCTATACCTTTAAGGTTTTGAATCTTCCTTAATTACTCATGTCGACTCACTCAAAAAATTATGGCAATAATGTTTTGGGTACATTAATTATAGATGTACCTACAGTAGATGAGTATACATAATATGGAGATTTGCCTTTCCAAGGTCTCTTACATTGATAGGGTTTGTCCTAGTTGTATGCTTGACAAATAACATTGGGACCCTTTTTCAAAGGGTAAGGCATATCAGGATAAAACCTCTTTCGATCTAGTGCACAATGATCTTATGGTCTTTCCCACTTTTCTCTTCTCTGAAGCCAAATATGTACCCACCTTCATTGATGATTATTATAGAAAATATTGGGTGTTTTGTCTCAAGTACAAGAGTGAAGTACTTGAGAACTCAAAGCTTGTAAGGTTTTTGTAAATAAGCAATCATCTATTACACTCAAATAGCTAGGCACACATAATGGGGGGGATATGTCTCTAATGCATTTCAAGACTCTTACAAAGAACATGACATAATGCATCAATTCACATTACCTTACACCCTTCAACAAAATTGTATTACAAAGAGGAAGAATTGAACTTTGAAGGAGATGGAAAACTACGTAATTCACTCTAGAGACATGGCTCCTCAATACTAGGTAAAAGCCATATATTGTACTAATTATATTTAGAAATGCATTCCCTAAAAGGAAATGTAGAACAAAACTCCTAAGAATCTTTGTCTAGGATCAAGCTGAATATATCTAGTTTTCATGTATTTGGGAGTACTACATGGGCATTTGACTTGATGAAAAACACATGGTTATGGAAAAGAAGAGTATACCACTTATATTTGATGGATATTGTGATGATTCCAAAGCCTATCAACTACTTCACCCCATCACTCATGATGTGTTTTTCAAACATGATGTCAAATTTGATGAGAGTATTATTTGTGAAGGCCTCATCACCTTCTTCTCCACCTTCTTTTGACATTCTTCCTACTTTGAAGGACTTTCTTCTGGATAGTGACACTGATCATAATGCACACCACCTCCTCCACTTGTTTCTTGGCATATGCATGAATGGGATAAGTTTAATCTTAAGACACTTGGTTCTTTAGTGGGTGATCCTTATGTTCCTCGATTTACTTAATTACAAACATCTGACATTTCCCTATTGAATCATACCATCTTAGATTATCCAATATTATTTTATGAAGTATCAGGTAAAGTAGAGAAGGATGTTGGTACATGAGGAGTATTCGTCACTCATGAAGAATCACACCCGATATCTAGTACCACTTCTGAAGGGAAGTAAACTTGTATGATGTAAATGGGTCTATAAGACCAAATATGTGATATATGGTTCAATCAAAAAGTACAAGTCCCACCTAATTTCAAAGGGATTTTTACAAGTTGAAGGGGTAGTCTACTCTGATACCTTTGTTCCCATTGTTAATATGGATTCAGTTTGGCTTGTACTCTCCCCTGTTGCAACACATCATTGGTTAGTCTACTATATGGACATGAAGAGTGCCTTCTTGCATGGTGATCTACATGAGAAGATATACATGGAGCAACCTCCAGGTTTGGTGTACCACTCTTCACTTGTATGCAGAATCTGTTATTCTCTTTATGGATTCAAACAAACTCTTTGTGCTTGGTACAATAATATGGTTTATTTTTTATTACTTATCATTTATCTCATTGTCAGTCTAACCTATATATATATATATATATATATATATATATATATATATATATATATATATATATATGTCTAATTATGGGATCAAATTATTTTATTTATCCTATATGTAGATTATCTTCTTCTAATAAGTAATTTTGACACCATGATTGAGGATATTAAGTATAAGTTGACGAGGCAATTTGATATGATATACTTATGACTTTTACATTACTTATTTGGACTTCACATTCATCTATCACCTGATGGGATTTATCTTGGACAATAGAAGTATGCCACATATCTACTTCATTAGTTTGATATGGTTGACCATAAGCCAACCCCTACTACATTTCAGTTAGTTGTTGTATTGGTCTATAATTGTAAGACTCCTATAGTTGATCCCATTATGTATAGGCAAATAGTAGGTAGTCTCTTATATTTGACTCACACTTGCCTTTCCATCACATTTGTTGTTAACCTTATCTTTTTATTTTCACAAGAATCCCATGAGAGTCATTGGAAAATAAGTAAGCACATTTTGCACTTTATTTAGGGCACTATACACTTTTGGATTTAGTACACACCACAAGGCACTTCACATATTGTTTGTTATACTTACTCAGATTGGGTAGGAGATGTTGATACCCACAAATATACATCTAATTTTGTATACATTCTTGTCTTAAGACCAATTGCATGGGGATGCAAGAAGTAAATTGTCATTGCCTTGTCATCTACTTCAGAAAAATATAAGGGAGTTGTCAAAGCAGTCAAGAGGCTCTATGGATTAGATAGTTGTTATATGAGTTATGTTTTCTACAACACAACTCTACTACTCTTTGGTGTGGAAAACAAAGTGCTAGTGATATTTATTGAAATCATGTTGAGCATTAGCAGACAAAACCTATTGAGATACATATGCAATTCATTTGATAACTTAATCAAGATGAAGTCATTTATTTGGAGTTTGTGCCCATAATTGAATAGTTTATCGACATCTTCACCAACCCCTTGTTTACACCTCATTATAATTAATTAAGAACATTGATTGGGGTGAAGGAAGTTTTCCTCAGGGTGAAGACCTTCCTTCCTTCTTCTCTCACCTCTTTATTTTATTTGTACATGGGTACCTAAAATGGTCTAGTAGTTTGGGTCCATCTTCTCTTCCTCATTTATTATTCACTTACATGAGGGTATTAGAGTATTATACATTAGTTTACTAGTTCTAAGCTCTAATTAAAAAATATTTAATATTTAGTAATTAAATTATGTGCATTAATTACTTGTGTGACACTTGTCATGTACCTATATTAGAAGGTTCCAACATTAATTGGGGTGAAGGAAGTTTTCCTTGGGGTGAAGACCTTCCTTCCTTCTCTCTCCTCTTTATTTTGTTTGTACATGGGTACCTAACATGGCCTAGTAGTTTGGGTCCATCTTCTCTTCCTCCTTTATTATTCACTTACATGAGGGTATTAGAGTATTATACTTTAGTTTACTAGTTCTAAGCTCTAATTAAAAAATATTTAATATTTAGTAATTAAATTATGTGCATTAATTACTTGTGTGACACTTGTCATGCACCTATATTGGAAGGTTTCAAGTTGTAATGCATGTTATAGACAGGGAAACTTATGGGTGTGACAATTATCACAAGATCTTTCTAGTGAAAGATTCTTCTAGTCTCTCTATCTCTCTCTCTCTCTCTCTCACACACACACACACATTTAAGGAGCACAAGTTTACTTGTGTAAAATAATGAAGAAGAGAGAGATTGATAATCTTTTTTGAATCAATAATATTAAAATTTCTTTTGTTTAATTTGAGTGATTCTTTTGGCCTATGACCCATTATTTTCTAGTGAATGTCTCTGGTTAGATGTTGTCCCATTTTTTGCTCTTTTTACAAGAAACCATGAAGCAAGTTATAAACCATTTCATCTCCCTCTATAATAAAATTTTCAAGGAAACATACAACTCTTGTGGAAATAGATGGAAAGAACTTATCCCTCCATCACAACAAAAATAATCTTGCTCTATTTTCAAATTCAATGTTGCAAACAATAGGTAAATTAAGTTTAAGAATTTTTTGAAGCATAACAATATTTGGTGGATAGAACTGAAATTCAAAATGCCTTCCCTATGGTTTCTAATACTTGTATGGACATGAGCAACACGATTTGATGAGCAAGTGGAGAACAATAAATACGATAAATTGAAGAGAGACAAAGACACCATCCCAAAACTGTAGTTAGACATAATACACCTTATTATTTGAGATGCACACTTTATGTATATTATTTTATGTTATCCAGAACTAACTTTAATTGTACATAAACATGAAAATGATTAAGTTGGGAGGTATGGTGAGGCCCAAAAATGACAATGATCCCATCACTTATTATTTCTCATAACACCTCCCTTATCATATTATTATCACTCTTTGAATGCACAATATGCATATATACACACACATAATAGATAATATAACAAGCAAGTTAATTTTAGTTTATATATGTTATCTCTAGATTAACTAATCTGATTTAGTGATTATATATATGATATTTATAATGATGAATAGAATGCAGATGTATCTTGCTTATGTGTTTTACACACCTAACCACCATGGCAAGATGACTCGTATCCATCTGTTGGCTAATGCATTGTTTCATTATGAAAGCACTTGCCGTCCATAACAACTATCTGTGTTAGCTTGTAGCAATTTTTGTGGGTGACTTTCCACTCATATGTAATCTATTAAGTTAAAACTACCACTTATAACCATCTCAAATAGACTTAATAAGTATGCATGATAATATTATAAGCTAGTGGCCATCATAACTTCACTTGTGATGCCCTCACTCTTATTGGACCACTATTTGTTGTCTTAATTATTTAAATGGTAATACTATTCTCTCCAGTTTTAATATTATTTATATTTTTTGTTAGTTCAACTTAGTATGGTCTTATTGTTGTAACCTTTAGGATTTTGAATCATCTAATAATAACCTCACCTCTTCCATATAAAGAGAGAGTTGCATACTATAAGATATAAAAACCAAAAAGAAGAACAATCATAATCTTTTGTATCAAGAATATGTTTGTAATCAAATCATTGTAAATGTTCTTGTAGCAATTCCTTTATTGATACAATTTGAATATTAATAAATAGCAATTGCATCAAGTTAATCCTATCTTAACAAGGAAGGGATTCAAACTCCAATCCAACTGAGGCAGGGCCCACTCATTAGGATTCAATAGTAAAGATTCCCATCCCTTAGTATTTTTATGTTGTATGAGTATTTATTTTTGTAAATGTGAGTATTTTATTTATATTTCATTATTGCAAGTGTGAGTATTTAATTTTAATTATATTTTTGCAAATATCATTTAGTGTTTGTCTGTGGGAATCTTCCATAATCTTAGTTAGCATTTCAATTTAAAGTCTTTGAAGTTCAACATGTTTGAATTTTAGCAAGTGTGTTTGATTCCCAACAAGTGTATTTCCTTTCAATGCAAAAGAGTGTGCATTTACTTCTATTATTGCTTTGAGTTATTATTTACTATACAACAACCATGCTAGTTCTCTTAGTCATTTAAAATAGTTTAGTGTTGCATATACAATGTGTATCCCTTGCAAAGTATACATCCCTATATTGATAATTTAAAGTACTACCATATAATTAATATTACCTAGGGACGATACATATTTTAGACTCTATAAATGTGACCATTATTTTTACAATGGTCCAAAATTGTACTACCTTTGTATGTTCACATTAACATTTTTTATTGGCCTTTCGAATAAATCAGCGAAATTTTTTCTTACCATTGATACTTTCTAAATTCAAAATTTCTTATTGATAAAAATCTAATATTTTACAAAATTATTTTTCTAAGTTTAAAAAATGTAAAAAAATGAATATCTGTTTCCAAAATGTATATATTGCTAACAAGAAAGTATCAATCACTAACAAATATGGCCCATTTGGTTCCAATGTGGCAGTCACCATATACTCAAAATGTTCTTACTAACTCTAATAGTTGTTCCATTGGAAGTGCTTAACACCCCAATTGAAATTGTTAACTTTATTTTATCTAAGCATAACATTATTTAGTTTAAGAATTTTTTGTTTAGGCACAGTCAATGTGAGCCTAACACCTTTATTATATTTTATAGGCACCTTTCTAGTAAAAGAATCTAACCTCATATGTAGCATCAAATGACTTCATGGGATTGTGCATCGTGTTACAAGCATGTGCTTAAGCCTTCATGAAACTTCTATTGAGAGAGAAGAAAACACAATCATGCACCAAAATATGGTGGTCTCTACCCACCCTAACCTTCAATTGAACTCCATATCCAAATTACCATAATAGAGAAAATAAAAACATTACAAGACAAAGCCTCACAAGTATTGATATCATACATAAAATGCCTCAATATTCTTACTATTAATATGTGTTTGACATATTTAAGCATTTCCATGATGGCACAGATTGTTGGTGGTTGGCCTACTAAGTTTGCACCCCTCTTTCAACCTACAAAATGAATCACAATATTTATAATTTAAATGGATTCAAAATTCAAATGAAATAATGATAGTACATGAACTTAAATATTAAAATTAATGGTTTTATCATTTCAAGAAATAAATATAAATATATGTATTTATGCATGCATGTATGTATGTACACATATATCATATTAGGTTTATAACCAAGAAGACCATGTTGTAATAATAGTTTCATCCTTTTTATATCCATGCTTTGCATACCCAATACTCATTCATTCAATGAATTAACATATGAATGTTGTAGTTTATTAGCCAAAACATGTCTTTTCTTTGCTACACAATATATAACTCATACTATATGGTCACATGGATTGTGGTGATAGGCGTAAGATATATAATTGTGTTTTGTGAATAGCCAAAGATATTAGCATTATGGTATTGCATGTTAGTTACTTTAGTAGATGTTTCTCTCATGCCTTCAAATTAGCTATAAAAATAAGGGAATTATCAACTACTACATTAGGATATCATGTAATCATTGCATTATTTTTTCAAAAAAAATTACATGCATTCTTTATGTTTCCACAATTTGTAACTAATGCTGCATTAGGGTGTGCTATCATTGCATTAGGATGTCCTGTAATCATTGTATTAGTTTTTCAAATGATTCATCTGCCTTCTTTATGCTCCCATATTATGCAACTAAGATTTCATTAGGATTAATTTACTCATTTTTATTATGATATCCTAAATCAATGCATTAGGTAATCACTTAATACTTATGTTAGTTTTTTAAACAATTTATGCACATTCTATATTCCTCCACTTTTTACAGCTGAGATTTCATTGGGGTAAACTCACTCATTACATTATGATATCTTATAATCATTAAATTAGTAATTCAAGGTTGCTAGTTAAGGTTGTGTACATATATCAAAGCATAATTTCATTGACATATTTGTGTTGTGTTGTAGTTGAAAAATCCCTATGTATAAAAAATATGGGAGCAAAAATGTTTGACAAAATGTCTCAACGAAATGTGGTCAAATAAACCACAATGAATGTATGATTAAAAATGTGAGAGCATATACAAGGAATGTGAATGGTTTGAAAAACTTTCTCAAAAAAATGCGACAACATATGATTGTCATACTTTGTCAAATAATTCGCATGCCTTTACGTTGTCATATTTTTCAAATGAGATTGTATTAGAGGCTATATACCTTACATATTTAAAATATTATACATTATATTATGTAAATCCATAAAAGCATAATAGAAATCAAATATTTTTCATATGTTATAATTGCAAACTTTTATATATGTACAAAAAATGTGGTTGTATACAAAGGACACATGAACTATTTGAAAAATGACCTAAAAAAAATGTTGTTACATGGATTCTAGTGATGGATGAAATGTAGTCGAATTGGTTATTAACAAAAGGGAATTTACCAAATTTAGTTGTTAGATTAGAATTGTAATTCATATATTTTATTGAAAGTGTTTTAACCCCACTTTCATACTTGTGATTACCATATAGATTGAATTGTTGTTATGATATTTATGAGTAATTGGGAACTATGATAGTTTTCCCCTTGCCGTGACAATTAGAATATCACACTTTTTTATAGTTATAAACTATAATAATATACTAAGCATTCAACATACATACTTGATAATTGTTTGAGATATAATTATAGATGTTTTTGGTTCAGTGTTTATGTGTTTTAAAAGCTTTGATAGGGGATATTTTTTTAGGGAATATTTTGACTAGACAAAGATCTTATTTAGGGAATGTTTTGAATCCATAATAGTTTTCATCCTTTATATAACCATGATTTATATACCTTTTAATCATTTCATTGAATGAAATGATGAATGAATGTTGTAGTTTCTCAAACAATTCACATTCCATCTCTATGCTACCACAATTTGTGACTTAGTTTGCATTAAAGGGTATGAATCTTAAACATTTCAAGGTTGCTACATAAGTGTATTTACATCAATAAAGACATAAACAAAATTATATATTTGTCATATGTTGTATTTGAAAACACTAAGATAGACAAGGAGGAAAATGTGGCAGCATACATAAGGCTTGTGAACAGTTTGAGAAAGTATTTCAATGAAATGTGGTCACATGGACTGCAATGATGGACTTAGGACACAATTTTTTTTATGAATATCCAAGGATCTTAACATTATTTACTAATATGTTAGTCAATATAATATATTTTTCTCTCAATTTAGTGATATATGAATCTTGTGAGTTTTCAAACAATTCATGTCCCTTTTCTATATTGTCACATGTTTTAACCGAGTTTACATTAGAGGGTAAGTGTCTTACATATTTAAAGCTTCCTATATAAGGGTATATAAATCAAAAGTATATATTTTTCATATTTTTTAATGTACCTTGATAGAAATACATCATGTTTTCACCATGAAACTATGACCATGTTTGGGAAGTCTCATTCATATCATATATAAAAGACCTAACATTGTGTATTACTTTTTGAACCCATTTCATAAGTGGCAAAGGAGCTAGTGGTAGTGATGGAGGAGAATTTACATCTTGTTATTCCTCAAAAACAAGATCATCATAAGTGGAAAAGTCCTCAAATGAACTAGATGAAACATATTGGCTAAGAGAAGGGGATTTAGGAGCTAAATGTTGGTTAAGAAGATGTTATTCAAATTGAACACTTTTATAAATAACCTACATATGTGTGACAGGCTCAAAAAATTGTACCCCTTGGCATATTCTAGGTAAACATAAAAAATGCAAGGCTTGCTTGATTTTTGCATTGCCTTGAATTTGTCCTTGGGGATGTGTGCCCATGTAGACACTAAAAAACTTTGAGATTTTTGATAGATGGTTTCTGGCCACACCAAGCTTCCTCAAGATTCTTCCCTTATAATTCATGGTGAGGTGTCAAGTTTTGAATGTAGAAAGCATAGTTGATGGCTTTTGCTCATTTTTTCGGAGTTAACTCCCTTGTTTGAATCATAAATTTTACATCTCCTTCATAATGCAATATTTTCTTTCAACAAATTCATTATATTTTGGGATATATAACACAATGTACTAAATTTCTATGTCACATTCAATGCAAAAGTTTTCAAATTCACCATTGACATATTCACCACCACTAAATGGCCTAATTACCCTCATATACTTTCCATACTTCCTTCAACTAAGGCTTAAAATTCCACAATTTTATAAAAAACCTTATTATTATGTCTTATGAAGTAAATCTCATTTCTTTGGTAGAAGTAATCAATGAGAAAGAAAGTATTTAAACTTCTCATAATGGGTATGTGCACGGAGTTGGGGGATAATTTCATGGACTTACCCAACAATGTGCACATGTTATTACATAATGTGTACACATTATTACATAACATGTACGCATTTTGTATAAGGAACACATATGCATTCTTTTACCAATAAGAATGCCTACGTATTCTTATAATTAAAAGGAATGCATACACATTACCTAAACATAAAAACAAAAAAAAAAAACCAAATTCTTCATTCTATTTATTTTCTTTGGCATTCACATTTTTCTCCTTGGCATTCACATTTTGCCCTCCCATTCATGTTTTACTCCCTTAGTGTGGAAATTGTTGCTTTTCCTCTAGCATTCATGAGATCGATGATGTTGTCATAAAGAAGAGGTAAGTTTTGTGGATTAAATAATTTTTTAAATTTTTTTGTGAATGTTTTGAAAAATTTGATTTGTAATTTTTCTTCAACAGGTTGGCATTCTCCGCCTAACCCTCCACTTAATCCTCCATCTAACCCTCCACCTAACCCTCCTATGGTTCCACTAGATCCCCCAAGCAGTCAAGAGATATAGTTGCTCACATAGTGGATAACAAATTTTAAATTGAGTAGATAATTAGGAAAATAAGGGATCCCACTTCCACAAACACCCATCTCACCTATTTGGCCAATACCCTAGAGTTAGTATTAGGTTAAGTTGACTCAATAATGAGTCAAATTAATAGATGAAGCTTATATAAGGATATTTGTAGGGCTTAATATGTTGATAAATTGTCAACATATGAGGTGAAGAAGAAAGAAATAACAAAAGAACAAGTTTGTACCTTATTTATTGACCCAACCACCAATACACCATTTCCCATAACGACCAAACATTTTCCAATCCATAAATTCCAACACAATTTGATTAAAGCCAATTTTTTGGAGTGATGGTAGATGGTGTTTGAATATCTACCTTGTAATAACCATGAGGTACCTTTGTACTTTCTGAGGAAACTCTACTATGAGTTTGTTCTTAATGAAATTCCAAACGATTTTGACTATGGTGAGTTTCAGGGCTATGGGAAAGGCTCTGCATAAGATCGACCATGTGCATGTCATGCACCTAATTAGCCTACAAGGATCCTTACCCAAAAGCTACTTCATCTAGAGATTCCCTCTAAAATGAATGAGGTTGTGGAGATAGATACTTTGCATGTGCTTAGTGCACCTACTAATACTCTCGTTCATCATACGAGTAGGTTTTTAGAGACAAATGCTTGAGATACTCCACCTAGTGGTCGTACCTGACCCCACCCATGTATATATTGTGGTGCTATATGCATTGGACCTTCAAATAATGATGGTGGCTCTTCAAGGGGATTTGAGGTCTTGACTGATGAGTTGTTGGCACACACATTTGGTTTGGATACATTGGGACTCTCTACACACATGCAAGCATCTTTTATATAAATTTTATGTTAGATTTTCAAGTTATATTTTCAGATTGAAAAGGTAAAAATTAATTTAGACATTTAAATTGAATAATATATATGTATATTTTTGTGTTCCAGGAGGAGATGTTGCCTTCAACATCACAATTTTAATTTACTGAGATAGGTAGTGGGCCAACCACTAGTACATATATCTGTGTCAGTACGACACCATATACATTTATAGAGGTAAAATTTCAAGTGAATCTTATGTACTCTATATGTACATTCATACACCGTATCATTGGTAGATTTTATGTAAGAAAATATAGAATATCTAATATAATTTTGCTAGACTTTTTATTATTTGATGTATTAACATGGATTGGCATAGTGTTAGAAACTCATCCTCCATCTCAAATTTTTTGATTTTATTTTGACTTTCAAACTATGTTTACAATAACCAAAATAACAAGCTGAACATTTGCTTGATATCCCATTATATGTAGTTCCCATAACAGGTCAATCCTAATCAATAAGATT
This sequence comes from Torreya grandis, assembly GCA_037957365.1. NCBI lineage: Eukaryota > Viridiplantae > Streptophyta > Pinopsida > Cupressales > Taxaceae > Torreya > Torreya grandis. Next base: position 1,399,210 of record JARHVA010001134.1, read on the forward strand.
GGATGTATATATATATATATATAGAATTCATTTGATAAAAGTTGTTTGGTACAATATATTTCTATCAATCCCAATTGAGCATAGCATGTCTTCATCAATATGCACACCACTCCTTTCTTTTAAATACTAGCCTCATAACCAACCACTTGATTCCTTGTTATACTAATCACATATAGTGGTTCAATCTCTATGATTGATATACAAAATGGTCATAGCTAGCAATTCAATTCCCATCAATTCCAGTTGAGCGAAACAATTTCATCTCTCTCTATGGAGTTATAAATTTAGATGGCATAGCCTCTTGATCTCATTGTACATAGTCAATTCCAATTTCCAACCAGACTCTAAATATTGGTTTATATAGAGAGGCAGGTTAATCCCAATTGAAGATAGATCCTTAATCTTGATGGGGAATAGTGGGTTAATCTATCCCCCTATCTATCTCACTCCCAAAATATTCATAATATTTATATTTAATTGGAATTCACTTGATCCAACTTTTCCAATGCTATTGCTTCTTGTGTTTCATAGGCTCTAAATCAAAAATAGTCATTTTGGATTGATAGGCGCTCAATCCCAATTGGGGATAGTCATTTGATCCCATTTGATAAGAGCTAGTATCCCCCTCTTTATTAGTAGAGTTATATAGAGTGGGGCATTAGATCCCATTGGTTTGTTGGGAAAGCGTAAACTATAAACTATAGCCTATATGGATATGGCATAGGCATTTCAACCATATACAAATAGGGGATCTCAACCCTATATAGATAGATGGGGTCGAGTAGTTTGTTACCACCACCTACTTAGGGGGACCAAAGACCTACTATATCTAGCTGGTGGAGAGGGCCTATCTATATCCATGCACTTTCGTCACTCAAGTGACATGCCAACTCTATAAGACTATAACACCTTTCATCAGGAAAGTCCCCCTGAAATGAATATCGCATGTCGACAAGACTATGGCAGCCTTTATTGACCTCAACCTACTTGCACTATAGACATATATACCTTCCCTTGAAAAAATTGAGGGAAATCTAAGGATAGATAGTTGACCTAATGTCACCTATAGGGAAACCAAAATCATGCACTTGTAAAGAAGACTACCCACTCACTCTTATCTCTACAATATTCTATTCTATTTTCTGTATGTTTCTCTAGATTTTGATGAGACCTATTTTATAAGGTTTTAGACACTCTTAAAAGTATTGCATAGATGTTCCCCATAAAATCAACATATCACTTTACCTGTCTTAACTTGATTAAAACTAGTTTACAAACTTTGCAACAAACACCTATACATGTTACTTGTCTTATCACAATGACTGTTTTTAAGGGATTTTTTATCACACCAATACTCAGTTGGATGAAAATTTAATGAATGTTTGTAAGAAAAGTGTTCAAGGTGTTAACATGATCAAAATTTCAAAACAAATCAGCTTAGACACCATAGCTCCTAGGGTTGTCCTCAACTATACCAAGTCACTGCCTTAAGACAATTAGGCCTAATGACCTTAATCAGGTTAAAATCTGAAATACACCTGAACAAAGTTATAAAAGCATCCAGACTAGTGTATATAAGTGTATCAAGGATGTTTCAACACATAACTTGCATTCAATGACATAATTTCACAAAATTCACTCATAAATCCTCCCTTGTTGTCTTGTCATTCTCCTTCATGAAACTAAAATTTCTTGCCTTCATTGTGGTGTTACAAGTCACATCACATTCATGCTTCCCATGACCTCATTAGATATTTTCATATCTTAAGCAAGACTAAGTTTGTTAACAACTTGTTTAATCAATGAATTGCCCAAGTTATTAATTATTAGGTTGTTTGTTTAGTTGATGACTAGGGTGGACACTCCATCATTATGATTCGAGACAAACTCGGGCATTGCTATTGTAATGCCATCTACATAGGCACTCATCTAAGTATGCATATTCACTTGTAATTTTGAATAGTAATTTAAACTTTTGTTTTATATTTTTTACTATATACTTGGGAAAATATAACTTATATGCATGAATGTATTGTGTATGCAAGGTTGTCATATGGAATTTGATAGTCTGATTCAGATGACTACTATGATAAATCCTCATGTTTCATCATTATTTGACTTGCTTATTCATGCAGCTAAACTTGGCACTAACCCAAAGAGCATCAATGATAAATTGAGAAGGAACATGAGATTGTAGTTAGTGCATGTTTAAATAATTTTTTTATTATAGTTTAAAATGCGTTTATTAACTGGTTTCATGTATACTTGTTAATTTTATAATGATTTTTGTATTTGAACAGGTTTGACTACAAGCGAGCTATGAGCGTAGTACTCGTAGTTGAACATTAGAGTAATCCAAACATTTGAGATATCTCTCTCTACAAGCAAGGCATCTCAGGGAGAGTCTTCTTTAAGGAAGGAAAATAGAGGGAGATTATTTGATGATTAAGATGTATTTTTTTGTATGCCTATATGGTAAAGTACACATTTTTGGCATTGTACATGTGTATATGATGTATTCACCTGAAATTAGATACTATGTTGTTAGACATGATGTAATTTTTTGTATGCCTATATGGCAATGCATGTATTATTGACATTGTATGCCTATATATGACATTTTTACATGGCATTCTTATTTTGTACATGAATATTTAAGAAAACTAATGAAGTAAGTCTTGTTTGAATCACTTGTGTTCAAAGTATTATGAATGATTGGTTTTAAAGTATTCATAAGGATTACAAATGTTATGAGATTGAGAATAACTTGTTAGGATAATGTTGTAAATTAGATTGGTATGACATAGCCTATAGTTAGAAATATTGACATTTCTTATTCTTAATAAGGTTTGTTTCTATAAGAATGCAAATTAAATAAGAATTAAGGGGTATTATCTTTTCATTAATTGAATCCTATAGTGGTGATTAAATCAATCTTAGATTGGTAGTTGTTATATATCTAGTCACATATATTGGTTCTGAGTCTTGTGCATCGAGTGGGATTAAGGAAAACATAACCTTATAAGAAATAAATAATATCAGTGATTGCATTTGAATTATGTTTGTAAGCTCATGGCCATCTACAATTTCTCACAGGTCCAGAACTTTGAGTTTGTTGTAGGTAGAATCTTATTTTGAACATGTGAATTAATTGTGGCTAGAGTGATGATAATCATCTACTCTATTTACTTTATCTGATGATATTTACTCCCAATATTAACTTTATAGTCCTTTCCTAGGACTTTGTAAATATATTGCATAATTCAACACTTTATAGGTCAGTAACAAAGGATTATTATTATCTTAGATTGGTTTAGACTATCATGTGAAGATTCAATTCAACACATTCCTTTAGATCTACTCCTCAATGAGTTTCTTATAGAACCTTGGTTTAGACTATCATGTGAAGATTATATATAATCAAAAGAGATATATGTAAATGTTTACCACATAAGAAATCATTTCCCTTATTGATTTCTAAAGAGATTTAGACTCAAGTTTCAAAATTCTATTTCTAGGCTTTTGCACCTAATTGACTCTCAATAGGTCAAAATCACAATTTGACTCTTCCACAAGCTTATACCTACTTTCTCAAGGGCTTTCAAACATAATAAAGGTGATCCAAGCCTTGTACCAAGCTATAACATTCAAAAGTAATGAAAACTCACCTTTGACCTTTTGAAGCATTCCCCAAAAATGAGCATCTATAGGCAGGTGAAAACATATTGGATTTCTTGGACACCTTTAGGATGATATGAGGTTAAAAAACCATGTTTACATGTTCTTTACTTGAATTAACTTTTATTCTCCCCTTCAAATGATCAAAAATCCAACTTTGCTCTTTATGTCTTTGAGACTCCCTGTGGGGTTTTAATGGATTTCAAAGTGTGAACACTCGTGAAATGTGATTTACAAGATCAAAACCATCCTCTTATTCTTTTAAAATACTTCCATAAGTTTGGAACCCATTTTTATACCTTTAACCTCCAAGAAAATGCCTACACCAATGATGATTATTATGAGACATGAAAGGGATTGTGTATATACATCAGGAACTTACACTATATTCAAAATATTATGGATAGGTATATTAGGTCATGAGGATAAATCCTACCAAGTTTCAAAGCCTTTGGGTGCATATTTAGGCCTGTGGACTAAGTTTCAAAACTTTACCTTGAGCTGCCTACTTGTTTCCTACATGCCTAAACTTGTCTTTCTTGAAACCTTTACTTGAAACCTTGAATGTGATAAAATATAAAGGAAAAAATATATTTCAAACATATTATTATACCATTTTCAAACCTCTTTAAGGCTTAAAATCCTAATTAGCACTCAAAACTGACAAAAATTTAGTTTGGTCTCCAATGGTTACCAACTGAATGGAAGACGTCTGTGTAAGAACAAAGAGTATTTTCACCTTTTTTATGACATTAAGTATGTAATTTTATGATTTTATGGGACATATATACCATTCTTACCAAATTTCATGCTTTGACTTGACCTGTAGATGCCCCAAAATGGCCAATTCCTCCAAGGCAAGCTCCAATGTTGATCGTGATTAGACATGGGGTTGATTGTGATAAAATAGGGAATGGTTACCCTTGTCAAGAAACCTCAAAAATATGTTGGATAGGCATATTAGGTAATAATGAGTCTCTCCACCAAATTTCATGATTAGATCATGTATATTTTGGCATGTAGGCCCATTTTTCAAAAAGCTAGTGACATGTTCCCTACTTGGTCAAGTTTAAAAACTGAGCTTCCTTCCCTTTTGCCTTGGTTTGAGATAAAATAAGGTGAATTTTATTTGAATATGTCATGAACCTCATTTTAATTATTTCACATTTCATTGGTTTGCCTTTACCTTGATGTAACCCTTCAGTATGTCTTCTCATCTTCCTTAACTTCTCTTTCTTGTCAACTTTCTCACTCTTGGCTTCTTGAATTGTTCTTCTCTTCCCTTAGGCTCTACATGGATCTTACTCATCCACTCAAATCATACCATTCATCTTAAATGTACTCTTTTAAGCTATCTCACACTAGATTCCAATAAGCTTCAATGACCAAATCTCTTCATGCTTGAACCAGGTCTCCTGCAAGCATTCTTCATCTAGGAATACCTTTATTAGGATTCTCACACTTATTCTATGCCACTTCACACTTTACCAAAATCTCAAACTCCAACTTCACTACTCACCCTCACCATTTAGAATAATAGCTAATATCATTTTTTATGATTTTCTCCACTGTATGAAATAATACGAATGAATAAGGAGAAATTAAAGACACTTTGAGATACCCTTTTCATCTTACTTCTCCACAACAAGTTTCATTTAATAACTCTTTTTTATAAATGCCTTTTCTAATATGTACTCAGGCCTCATGAGGTCTCTTCACCTCTTTATAACATCCAATCATCAGAATCTGTACATACGATCACCTTACCGGTCTAGAAACTCCATATCCCTTTTCTCTATGCTAAAACACATAAGACTTCAAAATTTTGTTGAATTCCACTAAGGAAACAATAGTTATTCCACATTTAGTTTGCTAACCCTAGACTAAGGTTTTCAAGGTTTGTGATAGACTTGAGAGGGTGTAAATTGGATTTAATTTTTTCTTTCATATTTTCAAATGTGCCAAAGGACTCCACAACGTCTACTTATCATGTTCACAACTTTTCCATTCATAAAATTTTCTTAGAAAACGCCTAAACACCTAAGACCAAGACGTTTGCAACTTCCTTTTGAACACAATCAACCTATGTATGCCCTAGAGGGCTTAAACTAAGTTTCAATGAATCTCTTTGTATTTCAAAACATTTCAATACCTAGATAAAGTCAATTTATTTCCAAACTCATAGCATTCATTCCATTCCCAAACTTCCTCTCTTGCTTTCACTAACTTCTTGTTAGGCTATTCTCTTAGGTCTCAAATACCAAATCTTGGTATAGGTCTCAATGGCTCAATATTTTGTCTTTGTTGGTCTTAGATGACCCTATCATATTTGTCTTAACCTCTTCTAATTGCTCAAACACACTTCAACCTTCGATTCCACATATAAGGCTCATAAGGATAATCTTAGGCTTTTAGCTTTTTTTGTGCATTTCCTCTTTGTTTGGTCAAACTTAACACTATTTTCAAGATGTAGTCACATTTATATCCACCCTCTATCTACTTCTAGATGTGTGTCAAGTTTATTCCCTAACTCCACACTTACAACACACTTCCTTTGTAACCCATCTCTCTATTAGGCCTAATTAGCTCTTAAACACACCCATAGGTCTAAAAACCATATTGTACGCCCCCATTTCAATCTAAACCCTATTTATTCACTTCCCTCACATATAATTAGGTATGATTACAATATTTTAGCATTTTTTCACAGTTAAAACTTCCTAAAACATCAAAACCCTAATCTAGGGTTTCTCTTCCTCTATATAGGCTTGAGAGCTTATATAATTCCATTTATTGAGTTTGAAAATGTTTCAAAGGACCTAACTACCACATCTAGGTGTGTTTTCACCCCCTCTATCTATCTAACTTATTTATAAGCCTTATTTAATCCATCCAATATTGAAACACAATAAAATGCAATAGATTTCATACCTTTTTAGTTAACTGTGCAACATTTTTAAGGGATTGTGTACTTTCAATACATTATGTGCCTCACCTGTGTCATTATTATGACTGATATCTTCATCCTTGTGTCTATATTTCACTAACATACCAACCTATCATGTGATTAGATCCACACATCCCTTCATTAGATAATATATGAATGAAAATAAGGGTTTTAATGCACCTACAAGATTTAAATAATTTGAGAACAATTACCAATCAATATTAGGTTTCAAAGGCTCTTATCTTGATCTATAAACTGTTCTCCATGCTCATATTCTACCAAATCAATGACCAACCACGTGGTCTCAAATGAAACTCTCCATTTCTCGACATAAGAGAATGCAAAAGACATCAACTGTGAAAACATGGTATTATTCCTAGGCTGACTGTGTATTCAATAATTTATCATTTGGACACCACTCTACTTAAAACTTTAAAACTCTCACATGGACACCACACTAGTTTATACAAAGGATGCTCCTACATCAATAGTTTCAAACACTTGGTTCCATTTGGTCCATGATACCCCTTGGTCAAGCTTTGAAGCCACTTTAACCACCTATATGTGGCCATTTTAGGCCTAAATGGCCATCTATGTGTATTTTCCTATTTGTGAAACCTCTAAAATTTCTCATCTCTCATGAACCACAAACTTCTTCCTTGTTAGTGTCAAGATCCTTCCATTACCTATAGGCATGAGATTTAGCCTAATTAGGCTTAGAAGGCTTGATAGGTTGCTTGATTGATTAGTATCCACCTGAAGGATTTTTGACCCTTATAACACTTTTACAAGCTTTAAACAAACCTTTCAAAGGTCTTGAAACCCAATTCCAATGGCACTAGCTTCTAGCCACGTGTATATGATTCACTTGGACTATTAGGCCTTTTAGGCTTTTTAATGGCCTCCAACTAGCAAACTAGTACTTCCAACATGTTTGGAGGGGTGGATAACATCTAGGACTAGGTTATTGGCCTCTCATCTGGCTCGGTCAACAAACCCACCACGTATTTTGAGCTCAAAAACACCCTTCCCAATACAAGAAAGATGTTAATTTTTAGCCTAACTTCATGCATGCATAAATTCAAAATTTTCAGTTGTATGCATGAATCATATTCATGAGAAATCCCTATAATTTCATCCAAAATATAGTTTGAATCACCTCTAAGAGTAGTCCATGGTAGAAGTTATAGTGATGGGTCCTAAAATACAACTTTTTGGCAACGAAGAGATAACTAGTTGACCTCCAACTAGCAATTTTACCTGCAAGACTCACAAGTGTAAATCTATTATTTTGAGCACAACTATATAGGTAAATTACACATATTTAAATGATTTTGACATCCAATTCCATCTGTAAGTCTATTTTCACTATTATCTTGGAGCACAAAAACACTGATAATAAATATTATTAGAGTTGAAGCTACGATATGAGAACTGCATTTCTAGTACTTGTTGGCTAAAAAATTGCACTACTAACACATCTTAAGGGGTGGATAACATCTAGGTCCAAGTTATTGGCCTCCCATTTGGGCCAATCGACAAACCCACCACCCATTCTGGGCTCAAGAACACCCTTCCCAATATAAGAAAGATGCTAATTTTTAGCTTAACTTTAGGCATGCATAAAACCAAAAATGTAAGTCATATGGATGAACCAGAAGATCCCTGATGTGCATGGGAAATCCCTCTAATTTTACCTTAAATTTAGTATGAATCATCTTTAAGATCAATCTGTGGTAGAAGTTGTAGTAATGGGTCCTAAAATGTAACTTTTTGGCAGTGAAGAGACAACTTGTTGACCTCCAACTAGCTTTTTTTCCTCCAAGACCCGTAGGTGTAAATCCATCACTTTGAGCACATATATATATGAAAATTACACATGTTCCAATGACCATGACATCCAATTCCACCCACAAGTGCATTTTCACTACTATTCAGGAGCATGGAAACACTGACAACAAATGTTATCAAAGTTAAAGCTATGGTCTAAGAAATCCATTTTTTGTGCTTGTTGGCTGAAAACTGGCACTATCAACATGTTTAAAGGGGTGGATAATTTCTAGGACTAGGTTCTTGGCCTCCCATTTGGTCTAGTTGATAAACCCACCACCTATTCTGGGCTTAAGAATGCCCATCCCAATCTAAGAAAGGTGCTGATTTTTAGTCTAACTTTAGGCATGCATAAAACCAAAACTGTAAGTCATATAGATGAATCATAAGATCCCTCCTATTTATGAAAAATCACTATAATTTTGACATAGTTTAAATAACCTATAAGAGAAATTTGTGGTAGAAGTTGTAGTAATGGGTCCTAAAATGCAATTTTTTGGTAGTGAAGAGACAACTTGTTGACCTCCAACTAGTGTTTTTGCCTTTGGAACCTATAGATACAATTCCATCACTTTGAGCATGTCTATATAGGTAAATTACACATTATCCAATGACCATGACATCCAATTCCACTCACAAGTGCATTTTCACTACTATTCAAGAATGTCATACCAATGAAAATATGCAAATCAATGAAAAATGTGTTTGTTTTGTGTGTAACATTGGTATGTAATGCCATTTTAGGCAATTTTAATGAATTTGGTTTAGCTAGAAGACATGTAGATCATTCTAAAAAAATATGTTTATGTATTTAGAAGGCTACAAGGAGAAAGATATTTGTCATGAGCAATTGTTCAGGAGCACGAAAACACCAAGTACTTTTAGTAAGATTCTCTTAGCTTCAAGAATATGAATTTTTTTACTAGTGATGCCAACCACATGAAGGTGGAAGCTTTTTAGCACCACTAACTTACATTAAAATATTAGTTAGTAATTAAATATGAAATGTATGCACATACTACCTAAAAAATCAAAAACATTTGGCAAAATTGATTACATATACATTTTAAAAGTCAATATACCTGTGTATTTCAATCCTATGAACCTCTCAGACCTGCTCTAATCTTGATAGTATCAAGAATAGCTTCATGGTCTGACTCATGAACTTTCTATCGATTTCTATTTTTTGGCCTTCCATGATATTTTTGCATTTGAATATTCATTACAAGAACCAAATTCAAATAGTGTAGTATCTTCATATGCATTTCAAAGTCTTCAAACAACCATACATTCGAATTTTTATAAGATATCATCAAAGCCAAGTTCTAGTGATTACCACAAACCCAGTGGGATAATAAATGTTTTCTCCATCTTCGATCAGGGAAGTCAATTTTTTCTTTCCATCTACACACCGACATAAGTAGTAATATGTTCCCTCTTCATTGTCCTCATCTGTAATAACTATAATAATATGGTCTAGACAAAAAAAAAAACAATTTTTAATGACACTATGAAGATAGATAATGAGAATAAATAAAACATAAAGATTAATCTTCTACATGGTTGCACTAGATCAGATATATGGTCAAAATCATGTGATGATGTCATATATGTAAGTTGCAATACTATTGGAACCTGATATGTGTTGATTAGAATTAGAGGTCTAGAACTCCAATCATCCACCCACTCTTATGACTCATACTCATTTCAAATATAGTCCATGCTTTTAGAAAAAAATCATGCCAAGTGTTGTGTATGAATAGTCCAAGAACCTACATTTGAGATACGAAATGAGTGGAGCTCACTTGAACTCGTTAGAGTCATACAATCCTCAGAGTTTGCCAAGTATTTTTCTTCCATTAACCAAAAATATTTACGAATAGTAGAATTTGCTTGATCACCATGGCATATGTATACATGATGAAATTCTAGGGTTAATTTCACTCCAAATCACATCATGTATAGAATTTAAAAATAGGTTCATACATGGCTTATTTTGACCCTAATTTCCCCTATATTGAACCTTGTTATGACACGTGTGTACCTCATACACCCAAAGGTGTTAAAGCTATCAGAGATACATCAAGCCCTGGAAGTTTCAGAGTTGACAATGCCTAAGGAGGTCAAATCCAATTACATATCACCACATGTAACTCTTACATTCTTGAAAGTGTCAACACTGTTAGAGGTGTCAAGTCTTAAAAGCATTAAAGATCTATCCGAGCCCTGTGAGGCTTGATCCAATTAGATGTCACTGCATGTATCTTGTACACACATATAAGTGTTAGAGATCTAACTACCAAGTCCTAGAAGCATCAGATTTGTTAGAGACTCAGGACACCCAAACCAATCAAATATTTCCATATGTAGGTCTAGTATAAATGGATCCCAAAATCATTAGAGATGTTAGCACCCTAAGAGTTCTAATCCAATCATAGATGGCCTTGTGTACTTCTATACACCAAGTGGTTGATTTGAATAGATAAGATCGATAGGCTAGGCCTAGCCCCATTGTGTCAAGACATCAAAAGTACTCAATAATCCCATTAGTAATAAGAAACACTTGGAAAAATATGAACACATCTCATATGCCATGAGGGTCAAATCTAGGCATGTGCATGTTGTAGTCTTTACATTTATTATCTCACATGAGTGGAAATAATGATCTTTGATACCTAGATAGGTCTCATTGCCTCTAACCAATCCAACTAAGGCCTATTCACAAATATTATACATACATATAAGCCCAAAATGTTTAAATATTGACATCGATCCCATCAACTCATGTCTAATAAATAATTCACATGATGTAAGCCTCTGATAGGTTAGGCCTGGCCCCAATATGTCAAGTTATCAAAAGTACTCAATGATCCCATAAACAATAAGAAACACTTGGAAAAATATGAACACATCTCAAATGCCATGAAGGCCAAACCTAGGCATGTGCACATTTTACTCTCTACATTTATTAGCTCACATGAGTTGAACTCATGATATTTGATACCTAGATAGGTCCCATTGCCTCCAACCAATCCAAATAAGGCCTATTCACAAATATCATACATACATATAAACCAAAAATGTTTAAATATTGACATTGATCCCATCAACTCATGTCTAGTTAATAATTCACTTGATACGAGCCTCAAACTTGATACTACTCTACGAAAATTTTCATGTAGAGCCCTTTAAGGTCCCATTTGAATTGAGCAAGTACCAAATGTTATCAATTTTCTATGTATGTATTCAAATTATTTAGATCCCTCTACCTTGAATTACTTTTAGATCCTAAAGTACATTCATATTAAGTCCTACATGCAGGAGAGAACATAATTTAACAATGAACTCCTCGACCTCAAATCCCAAATTGGAATAAGAATTTTGAGATACTACTTTCTTGTAGTCCACATCGTAAGGTTTAAGCTCATTACAATGAAATATGAATAAGATGATTGAACATATGTACAAAATATATAATCTTGAATCCTTCAGTGACGGGGTTCACACTAGTATTCAATTATGATCAACCATCTATATGAGGTGAGCAACATCATCTACATGAACAATTATTGGGTCCCTCTATTTAGCATCATCCTTGAGGGGAAGTAGGTCTTAGATTTAGGGGACATTGTCACCTTTAATGTATCTTGAATAAGCTCAATAGAGTTTGAGTTGGGGTAACTTATACATATGTCATACTTGGTCAATGTTAGGTCTACACCACCCTATATTTATAAAGTATAGCCATCCCTTAATGGTTTTGACCAAGGTCCCTAGTGCATTTAGATATTTTCTAAGCTATACATTCATCACTACAGGCACAATATCTTAAAACCACATCATCACTAATGGATATATGTGACCATTTCAAGTTTATTGAGCTCAAAACCACATCTTATACAAAACAAAACGTGAACCCAAAGACCAAAATATTAAAATATAAGAAAAATGTGTACCTTGTAACCATCACCCTACTTTCCTATCTTACTATCCCAATTACATAGTAAGGTATAAACATGATGGTATTGATAAGCACCAAGTGTTGTCTATGTTGTTTTTGAGCTTGTAATTGTTGCATCCATGGTACGGCTAGGACTAGTCCCATGTCAAAGACACACTCTTGAGATGAGATGGGAATGGATGGAGTGGTTGATGGTTGTCCCATGTGTGATGGAGGGGTAGATGAAGGAGGTGCAGGGAATAGAGGATTAACCATATTTTCACAAGAGATCTTAATTTTAGGCAAAATTTGAACAATGTATTTGAATACATTATGGTAATCTTGAATAATTGTAACAATAGAAGACTCTTGTTAGACTTTCAATTGGGACCTCAAAATGAACCTATTGAATTAGATGCACTGAGTGACTTTGGAGGAAACTTAAGGGAATTTATTGATCACATTTTAGGAATGTTTTTGGGGCAATCCAAGGCATGATTCACAGGTATTGGGCTCCATTAGATAGCATTCTTGAAATAGATATCCAAGAGATGCAATGTTACACCAAAGGCTCAATTCTTATTTCTACTTACACAAGATTATCTATATTACAGAGTCTAATTCAACGGGTTTGCCACTTAAACAAATTAGTTCACAATTTATAAATAAACGGGTCTAGTCAAAGATATCAAAGAAAAACAAAAGTGTAAGATAGGATTTTAGGTAAGTAGGATAATATCAATAAGAAACACAAAATTTAAGGGCAAGTAGGATTTTAGGCAAGTACGGTAGCAAGGTATATCCTTACCCTACTATAAGAAACACAAAATTTGGATTTTTGGTGTTATTTCAAAATAATGCATACATGTTATATAATATGTACGCATTATACAATGCATATGTCTTATACAATGCATAAGCATTATTTTAATTTAAATTCAAAACTGAGCCTCTAGGCTTGGATTTCTGAGCCAAAGGCTTGTGACCGTGCATCTACGGTTGAGACTGAAAGTTTTGACAAAAACCAATAAATTTTAACTTCAATTACCAAATATGTTATGGATTTCAACATCAAAATTCAAAAAATTATTATCATCACTACGAGTACATTTTTCTCTTTCCAAATATATGTTTTTAATATTTTAAGGCTATTTTAAGGGTTTAAACAATATTTATTTCTAACTACACCTTTTTTAGGCCACTACATGCCACACATATACATGCCTATTCATGTTTATGTAATTTTTTTCTCATTGATTCAAGTGAAAAATAAATTATATGGTAACAAACTAAGCCTAATTCTACACACATTCAAAAAAATCAATTTTCATTTTTTTTAGGTAGTTAGGGGGGCCGCACGACCAACTATCCATTTTTTCTCAATTTTTAGGATCTACTTAATTAAAAAATGAATAAAAAAATATATTCATTGAAAATATATATAAAAAAAAAATCTTAAAACACTAGAAGATCTTATCTAAATATTCACCAAAGGATTTTAAACAATATTTAATGATGCTAAAAAAATGGTGGGTTACATGATCATCTATCTACTATATTTTCTTTAAAAAAATAGGAGGTCCTCTTCAAATTTTAAATGTTTGACCTATTTATACTTAACCATTTTTATAAAAAATATAGTTTTTTGGAAACTAGACTCGAAATGTTACAATTCATGTTTTTATCCCATCAAATTTTGAGTGTAGCCATCTCAAATTATCTATAAAACTTTAAATTTCAAAAATTTCATAAAAATCATGTCCACGAGTAGGCCCTTTTTTGTCCCCTAAATGTGTGCACTTACCCTAATACAAGTATGATTGGGGTCCAAAAATGCCTTTGTGAACAAGTTGGACAATGTATGATGCTCACCATGGTTTCCATGTATTGTACTTAGTATTTGAATGCTTTCTGAGGGTATAAGATTGGAAATGCCATCTGTGAAAGATACATGTGGGAGTCCATTAGATTTATTATGCTTACTGAGCTGATGAAGATATAATAAGTTCAAATGGCCAAATTGAGCATGATAAAGTTATCTCAACTCATTTGAGTGAGTGAATAATGCATTGGTGGAAGATTGAGGCTCAAAATGTGAGAAAGCATACAAGAGAGCACTGTGATCAACTAAATTTTTTACAATGATGGTTGAATCATTGCCAAGATCTCTTATCACCACTAAATATATAATGAACTCACATGATTTACCCAACCCATAATGTGTGATTTGATAAATCGAGATAAGATTGGTAAATAATTTTAGAGCATATCATACATTGTTGAATTTCCCATCTATCATATCAATGGTGCCTTTCCCCATAACCTCTAATGGTGAATTATCATCCAAAAAATATGCTTAGTGCTATAGATATCTATATAGGTGAACAAATATTTATTATTGGACATATGATGTGAAGCATCTAAATTAATGATTCATTCTGACTCTTGTGTAGTTGTAACCATTGGAAAGAGACATAGTTAAGAGGGATATATCTTTTCTCTTATTAGAATAATTGGATGATGAAAAATTATGAAGGATAACACGAATGTTTGGTTTCTTCATATCATTTGTTAAGATCTCCAAATTCTTAAATCAAGAGGATTCTAAGTGACCGTCTTTTCCACAAAAGTAAAATTTATTAGAATTCTTCTTATTTATTGAATATAGGTTGGACTTAGAAGATTTTTAAGTGTTGGTAAATTTAGACTATTATTTTTATTTCCTTTCTTACCCTTTGATGGTTTTAAATACTTTGGTCCTTTTGGGTTTTTGGTCATTAATGAGTTTTTTTTAGATTCTTCAAAGCTGGGAATTTTTACCCATTGCATGTATCATATAATGAATTTTTGAGAAAAAAATGAAGTAGGGATTTGCAAACATGGATAAAACTAAGAGAATAAATTTCTCATCACCCTTCTCTATCTTGCAATTTGTAAGTTTAGTCCTAAGAAAGTACAACCTAGACATGAAATCTTTAATTGTACCATATTCTTGTGAAAATATGTTGATCAATTCATTATGAAGTTAGTGGCCTGTTATGGCATCTTCTTTTCAAATATTTTCTCAAGCCTTTTGCAAAAGTCATTAGGGGTGTCCATACCATTTATGTGAAAAATATGCTCAATTTTCACATTCAAACCAATAATGCCTAAGGACTCATCACACCTGTAACACCATCTTATTTTCTCAACTACATTTATGGTATATATTTCTGCAAGAGTTATTACTCTATACAATCATGAACTCCTATGTAATACAACCCTGGAATCATTCCAATTAAAAAAATGTAAGGATTCAATGGGACAATATGATCATATACTGGGTTAGACATCTTAAAGCTCAAAAAATGGCACACATACAAAAAATAAATATAATATTGAATGTAAGTACAAAAATAAAAATTACATAGATACCAACAAGAATCTAGATGAGAAATTGTGCCTAATTGTTCACACACTAAAGATATGAAGACAAAAATAGAATCCTTTTTAGTTTCCCCCTAAAATTGTTGTGTAACTTTATCATTATAGTGCAAAAATAATTCCATCCAAATAATTTATTATAAATGTGCAATGTTTTCTTTGATTTTGTTACAATTTAAAAAAAAAGGGGGTTTATGAACTATTTTGAATACATAAACATTACAACACTTTGTATTTATAATTAACATAACCTATAGACATGGATGTGCAGAGAAAAAATAATATGAATTTCAAAAATCAATTCACCTCCAAATGCTTTTGTATCCTGAAGTTATGGCCTCCAGAAGTTAAAAAGATAGGGACTTATTAGTAACCTTTTGAAGAGATGTAAAAAGACGCTACAAAACATAACCATCTCTAGAAAATAATTATACTACATTGACAATTTTTGACTTGGATTTTCAATGAAAAGAAACAATGAAATGGCCTTTGGATGACCAAGTTATGAGATAAAATTGGACAAGTTGTCTCAAAAGTTACTCAATATTGAATGAAAAACAATATTCTTTTGTGGGTTTGAAATTTTGACCTCATGAGTGGCAATTATTAGAAACACAAGTTTTACTAGCACACCATGTGCATAGATCGAGTATATAAAGGATAAAATTGAGTTTTATACATGCAAACCTTGATTTTTAATTTTTTAAATAAGGATAAACAAAATCTTACTAGAATTTTAGAAGGGTTGAGTGGGTGTAGCTTGAAATATATGTGGAAACAATGATTGAATATGACTAATTCCACCATCAAAATGAAAAACATAGAGTTATTTAACACATAGTCCCCCATGGTAAGTTTAATAGTAGCATTTTTTTAAACAACTGATTGTACCTCCATCTACATCATGACCTAAAAATTTAGAGTTGATAACCAAAACAATTAAAACATGAAACCAAATCATTATAGATTAAATTGTGAGTACTTCCTTAATCAATCGGTATTGTGGTCCTCTATTTTTTAAAAACCCCACTACCTTAAGGGTTTGTGGAGTACTAATAACTGAGTGGATGGAAAGAGGAATTTAGATGTGGATCTTTCGATGCTTCCTTTAAACATTTTGCAATCTCAAATCCATATTTTTCTTCTTCTTCATTTACACATTTAATGTAGAATAGTTTATTTTTTACACACTTATGTCCTCAGTTTTATTTATCATAGTTAAAATATAACCCTTTTAATTTTTTTTATTCAATTTTATGAGGTGTTGATATGGTTAGTTGAGGAAATGATGATGTTGAGGTGCTATGATTTATGATTTTAGTAAATGCTTTTATTATAATGACCATAAATTTTCGTCTACCCTCCCTACTATGATAATAAACTTAGAAACAATAATTGGATTAATCATATGTACCTCATGTTAATTGTGGTTCTTGAGGCCACCTGAAAAATAATTCATTCAAGTTATCCTCCACAACCTTCTTCAATCTTAAGGATAGGATCTAAAATTATTAAATACAATCCTCAACTGGACCTATACATTATAGCTTATCCTATTGAGTGAAGAATTTATCCATCATAGTATTACTATAGTGTGTCTACAACTCCTCCATAAAGAAAAACCATATGACTTTGAGAGTTATTTTTCTTCTTTTGATTAAAAATCCATTGATACCAAATGAATTTCTTAGGGTCAAAATATAATGATGACATTGTAATTTGTTTCACACATGGAATCTAATGTAGATCAAAATAAATATCCATTTGGGTGATCCAATTGAGTAGGTATTTGCCATCAAATTTACTCATTTCTAACATTGGCATAAAATGAAGAAATCCTGCATTATAATTGGGTATCTACTATAAGGAGGTGCTATTAGGGTTGGTAATGTGTGGGTACATTGATCCATTAGTATAATTAGTTGTATCATGAGTCTTATCCTATAAAAGTTATTTTTGATATTCTAATAAACAACTAATAGATGATGTGAGTTGATCCAACTTTGTAGTTGTTGATGTCTTGTTGTACTAGATTCGAGTTATATCTTCTTTCATTGTCATCATTCATATGTGATCATCCTCATTTTGCATCATTTTTAGAAATTTTCCTTCAAACAATTCCCATGTGAGAGGCCATTAACTAGATTTTTCCATGTCTACCTCTAACTCTATATCCTCTATGGAAGGAATCTTCCTTGGTGTTTGTGTATTCTTGCCCCTGCCATATGATTTGACTAGACGGTTTCATAATGAGTCAACAAAAAATCCAAAAATTCCTAGAATAGACCTCCCTGCCCCCCACAATTTTTTTGAGTTTTCAGAAATGTAAGGAAATTAGAAAAAATAAAAAATTGCAGCATGTAGAACAAATTTATTAAAAACCCTAAAATCATAATAAGTTAGCCAAAATGATCATAGAAATCTAACAATTATAATGTATCTTGTATAAATATCCAATGTCCCACAAATAATAATAGACAAATTCATAACTTTTTGAAAAATATGTGAGATTCTTGAAAATTAACGTTTTACCCACAATTTAAGTCAAATAAAGTTGAATCTCACAACAAATGATAATTAATGATGCATTGAAATAAATTCCTATCATTTCCATATTGCACTACATTTTTTTTCAAAAATTGGGGCTCTAATACGATGATGAGTCCATAAAATGGCACATTATATCAACATATTACACCATTTTCTATTGCATAAATCATATTCTAAAAGTGGACTTAGATGTAGTTTAAAAACTTATGTTTGTTTTAGAATGAAATATAGGATATGTATGTAGTCTAATCTTTACAAGTCATTGTAGTCTGCATTGTTTCTATTTTCTAACAAATTGTTGAGAAAATATATCAAATGTTGTACATGTATATTGAAATGAGTCATCAAGGAAAATAACAAAGTTTGAACTTCTAAAATACAAAATCAAGGACAATCTCCATGTAGCTCCAGAAATCTTCAATAACTTTGGAGTCTCATGCAAATCATATTCAAGGTTATTTAGTTCCTATTGATATAGTTATAATATTATGCATGATCATATAAGACATACAAACACTTTTGTATCAACCAAAAACATGTTTTGTATTTTTATGTTGGTTTACTTGATGTTTTGGCTATGAAGGTGTAAGGATAGAATAAATAGGTTCTATAAAAAAAAATTGTCATCAAGAACATCTTTGTTCATAAATCTAATTTCATATTCAGATTCCTCTTGAAAAAATAGACAAGTTAATTTGTTTTAATCTTTATTCGAGCTCATATGTAAAAGTTATGAGCATTACAGTGAAGCTTTGGATTCCAACTGTAAAGTTCTAGAGTTCAACAGTCAAGCTTTGGAGTACATCAATGAAGCTTTGGAGTTGCATAGAATTTGGTCTGAAGATGCAAAAAATGAATTTTGAAGTTTGGTAGGCTAAAGGAGGCATGAAAGAATGTTTTGGAACTTGTTTACAGACTTTCTATTTATAAAAGTTCTAATACATCAACAAATACACAGTTAAGCAACTATGGAAACATGAAGGAAAAAAACCCTTTTATCTGTTTTAAGAAAGTGATGTATTTCTAAAAATAGGTATTTTTAAAGAAGGAAAGATATTCATAGTAATCCAACTACCATGAATATATTACATATCAAAGTTTTAAGAATCAAATTTCTTATTTGGTTGTTACCCTAGAGTAATAATCAATTGTAAAATTGATTTGTTAGGTTGTTAAGTTTAGTAAATCAATTTCAAAGTAATTTGTTAATTTGTTAAAATAAGAAATCTGAGTTGTTAGGTTGTTAGGATTAAAAAATCAAGTTTTTACTCTTCAATAATAATTTATTAAAGAGTTTGTATTATAAATACAACTTTCTCATCCATTGTGGGAGTTAACAAAGTTAATAGTGGTTATTAAAAGAGTTAATGAATCATACTAAGCGTGGATTAAGCATTTTCCATATTGTAAAGCACTTTTGAAGTTAATGAAGATTTTATATTCATGAAGATTTAAGTGTTGATCCACACCCTATTTCAATGAAGAGTAAGATCCAACATAACCAAGGAAGAATGATATTTTATGGTATTTTATGTTGTATGTTATTTAAATATTTCAATCTTTATTTTAATAAGCATGTGGAATGGTAACCCGAGAGTATCTTTATATTTGTGTGTGCATTTACTTTACTTTTATTGTTTATAACATTGTTATCATTTTTTTAATTTCTAAAAGCGTTTCCATTTCAAGTAAATTCAATTATACAGCTAGACTAGAGTGTGTTTTCTTTTGATTACCAATTCAAACATCAAAAGTCAACATTCCAAAATCAAATCAAGTAAAGTTTCCAAACTAATTTGAAAACTCAACCATCAAGGTCAAACAATCATGACCATAATCAAGTCAATCCAAAGTCAAAATCAAATCATCCAAAAAAAAATCTTATCTTTATATTTTTGTTCCATCTCCTACACGTCTATTGGGACTGACATCATAACATCCATCCTTTATCCAACCAAAAATAAAAAATCAAACCAAAGCTTAATCAAACACAATAAAATATAAATCCAAACTGAGTTAATTGATAAATCCTGATCAATCCAAAACCAAATCCAAGTCTAATATAGACCCAATGACATCTCACATAAGATATCCAAATTTCCCATCTACTAAAAACCATCCAAATATTGATATTCCCCATAATCCTAATCTGGTTCTAGCATCAATGTTCCAATGTCAAAATGTGATTGACCAACTCTAACAACTTATCTAACAGGTATCCCACTTAGGATCCCTTCTCGATCCTTCATCCACTAATACATAATCCAACACTTTGAAATCTAACCATCTTACATCCACAACCAATCCAACCCTAGGTCTACAATAAATCCAACAATCCAATCATATTCTACCATCACCCCTCCAAGGATATTTGTTTATAAGAGAACAAGGTACATCCAAGTTCGATAATCATCCATTAGGGATATGCCAATATTTCCTTCCAAATCATAATTAAACTCCTCCACTTCCAAGTAAAGGTCATTACAATCACTCCATCCTTGATATATCCATCTTCAATAAATCCATTTTTGTCGAATCACCCATCTTATACCAATCCTAAACCATTATTGGCCCACCTATATTTGATAAAGGACACATCTTTGATTAACCAATCTTCAATGAACCATTACATTACCAATCACCCATCCTTGGTCAACTTACCTTTGACCAACCTATGTTTGACCAGTCAACTGACTTCAACAAACCATCTATCTTTGATAAACCCATCTTTGACAAGACCATCCTTGGTATATTACCCCATCTCCTATCACATATCAAAACCTCCATTACCCAACACCACATGTCCCAAGTGACAATGGTGCTTGTAGACAACCAGCATTAGAATATTTTTCATGTGGGTAGGCCCATCCTAAATAATAAATTACCATCAACATCATATCAATTCAAAAAAATATCATTTATTAGAGTTGGCTTACTCACATAAGAAGAAATCAATAGCAACAATCTTACATGGTTAGTAGAGATAGCCCCTCAGATTGTTCCCAAAGCAACAAATATCCTATAACAAGTAGAATCCTCAAAAACATGAATTATAATGGGAAAGACCTTGGTCTCCAAGAATAGGGAATTATCATACCCATTCATGTACATGGATGTAGAGTATCTCATGGCATCAGCTACAAACCATTTACCAATCAACATAAAGATGTTCGCAACACTTTCATATTTTTTGACAAAACCTCATCCAACATTAAAACATGGTCCATTCATAGTCCCTACATGGACCGTGCTTCCACCCATCCTCTTATCAATGCCACCCATATTTTCCACCATCTTAAAATTCAATCTCTCGTTCCCATTGATTGGGGCTAAAAAAATCACTTATCATTAGCTTTATTCCATATCAATCAAACAATTTTAGAATTCATGATTGGAATCTATCTAGAAGAGCATAAAATAACATAGACATCCAATAATCCAACAAATCAAAATCCAAATTCAGTATCCCCTAGCGAAACCTTACTTGAGGCACTATGCGATAATTTAAATCAAAATCAAAGTCAAAAATCAAGGTCCTTTAGTGAAAACCTCTTTGTGGAGTTATCACACCCAAAGCAAAATCAAAGTCCAAAAAATCATGAAACTAAATCCCTTGATAAAAACTTTTTTAAGGCCAAAGATGAATAAATCACTTTCCCTCTCACATTAGCAAAATTATAGGACAAATCCAAATCATAACTTACAGACATCATCAATATAGAAGGAAATCCCCAAAACATCCAATTGACAGATATTTTCAGTCTCACAGAACATGAGATTGTTGGTCCCAATCGCCCTTCACATCATGATCACATACCACCTCCAAATTATTCACATAATCAACAAACACCCTCCATCCAATATGCCTTTAGCTTCACCATCCTTGGTATCACCCCTATCATAGGGGCTATGATGACATCTTAATCAATTTGGAAGAAGTCAATCTAGAAATCAATGTTCACAAAGTCATCATTGGAGCGCACACCTAAAGGATCCAAAGCTTTGATAATATATTCAAAAATCAAAAAATAAAATAAAATAAAATCAAAAAAGAAAAATAATTAATCTATTCAATGGTGAAAACCATGGTTATGGCACCTTGGATAATTACCATGATGAAAACTAGTTTCTGATGTCATGGTTAAATGATTTATTGTCTCCAAGTACACCAAAACTTTGGGGTATCCCCATCTCCATATAAATAATTCATCCTAACCATTATATCCCAAGTCATCTTATCTATCCAAGTCATTGTCTTGCAATCATCCCCATATCCATCCTATCATGCACGTCCTTTCTTCTTCACGTCTTGACCTTGATAAGGAAGTCAAACATGTCTTAAGACCCATTTTGGGAAACATTTTGGCATAATCCTCTAAATGACACTATGAAAAATCAATAATTTATTCCCATGTCACATGGTCCTTGGAGATCCATAATTAATTCATCACCCTTGTCATTGTCCAAAATCATCCAACAT
Source organism: Torreya grandis (assembly GCA_037957365.1). Taxonomy (NCBI): domain Eukaryota; kingdom Viridiplantae; phylum Streptophyta; class Pinopsida; order Cupressales; family Taxaceae; genus Torreya; species Torreya grandis. The sequence continues at coordinate 1,422,058 of JARHVA010001134.1, forward strand.
AATCCTTTCATCTATTCATTTAATATCATCTTCCATCTCAGTGTTAGAACATGTTTTCCATCTACTAGTGACCCCTTGTACATACTTATCCAAAAAATCCAAAAACATAATAAAATTCAAAAATCCCCTAGACATCAAAAAATTTGAAAAATCAGAAAAGGCCAAAAATCCCTAAAATGGATATAAAGCCACAAAATCAAAAAACATTTGTCTTGTCCTAAATATAGTTGAAATCCTTGATCAATTTTGATCCAATCATTCCAACTTTCACATGGATACATCATTCCCAATCCTATCCCCTTACATATATCCTTTCTTGGGGCACCATCCAAATGCACGTATCATCGAGCCTTCACATGTGGATTTTGACTTGATTAATGACAAGATGCTTTATGTTGCTTTTGTTTTGAAGTGTGTGTGTGTGTGTGTGTGTGTGTGTGTGTGTGTGTGTGTGTGTGTGTGTGTGTGTGTGTGTGTGTTTACTTGTTTGTTTGATTTTCTTATTGTGCCTTAACCCAGTCAATATGTGTACAACAAGAGTGTCATCATGGTTTTTCCATATCATGATGCATTCTATCATGTACTTATACTTGAGTCCATCCATTGGCCCATGGTGACAGTGACATCATGATTTTTCCATATCATGGTACATTTTTAACATTTGTCCATTGCATTAGGGGTCAATCCTTATGCACATTATGACTAGGTTATCATTACGTTTTATATGATGGTGCATACTGTCATGTGTAAAATCAAAAATCAAGTTATAAATCATGTAGAGACTGCACTAAAATGGCAGTATATCCTCTTGTAAAATCTAAATCCAATTATCTTATCCATTTTTTACCAAGTCAAGGTCAAAGCTTTTGTTTATCTTCATCATTCCTCATCACATTCCTCCTTTATTTTGAGAACTACATCGCCCTAAAGTCTATGCAGACTATGTAAGTAATGCTCAATCACATGGGTTTTTTGAGGTTAGCTCAACCATTCATGTTCTTTCCATTTCCATTACCATTCTTATTCTTTTTTCCATCATTTATTATAACTAATTATCCATGTCTAATAACATCATTATTTAATCATTATTACATTACTTGGGGCATCCTTGTGTGCCCATATTTTTTCATCTTATTCATCATTTAAAAAATTGTTATACCATTATCACATATGTTTGCATCAACCTATCAAATCCACATTATCCATGAATGCGATCATAACATCGTTAATCTGCATGATCAATTAAGTCGTTGATCTATGCTTGTAAACCAATTAACTAGTTAATTAATCATCCATCTAATCCAAGCTCGTATCTTCTACCCATCTTGGGGTAAATCAAGTTTGCAACTTTTCATCAAGATAGGTCATTCACAATCCAAGCTTGTAGTCAAAATGTGCAGCTTATCTCAGGATGTATCCTTACCAAATCTACCATGCTTGGAGAAAATTAATCCATCATCATCATAAATCAAAGTGTGCAAGTACTAGCTCAAGTGGCTTAATTTAATATATGGGTTAATATTATTTTTCTATCCATCATCATCACATTCTTCTATTCTAACATTTTCCTCTCTTTTTCAAGAGTCTATCCACATCATTCATCTTTGCATGCCTTCTCGAAGGGGTATAATCCATCACGTTCTTTCATCATCATCATCTAATTTTCATCCTCCCAACTTTTTTCAGCTTTTTATTTTTTTGAAAAGTCATTACTCCACCCATCGCATCTCACAATGCACTTTCAAAGAAGGGTAAAAAGTAGACACTTAAAATTAGACACTCTCTGTTAATTTTAACCATCAGGATAATAAACCCTAATCTCTCATTGCATTGCTTTCTAAACAATCTTATATCCATACTAACATCTCTAGTTTAATCACTATTCACCCCCTAATCAATTAATCATTTTTTCTTTAAACATATTCAATTCAATGAAAATCACATCGTATTCCATTAGCTAATTAATAAAAAAATTAACTAATCATTCTCTAATGAGAAATTCCATAGCTTTTTGAAATTCATATTTATCTAAATTCATAAATTCAATAAATCCTCATGTCTTGACATCATCCCCCTTTTCCAAGGCAAATTCAATATAAAGAGGCAAGTTTGTAAGTATGAGCTATGACATGCTCTTACACACTTCAAGCCTTCATCACTGCATCTTATTACACACTCCAAAAATTTTCTTACACAATCAATGCTCCTCATTTATGAGGAGAACCAATCCTCCATTGTTGATCTCCAACCAATATCAATGGCTCTCATCGATCAACCAGAGATATAAATAGAGGGCTCCTCCTCCAATCTTAACGAGTATTGGAATCATAATAAAGTGTTGTCAAAAGCAAATCTCAACTAAGTAATTAACCATAATTCATCCAATCAAAACATTCATTTTACAAGGGGAGGTTCCGCTGAATGGTATATGCGTCTCAACAAAAGTTTGAAACTACATCCATTTGAGCACAATCCAATTGAAGCAAGGAACATAGTTTTTCTTGGGTAAGATCAAGGTATACATTTTTTTATTGTTCCTCTCTTTGATAACTCTTCTGAGGTATCTCATTTGTGAAAGTTGCTTAGTATCTTGTATTTTATTTTATTTGGGTCTTTCTAATGATTGCGTTTTACTATGAATTTCCTCTTGATATATACAAAACCATTGTTTGCCATCAACAATATTTAACATTAATGATGTTTAGGATTCTAACATTGACATTTCCTATAATATTAGAGATTATATATACAAATTTTTTAAACAAATAGTGCAATCATAATAATGTAAATAAGATTTGTGATAACTTTTGTAGGAGCTAATGCAGATATTTATGTCATACAGATAATGACAAAGCCAAATACATAGAGACTACGAAGATAATAATCAAACACACAATTATATTACTCTATTCTCTATTACATATTCATTCAAAACAATACAACTTTATAGGAAAGTATTCATATAATCATGGAGATCATATCTCCATCAATATCTCAATCATATCCCTATGAATACTCTTAACCATATCAAACCCGTATATGTAATATTGTTGTTAGACACAATAATATGACACTCAACTAATATATTCTACTAACCCACTCAAATAACAACTAATGAATTATTACTCTTATTTACTTTACAATATTAACCCAAATTCCATGTGATGCTAACTTTTCATAACATTTCCACCCTTAGTACTTACATGGTAATTTGTGTTTTACATGACTTAATGAAAGTAGAGAAGGAACACATCAACCTCTCATCAACTATTCACTGTCGAGAACACATCTATCGAATCAGTGAGGGAACTCCGAACAGGGACCATTTGCCATCAACCATTCACTGCTTAGAACTCATCAACCTAGTCAATATGGGAACTACAAGTAGGGACCATCTATTCAAATTTCACTCCTACATCTCCTAAACACTTTTTTAATGCAGTACATCATGTGAGAAAATAGGAAATACATTTCTCATTTGTTACACATACAAGTACTGAAAATAAAATAAATGCATCACTATAATAGAAATGGCCCATCATTAATGCCTAATGAGAGGCGTAGAAAGCCTCCATCCTCCAATGCCTCCAACCTCCTTCATGATTGCTACTTACTTATCAAATGTGATGTTGAATCACAATTGCATGTCATTTTTGATAATATAACCGCCTATAAAACTAACTCATTTAACATAAAGACGTCAATTACTTAAAAAATACGTCGAATACATAAAATGGGTTTTTGACTTTGATTCTCAACTTTCACATACAATAGACTAAACGCTACATAATTTTTATATTCCAACTCTAATTTGTGACACGACTCAGTACTAATTGAGATAACGACACTTGATTGAATATAAATAACTTAACTCTTATTTAAGAAACTGCTAACTACAAAAGATATTTGACTCGACATAAAATATTAAAAACTAAACAATAATAAATAGCATTAAACTAAACGCTTAACTTTATCTAAAATTTTAAGATCTCACTATAATGAAATCTAAACCTCGAAACTAAAGACATAATATACCTACGCTTAAATACCATGGTTACAAGCAAGCTTGTTTTGTTAGTGGATGGTTTGAGGATGCAAAAGGATGATTGGGGCGCAGCTGAGAATGTGATGAAGTTATGGATCTGAGCTACTTTGAATCAAGACACAGAGAAATACAAGGGGATCTCTATTGGATACAACTGTAGCATGAACAATAGATTGAGCCAATCGGATCTGAAGCCAGGCAAGTCTGGGTGTTTGCCAAGTTTCGAGGCTGAGACTAAGGTCTCATACAGTAAGTTAGACTGTATATATGCCTATTTGGATGGATCTTTAACTAGAACGAAGTTCAAATCATGAATGATTATGTAGAAGATTAGATCTGTTAAGGTTTGGGCATGGTAGAGATCAAGCCAAATTCCAAAACTTGTCCGATGCAAAAAATTTAACGCTGGATACAATTCAAATTTGTACCAATCAATATTCTAGGGCCAATGATGAATCAAACGCCAATGGTGGATAGGTGACTGGTCTTGAATGGCGGCAGAGGTGATCAGAGAAATCTATGATACTTATGTCGATGGGAGAGAACATCCACATGACGTTTGATAAAAGAGAAACCGCTGTCAACAATGCAGACCAGTTTATACAGTGAATGAAAATGATATTGATTGATCAGGAACTGGTTCAAATTGAAATCATATCAAGCTGGTTCCAAAACAAACAAGTCTGTAACGTCTTAACAGAGCCAATGCATGGATTGAATGATGAAAATTTGATGCAAGCATAAACCAAACCAATTGTAAAATCTCAATCCAAATGCAAAAGGTGAGCAATAATGTTGTTCGATCCACCTTTGTTTGTCGTGGTTCTTTCCAATAGAATCAAAACAACTCAACTCTCACAATACAAAGATATCATATAGTAAACTACTCGCTAATGTATATTCAAAAGAGACATTTACCATAATAACTACAACCATCCACAGGGACAAATTGCAATGCAACTACCCCTCACATGCTCTCACAGACCCATAGATGCTCTGATACCACTGATAAATTTTGTAGGAGCTATGCAGAGATTTATCTCACACAGATAATGACAAAGCCAAATACACAGAGTACAAAAATAATAGTCAAGCACACAATTATATTACTCTATTCTCTATTATATATTCATTGAGAATAATACAACTTTATAGGAAAGTATTCATAATTATGGAGATTATATCTCTATCAATATTTCAACAATATTCTTATGAATATTTTAAATTATATCAAATTTATAATCAATATAATATTATTGTTACACATAACAATATGACACTTAATATATTTTATTAATTCATTCAAATAATAATTAGTGAATTATTACTCATATAATTAAAATTTCATGTGATGCTAATTTTTCTTAACAATAAATGTACAATAATTAATGCTTATTAAATCAATTTTATTATGATATTAATTATTATGACATCTAAGTAAATAAATAATTTGATTGTACATTTATTCTTTACCTCAATCTCTTCATCGTGTTATAATAATTGAGTTATTTATAAAAAGATTACGGATAAATGATCTTATCAATTATGTTGATTATGTGTGTGTGTGTATGAATATTATGGATTGTAAAATTTTGAAGTCATATATATATATATATATATATATATATATATATATATATATATATATATATATATATGACTTCAAAATTTTACAATCCATAAAATTCATACACACACACACATATATAATCTTTAATATATAAATAGGTTCTTCTTTAATTTATATTTCAAAATTCAAATAAATGAACAATTATTGTTAATAATGTCCACTACCATGAAAGTTGAAGCACTTGGCATGTTGGTCTTCTCTTATGTTATCATCACATCATCATCATCATCATCGTCATCGTTTTATTTGAATTTGTGGGTCTAACTTGTATTTATTGATTTTGGCCTTGGTTTCTATCTTTTGGATGGTTTTCTTATTTAATAGGTCCATCTTGGGAACATGCATCATTGGATGCAACTCAACTTAGAGGAAACAACCATGGCACAAAAACAAGATCACAAGTTTGTTCTCAAAGTTTTTTATGATGTAATGTACCCCCTACTCAAGAATATCATCATGATGTTTTACTTGATTTATCTGCTTTTGATAATGTTTGTAACTGGCTCAAAACTCATACTCTTATTGGATATTTTTTGGGATGTATCCCTACTAAATCCATGATTTGTAGTTGGGTACAAACCAATTGGCACCCCCATTGTGTTAAGATTATAAAGATTCAAAATCTAACCACTTGGGTTTTTTTATTTTTAGATTTGAAAACCCTAAACAATGTGTTGTCATTCATAAGCATGGCCCATGTTATGTGAGAAGATTTTTGTTTGTATTTTCCCCTAGACCCATGATTTTCTATATCTGACAAAGCTAAACTTAAGGTCCTTATCTGGGTTGAATTTCTTGGGTTACCTATGCCTTTTTTACCTTATTTGGAATAGTTGATTAAACCATTAAGTTATTTCATTTATTTCAAAACTGATTGTTTCTTTGTCACCTACCCTCAATAATGCATTTGTGTTGAGATTGACCTCACATTATACCTTTGTGAAAGTATTGATATACAAATTAAAACATAATAGTTTACCTAAAGGGTCCAATATATCAATCTTCCCTACACATATTTCGAGTGTCAGGTCTTAGACCACATGATTAAGGACTTCCCTTTTATGTTCACTTTGAATCCTTAGCCCAAAGTTATGCCTGAAACCACCTGCCACATGATGAGAGCTAATGATGGATGATAGGTGATGGGTCGATGAAGTAATCCAAAACCTAATACTAAATTCATTCCTAAAGATGTGGACCCTAAATCTATCATAAATTGGACACCTATTTCTCTTTTGAATGTCTCCTATAATATAATTGCCAAAGCTCTTACCTTGAGAATCATATACCTCCTCCCACTTATTGTCAGACCTGAAAAAACTAGTTTCATCTAAGGAAAATATATTCTAGACAATATTATTATTGTGTGGGATGGAATGGAATGGGCTTGTGTCTCTAAACAAAAATCTCTATTCATTAAAATAGACTTTGAATAGTCTTATGATAGAATTTAATGGCCCTCTATCTTAGCCATGCTACAAGCTCTAGGGTTTGGTCCTAAGTTTATTCACTCTATTCAAACCCTCTTCGAAGATGCTTCGACTTGTCTCACCATTAATGGCCACCAATCTAAGAGTTTTGGTCTCTCACTTTATTAGACAGTGTTGCCCTCTTTGCCCTGCCTTGTATATTTTAATTACTGAGGGTTTTGGCTATTTATTGGGAGATTATGCTTCCAGAGGTCTTATCAAAAGCATCATTCTCCCCATGGTACCTTGCTTCCAATCCATAAATGGGCTTTCATGGTTGACTCTTTTCTCACTCTTCAAGAGGAAGAAGAAGTTACTCAGAGTGTTATGGAATGCTTACAATTTTTTTGATTAGCCTCTGGCTCCAACATTTAGTGGACCAAACCTCAAAATAAATGAGAATGCTATGGTCATCTACCTAGCTGTCTTGAGGTTTATCAATGAAAGTGGATTACCCATGGAGAGATGTCCAAATTCATGGGTATTCATTTTGACTTTCAGGGTTCTCAAGTTGATATTTGGACCTATGTTATTCTCATAGTGAAAATTTAAGTATCCTATTGGATTACCAAAACCCTTTATCTGGCTAGTAAATTTCAAATCTATTATAAATATCTTGAGGCCACTCATGTTTACTATTCTTCTTGTTGAGCTCCTTCCAAAATAGTGTACAAGAAGCTAAAAAATCTCTTTAGAGCCTTTATTTGGGATAAATCTGAAGGAAATAAAGGCTTCCATAAAATTGTCTGGTAGATTTGCTACCAACTAAGAGAAGCTGGAGGACTGCATCTTATTGATATTGTTAAACAGGGTCTCAACCTTTGTGCCAAATGAATTGTAAGAGTATTTGAAGGGTAGGGGGATTGGAAAATTCTCCTCCAAAACTACATGTCATATTGAATCCCTTTTGGTAGAACTTGGGGTTTCAGACCTTGCTTATTACCCTGATCCTAGTTAAAATTATAGGACTTTTGTGGTGAAAATCATATAGAATCCCTAGAAAATAATTAAGCCATGCCTGAGGTGAAAAGGGGATGGTTTTAAATCTAGGATTTTCATCAACAACCATTCCATTTGGGATCCCCCATGATCACCATCAATGAGAAACCGTTGGTGGAAATACCAAGACTCAAAGCTCTTCAGTGTTTTCATAGAGGTATTCGAGTCTTGGGAGATATTTTTGACAAGTGATCTATTTTTTGGCTTAGTTGGCCTTAGCTAAAAACCAAATTTAGGTTAAACACTCAAAATTTTGATCCATTTTTGAGATCTAGATCTCTGCTCTAGACTATGCTCTACAAAAAATTAGTGTTAAAGGGTCTCCCAAGTGGTGGAAAGACTGAAATTAGGCTATTTCCACCCTCATGCTTTGGTATCAACCTTGACTTGGTTATCAATGGCTCTCTCCCATCAGTGTTCCTTAGGAGATGCTCAATAAAAGATGGAATACTAACAAATCACTGATTTGTGAGAGATAGGGTTCTTCACATGGGGATCCCCTATCGCATATGCCTTGTTTGTGGCAATTTAAATTCTCTAAAGCACATATTTTAGTTTTGTGCTAGAGTTCAGGATGCTTGGCAATGGATTCACTCCCTTTTTAAGCCTTTTTTTACCAGAGCCTTTTTCTTGGAACATTTCCCTCTTAAGGGACTGCTCTTTTTTCTATAAGATACGAGTAGATATGACATATTTTTTAAATTGAATTATTTTCAACTCTATGGAAAGACATGAATACAATGATTTTTAATGAAAACTGCTTACATAATTTTTAGTTCTATTAATTGAATATCTATTCTATTAAATGTAATGCTACAAATTCAAGTACATGCTAATAAAGTTGCCCTTGAGGTTAAACATCTTCATACTCTTATGGGCCATTAGGGTAATGCCTCTTGCATGGTCAACATAGTACCCTCTGAGACCCCTCATGATTACTAGAACAAAGAGCAAGAGGGGTGTGGGCATGGTCACAGGTAGCGAAGGTCTTGAAGCTGTTTGGATTTCTCTACCCCTCCACCTTATTCTTATCAATGTTTTTTTTCTTTATAGGGGGTATGGAGGGTGGCCTTCACCCCATGCTAATGTTGGTCACATGGGGTTCTGTTCTCTAGATGAAGATGCTCAAGGAAAATTCCCCATGTTGGGGATTTCAATCTCCCCCTCCATGGATAGGCTGAGGAAGGTGAAGAAGAAAAGAAATAAGAATATTGTTGGAACATACATGATATATATTCCCCTTAGGGGGAGGTTGGGGATACAAGAAAGATAGCCTATTGACTCCTTCACCTCTTTCTGTAGTGCTGATGAACCCTATTACTTAAAATTTACGATTGTTTCTATCCTGTAATGTTGATATCAATACAATTATAGTTTAAGTGTGATTTTAATTCTTAGATTTATTTTTCACTTGATAGTTATGTGTTGATATTTTAGAATATACTCTTTCAAAAAAAACATGCAATATGTTTCTTTAAAAGAAAAGATAATATATGACATGTTTCAATTAGAAAATAATGTCTCGAACCCAAAACAATCTAACTTTGGACAGTGAATTAAGGTCCCATAACATCAAAATAGACTCCAAATTTTTTACCCATTTTAATATGTTGTCTTAACTACTTATAACTAAGGTTTCAAGGTCTAACTCATTATACATTTTATGATATAACTGATTTTATCATGAGAGGTCATAACATGTACTTTTTAAATCTATGACCAAAATTTAACCTTTGGAGTACCAATAGTTATGCATTAGAGTATCAATACTTGAGTCTTACTTGTCAAGATGTGATTAGTTACTTTTAATTTTATAGAATACATGTTGAACAAGTATTACATACTACTTGAACCATTATTGGTGCACTTTAATATTTATACACACCAATATGTTCCATCAACAGAGCACCCCTAAAAAAAATGTTCCACCATTGGTAGGTGTACCACTATTGGGACTAGTGGTGAAATTTGAACCCGTCCTAGGCCGTCTAAGGGCTCCAAACTTGTCCAAGAAGTACCTATTAGAAAAGGGCCATACAAAAAACTTAAAATCGATAAATTGTGTGACAATATAGAAGTATGACGTCATTATTAAAATGACAAAAGAAGGGTCCAATTTAAAAATACCCATCCAGACTGGTAACTTGATAAGTGGTAGATGGTATTTGTGAGTCACTAAGTCGGTGACTGTCAACTTGGTACTTAGGTGGTTGTGGCCTGTGGCACTTGGATGGTGAACATAGAAACAAGTTAATTAATACCCAATCCCAATACCCACTGCTATTAATGACATTTATGTGACACAAAATTCCTAATCCCACATTTATGCTAGAACTTTACGTTATTTTAAAAATATCGATTAATGCATTCTATTAAAACTTGTCATTGCTAAATGTCAATTTGCTCTTCCAGTTCCAAGTTCCATTGCCAGTCGGTGCCAACGGCCCATCTAATTTGCTAAATTCATTTTAATGTATTATCATCTATCAGTAATTAATAATGGTGGTGGTTACAAGGAGTGGGGGCACGGGCTTAGGACTACTCTATCTGTCACAAGTCACAATGCATTTTAATTTAGCTAAATTCATTTTAATGGTCTGCCATTTTGCAAGTGTGCACTGCGGAGTATTCATCGAACCAATTGGATTTGTGTAATGTTGTTTACGAAGATTGATTGTAGTATGTAGATCTAGGTAAATACTACTTACGGACTAGGACAAGTTCAAATTTGATTAAAATTTTGGCTTCTTTCTTTGTCTCTTCAAATTTCAATATTTTTTATTTGGACATCAAACTCTGTACGAAAGAAAAGGAAAAACCACTTAAGCAAATCCTATAAAACTTATTTTATTTGAGTGTTTTTGTCATATTATAAATATCAATCTTGATTTTGTAACCGTCTATACACAATCCCTAATAAAATTTTATACTTTGGCTCTTTCTATTTAAAACTTCAATTACTTCTTTATTAAATCGAATTTTCTTTTTGATTTTTGATGTTTTAGTGGTTGAAGGTTTGAGAAATTGAGACCTATATCTCATCTGTTCAAACTATCTATTTTTAATTTTTTTTTGAAACTTCTGACATTTGTCCAAAAAATATTCTTAACCAAAGCTTTGATTTAGAAACTCTTACTTCTAGCTTTGTTTGTTTAAATTTGTTTATTTATTTATTTGGAGACGAGTTTATTTTTTGATATGAAACTCTTTACAAGAACCCACTTAAACAAAGCCATTGAAAATTACACACACACACACACACACACACACACACACACACAATTCTCACCTTAAATTAGTCATATATATATATATATATGTATGTATGTATGTATGTATGTATGAAACAAGAGTTACAAAACAAATTTTATTTTAAATTAGTTATATATATATATATATATATATATATATATATATATATATATATATATATATATATATATATAAAGGGAAATTGGTTTCATAAAAATAAAACAATACAACTCATTTATTGTTATTATAAGGTAAAATGTATACTTATTACATCAATTTATTTATATCACTATATTTTGATGGCTATTCTGTTCTTAAATCATAAAGTTCTCAACACTTCTAGAAAAATAACATTTTGAATTTTGAAAATGATTTTAAACCCTTTCCATTATAAATTAATAAAACATAAAAGTTTTTTATTACGATTGTAAATGATTTTAAATCCCAATCTTAAATCCTTTTCATTCAACATTAATAAACATAATTTTTTTAATTGATATTATTTTGTCTATAAAATTTTGAAAATAATTTTAGAAGCATTTATATTTTAATAAAATATTCTAATCATAAAATATGTCTAGTATGTTTAGCTTATTAGTAATAGGACATATATATTATTTCATACACTACAACTTTTATAAAATTCAAATACTTCTCAAGATTATTTAATAAATACACTTTAGTATAACATGAATGTTATTCTCATCAAATCATTATATATGTTATACTTGTACCTTTCCCCATATTTAAATACTTTTAGGAGTAGGGGATACTTAATAGATTTCCTCTTATTTTTGTATCCTTTTGAGTGATTCCTATAATATCATTGATTTGTATAAAATAAGATATTATGAATTATGATTGTTGTATTTTTTTAGGTGACTGCGATAATATCATTAGATAAATTTTAGAAGTTGTATTTTTAGAAATTTATTAATTATTTTTGTTTAATTTGATTTAAATAGAACTAAATGAAGTGCACTTTGGGGCAGTTGCTAGTAAATAAATAAATTGTATATTGTAGTTTATGATAATGATTTAATGCAATCATTGTGGTCTTGGAAGGAAATTTTTGAATAGAAGTTTGTAATTAGTGATATAAGTTAAATCAATATATATTTTATTTTTGTGTGTTTGAATCGTTCTCAAACAAGTTAGAATCCAAGCTTTTATAGTTCATATTTTTAGTGATCAACATTTTGTAATTGAAGTGGAAAATTGATTGAAATTGTTTTTTTAAAATAATAATTTACCTGCAATAAAATGATGTCAAAAAGAAATAATTTAATCGAGAAGCAACATGAGAACGTTGAGCTTCCTTTGAAAATGCTTACTTAGAAAAAAAGGACATGGAAAAATCTTAGAATGATTATTTTTAGGCTATTTTACTTATTTTTGATATTTTAGAGATTTTCAAAATATTTAAATATTATTTAAAATTGTTTATAATTATTAATACAACATTTACATTTATATATATTTATTACTGGACTATGAACAGGGATTGCTAATGTTCTTCTTGTTGAATTGGGTACAAATGCAACAACAATGAGCTAGATTGGTCTTAGAAGTTTGTTGTGTAGTGGCAAAAGTGGTATATATAGATAAAAATAAAAGCATGATGCCATATGGTCACCTCATAGTCAAACCCCATTTCTTTCTTTTGTGAGTTGAATTCTCTGTTTTAGATCTTTTGATGGTGAGATAGTCTTATGTCATTTCTGTGTTATTTGATTTGTATATTGTGGATTTTTAATTATTTCATGAGTAAGAAACCAACCAACATTGAGTTAGGGACATGATTCAAATGGATTCCATTGTCATCTAAATGCAAACCGAAAGGATGTTGAAGCTCATGAGACCCTTAAAAGTTTTAGAACTCCTCCATTTATGTTTAAACCAATTAAGGTTTGTGAACTTCAAATGTTTTTTCTTTGAAATTACTTTATTGAGTTTAGTGTGTATTGATAAATGTTGGTTTTGAATATATCCCTTCTTATACCAATGGCCATTCTACATTACACTGTTGTTTTTAGTTGTATGCTCCAAGTTGTCTACTACATTCCTACTTCTATCTCCAACCGATGGTTGGGGTGGATAGAGATACCCACTAATGGGTGTGCTCAATAGGTGCATGGACTGGATCTTGACATACAGAGGAATTACCATGAAATGAACTAGCTAGATATGAAAGTTATGAATATTCGAGTTGATATTGTAAATGTAACATTGCATGGTTAAATTTTATTCAACTCAGCGTTGTTATGAATTATAATTGTTGTACCTTTTTAGATGAATGTGATAATATCATTGAATACACTTTGAAGGTTGCATTTCCAAAATTTTATTAACTATTTTTGTTCAACTTGATTTAAACAAAAATAAATAAATTGTACCTTCATCTCAATTGTTAGTAAATAAATAAATTATGTTTACAACAACTATGATCTTGGAAATAAATTTTTAAATAGAAATTTGTACCCTAGAAATAAGTTAAATAAACAAATATTTTATTTTTGTTTTGAATTATTCTCTAACAAATTGAAATCAAAACTTCTATAATGTATACTTTAATAACACAAATCAAAACTTCTATAATTTATACTTTAATAACACAGGATTAAATTTACTCTTATCAATCTAAAAACAATTATTTTTCACAATTTTTCAACTTTAAGACCAATCCTTCAAATTTGACCACTGATTGAGACCTTTCCCCTTAAAAGATCAACCACTTAAACCGAGCCTGAACCCGAACAAAATGTTGCTGAGAACGGCATACATCTGTTTACCATGAAATCCGTGTCATAAAATGTACTGTAACACGCCTTCAGAACGAATGAATGCAGATTATGAATTTCAATTTCATGGGCAGCTAACACTGTCAGTACTGCGAAATGTGGTATTTAATGGGAGGACAGAATTTTCTAACACCAACGTGGCAAATTCTTGATCCGTGAATGTATCCACACAAATGCTTATTTGGGGTAGGTATCATACCCGAATGAGTTTAGCTACCAACAAAAGCAGTCTCAACTGTTGAATTTTTATATTGACATTTCTTAGGGGAGAAAAACAAAGAAGCCCGAGGGTGTGTTTTAGACAATGGCAGACACCCTCCACTCTGCTCTGCTGAGTGGAAAAGACAAAGAGCAGATTAACAAAGATGGAAGTGAAGAGAGGGCAAGGAAGGCTAAAATCGACACTTCTGTTATCGCTACATGCGGGCAGTTTGGAAGGGAGAGTTGGATTGAGTCCAAGAAGTTGTGGAAAATTGCAGCACCTGCAATTTTTGCTACTCTGTGTAGCTATACAATTGGAGGCCTTACACAGATCTTTGCGGGACATTTGGGTACTGTGGAGCTGGCTGCTGTTGCCATAGAGAACTCGGTCATTGCAGGCCTGGGTTTTGGAACTATGGTGAGTGCAACAACAGAATACCCATTTGCTTTTTTGAATAGTTTTCTATGTTTTGCACTCTCAAAATGTGAAGACAATAATGTATTTACTATTTGCTTTTGAAATTTTTAGCGGGCATATTTTGTTTGGATTGAAAAGCGTCTACTACTAATCATATATGAAATACACTCCTAATAATATAATATAAAATATGGATGAAATGGGATCATATCTGAAGAAGACTTCATATTGATCCAAAGAATCAACAAAGGGGATCCAATACACCCTTAAATAACTATAATTTTAATTAATTACCAGACATACGGAATTTTGGAACTATGATAAGTGCCTCCCCCTCCCCAAGAACAAGCCCAAAAAAAAAAATTATATATATTAAAAAGTAGACGTCATATTGGTTTTTAAAATTACAGTTATGTATAAAAAAAAAAAAAAAAAAAAAAAAAAAAAAAAAAAAAAAAAAAAAAACATTTAATTGTATATATATTGTGTAGTATTGTCTGTTTTGTAATTTCAAAAGGTGAAGAAATGATATGTTTGTTTTGGAATTTTTTTAAAGGGGCTTGAATAAGTTAAATAATATATTCAGTAAGGGTATATTTGTTATAAATATTATGATTTGTATTTATATTTATATATATATATATATTTCATTTGTTTGTTTTTTATATATTGTAGTGTTTTCTGTTTTGTAATCTTAAAAAGTGAAGAATTGATATATTTGTTTTTAAAAAAATTATGAGATTTTAATAAGTTAAATGCAGTATGAGATATATTGGTTTTCAGAACAATGATTCAAGTTAGTAAAAAGAAAAGAAAAGAAGAGGTGTTTATTTATGTATATTGTAATATTATCTTTTTGGTAATTTTAAAAAGTGAAGAAAGAAGGTGTTATTGAAAAGGTTGTAATTCAATTGGTGAGGATGATGGTTGTTTATATCCATCCACCAAAATACAAATCCCTCTAAATACCCAACATGAAAAATCAAGCTATTAAGACCAAAAAAAACTTAATTAAACTAAATTATATATTCAATAAAAAACATAGTACATACTAGTTTTTAAAACTATGGTTCATGCCTTAAAAAAAACCCTTGTTCATATATATTGTAGTGTTGTCTGTTTTGCAATCTCAAAAAGTGGGAGAAATAATGTGTTTTCTGTAGAAGTCCCCAATAAGTTAGTTACAAGACTGAACACTTGGTAATATTATGCATTCTCAACCAGACCTATCCTCTTATTATATTCTTTAAGATTCAGTCTTGGGGATACTCTTCGAAGTAGCAGTCCATTGGTGCTATACGACTAGTGGATGATCAACATTGGGATCAATTATTTTAGCTAGCCATGTTAGCAGGTTCTCTTATGTTGCATGAATAATTTCTACTTTTTTGTGTTTTTTCTATTATAGCCCATGATGCATTGAGTGCTGCTCTTGTCTATTCTAGCTGTACCTTTACAGTTCTGCTGACCTATTATGGTCATCCGTGGACATTACTATAATTTTTTGTCTTTTTAATGTCATGCAGAAGTCCTATATACATTGTAGATTATGATACTATTGACCCTCTAATCTCCGACACATGATATTGTAGTTCTCTGGTTTATCCATTAGGACCCTACATGCTTGTAGGTTCATCACTCTGGGTTATTTGTATTGTGAAGTTTTTTTTGGTTTTTATATTTTGAGATTTTATTCATTTTTTCTTTAGCGTAGCCTGTTTTTTTCATTAGCTTGTGGTCCTGCAACTTGTAGGTTCATTTCTCTAGGCTATTGGTACTTTGAAGTTATTTTAGGTTTTTATGTTTTGGGATTTTTATCCATTTCTTCTTTAACTTTACTTGAGTTATCCATTAGCTCTTGGTCCTGCATATAGGTAGGTTTGTCCCTCTAGGCTATTGATACTTCGAAGTATTTTTGGGTTCTTATGTTTTGAGATTTTACCCATTTCTTCATTAGTTCAATTTTATTACTTTTTTTAAAATGGTGTTCCTTTTACCCTATTATCTCTACTGTAACATGATGTATTATTGAGTCCTATTAACTTATTTTGATGATTTGTGGACATCAATATAATTTATCTCTCTCTCTCTTTCTCTTTGTGTTTGTTTCTCTCTATTTTTCCTTTTATGTTGGAACTTTGGAGCAGAGTAGTACGTGTAGGAAAATTGGATAGGCTAGGATTCGAACTCTGAACCACACCCTGCCCAAGGAGCTGCTTTATCACTCAGCTACTTGCCATTGCTTCAACAACATTCTTTTTTCGGAGTGTGGACTGGTCCCTTCAACACAAACCCCAAGCCATTGTCTGGTTGAGGTCCTAGCTGTCCTCCAAGGCAAATTCTGAAAATGCCCTGGTACTATGGTATCAAACTCAGACCACCCATTGGCCATTTGGCCACTTATCTAAGTTACTTGCCTTACTTGATGGGGTTCTCTTTCGGAGTGTGGATTGATATCTCCAAGTCTCTTCCTCAAGGTCCTTGCGATCCTCCAAACCAAACTTCAACAGACTCTACCTCAAGGTGCTTGATATCCTCTAAACCAAACTTCAACAATTGATCTGTTACTATGTTGGAAAATTAGACAGGTTATGACTGAAACCCAGGAACACTATCCAGCCTATGGACTGGATATACCATTTTCCTTACCTGTCAAGCTTCTTAGATAGGAGTATGTATAATATCATTAAGAGTGTCCGAGCATATTGCATATAACCAATGACTCAATAATGTGGATTTCTTATGTGACACTTTGGTTTTCACAGCTGTTTATTCATATTTTAGATGAATTTTACGTCGGGATACCAGGGTTGAGAGGATGAAACTTGACACCCATAGCTGGCAGTTTAACACAATATCATGTGATTATGCTCATCTCTGAGCATGGTGGAATTGTACAGTCAGATGCTCACATTGTGTTTTGTAATGTAAATAGCTCTGCCATTGAAGGAAAAGTCTATAAATATAGTTCTAATGTAATTGTGGGTGTCTCTAATTTTTTTCAAGAGTACTTTTATTTTGAAAACTTTAAATAAGTAGTTGTAAAAACCCAAAGGACTTTTGGGAGTGACTTTCAACATGCTAACTGTTTTTACTGTCTCTGTGGTTCTTATCATAGTTACCAAGTTCGGAAATCTGGATCCGTTCAGGAGGGGAAAAAAATCCGAAGTTCGGAATTCTTGAAAAAGTTCAGAAAAATAACATCCAGAATATATACATATATATATGTGAGCATAATTTTATAAATATGCAAAACTGACAAATACAATGAAAAACATTAAAAAATAATATAAAATGTTAATATTATATCATATTTATGGTTTTTGGGCCTTTTTTCTGCAACGAACTTATTCAGGCCAACCAAAAATCAGGATCCGGCCAGATTTTATCCAGATCCGACTGGATTTGGTAACAATGGTTCTCTCACACACATACATATTGTTGAAACGTGGGAATTACAAAAATATATTTTTATTAATAATTTTGTCTTGAAAGTGCTAGTTGCTTTGGCACTTAATGTATTTAATCAGCCTTGGACAAGGTGAGTATACTCACTGGAATCTCTAAGGACCAAAGATTCAAAGGAAGTGTTTCGCCCAGGTATGAAGGAGGACAATACACTGTTGTGTTTCTAATGTTGTCCACAGACACCATAAGGTGACTGAAACCTGAGATTTATAGTTGGCTACTTCTACATTCTATTAACCCATAGGTGCCTTTTTTAGCCAATCCTCTTCCCCATTACTGAAGGAAATTTAGCGCACTTAGCATGAAATTCACAATAGCAGGCTTGGATATGGTTATTGATGCTGCCCTAATTTGAAGTTGTGGCTTGCCACAGAGGAATTTGTCGTCTGGCATTCTGCCTGTCAATGACAAGCATTTGCTTATCTCAATTTAATCCTGTATTTTTAACCTATGATGAGTTCTAGATAATATGTTTATCTTGGGAGTGGTTAGTGCTATTTTAGAGATTGGAATTTGAGGTTCAAAGTCTCTTTTAAGTTTGAAGCCTCAAAGCAACTTGTAACTTTGAAGACCTAAGCAGCATTTTGGACAGAACATAAAGGCTTAAGTTTGTTGGAAAAGCAATGATTTGCGACAGTTATGCTGATTGTTTGGGAGCTTATTGTTGCAGCTACATGAGTATATGAGAAATGCAAATTTCTTCATCTTACTTCAGCATAGAGTCAGATAATTACCTTTCAAAAACATTTCATGAAATCAATAGGCTCGAGTATTCCTTCAAGTGTCAGGAATCTACACGCTGTGCCAACTAGCTAATTTGTTGGAACTGAAAAATACTAAATGACTAACTATTGCATCTATGTTTTAACTTTATAGCAGTACGATTTTTTTTTCTTTGGAATGAATTTATGAAGCTTAAATTTCAACTGGTTCCTCTGCAGTTGGGAATGGGAAGTGCACTAGAGACTCTCTGTGGTCAGGCCTTTGGAGCAGGTCAAATTCATATGCTTGGAGTGTATATGCAGCGTTCATGGATAATATTGTTGGGTACATCATTGCTTTTGAGTCTTGTTTACTTCTTTGCTACACCAATTCTTAAGGCTTTGGGACAGGATGCTGATGTAGCTGATTTAGCTGGAGTATTTGCACTTTGGATGCTACCACAGCTGATTGCCTATGCATTAAATTTCCCAATGCAGAAGTTTCTTCAGTCACAAAGCAAAGTCATGGTCATAGCTTGGATTTCCTTAGTTGCATTGATAATCCACACTTTTCTGAGTTGGTTATTAATCTTCAAATTGGGCTTGGGGTTGGTTGGAGCTGCTATTTCATTGAATCTATCATGGTGGATTATCGATATTGGTCAGTTTTTGTATATAGTTTACTTTTGCCAAGATGCTTGGAGAGGATTCTCCTGGCTCGCTTTTCATGATTTATGGGCTTTTGTTCGACTTTCAATTGCTTCGGCTGTTATGCTATGGTTAGTAGCAGGATTTTAGTGTTTGTTTTGTATTGTAAACTCAATTTGTGGTAATGGAAACCCTAAATTTGGAGTGGAGAATGAACTAAATCTCCGAGTAAGTGTCTGTTAGTCATGTTCATTTGTGGTGGTTGGCATTTTCAGTTTGGAGTTCTGGTATATGATGTCATTGATTATCATGACGGGTCATCTAAAAGATGCAGCAATTGAAGTTGATGCAATATCTATCTGGTAAACAGCCCCTCCCAACCTTTTTACTTCAAACTCCCAATGCTTACTGTAATATGTACCGGCTTTGACTGTTCTGTTCCTTTTACAGCATGAATTTGAATGGATGGGAAGCCATGATCTTCATCGGTTTCAATGCTGCAATTAGGTATGAATATTTCTGTTACTGCATCAGGTTGCCTATTGTTTATCTTTTTGGCTTCTTTTGAAATGAAAATTTACCAGTCCAATACTAAATCTTATATCCAATAAATAGAAGTAGACTAGTAGTGTAAATTTATGGTACACGGCGATTAGGGAGAGATTACTTCAAGAAATATAAGTTTTCATTTATTTTTTTGAGTGGTGGCTGTTTCATGTTTTTGGTAAGCTTGCAACCAGTGATTTGTCTGCATTCAATTCCTGCAGTGTGAGAGTATCAAATGAACTAGGAGCCGGTCGCCCAAGAGCTGCAAAATTCTCTGTGCTTATAGTGGTTTTAACGGCACTATCAATCGGCCTTATATGTATGGTTGCCATTCTTGCCACCAAAGATGAGTTTGCAGTACTATTCACAAATAGCAAAGTGGTCATGGACACAGTGTCCAACATGGCAATTTTACTTGGAGTGACAATGGTTTTGAACAGTGTACAACCAGTTCTATCAGGTAGATTGTAAATACTAATCCAGAGTTCAAGGCTTAAATGAATGTAGTTGATGATCTCCTCGATTGTGGGTTCATACTATTTTTTCACAATTTTGAAGGTTCTGTTTCTTGATACAAACAATTCAGGTGTGGCTGTGGGTGGAGGTTGGCAAGCTCTGATAGCGTATGTAAACATTGGGTGCTACTATGTTATTGGTGTACCCCTTGGTCTTCTTATGGGATACAAGTTTGATCTTGGGGCGAAGGTAAATTTGGTCCTCTCTGTTTAGAATGCAAACTCTCAAGTACCCTTTGTTGTGTGTCGGTCACTAATAAGCTCAAAGGTTTCTTGAATGTGATATTCGCATGTTAAAACAGGGCATTTGGATGGGTATGATTGCTGGAACAGCTCTCCAGACTGCCACTCTAATATTAATCACACTATTCACTGATTGGAATCGAGAGGTAAAACATCATATTTCTTCAATGTTTAAGACGTTCATTATTTATAATTTTTAGTCCACGTGTTTCTGGGTTTGCCATATGAGAGTCTAAATATGATATATCTTTAGTGCCAGTGGGCACATATCCCATTGTTGTGGTCATTATCTTTTCTTTTGTGATGCAGGTTGCTCAAGCCGAGGATCGCCTCAAAGTTTGGGGTGGTTCAGTCGAGTCTCCTCAAAATAATGGAGCGATAGAGGTAAGTTGATACACAAGAAATATATGAATTGTACTATAGAATTTACAGCAGCTAAAATGTCAATCTTTTTCTTAAGTCGAAACTTTCAATCAAAAACAAATGAATATTAGGAGCAACATAATATAACACGATACAAATTCTTCTCTTGGACTGCAATATCATTACAAATTCTTCTTTTGGACTGCAATATCATTCCATTCATCATTTAAAAAAAAAAGATTAGTAATATGTTATTTTGTTAACCTTCTAACTCACCTTTCAAATCTGAGTGGCAGGGAGAAGAGAATGTTGAAAATGGAAACGTTCCTTAGTAACCTAGAAGATCTTCGTTTTGGCAACAAATGTCTTTCTGCCAAGATCCAGAAAATCTCTGGCAAATATCTTTCTGTGAAAATCTTCATCCAATAAAAATCTAAATTGTCTTTTGTGAAAGAGGAAATCTCTCCCAAATATTTGAATCGTGGCTACAAACTCAAGGGGTTGAGTTTTGTCTCAAGGTGCACAAGATATGATCAAGACTTCAAGCAGATGGTAAATCACTAAGCAGATTGACTTTATAGCTTATTCCTCTGAGTCAACAAATCTGAAAAACTAGTAGCATCAGGCTGACCAATTATACCATCAATCTAATTGACTTTATCTCTTTAGGCTTGAAAATTAAATTGTTTTTCAATGAAATTTCCAACTGTGCTAACTTGCTACTTTGAAGTGATTTCTATGGGATATTGAGCTGATAGCATTTTTTGTTCTCATGATCTCCAACTTTGTTATATAGATCTCTTATGAGTAATGAACTGCATCTTAAATAAATCCAAACGGTGGAGTTTGCATTTTTTATTTTAATGAAAAGAAAAATGAATATTATGACCATTAAATCACAAGCATTTAATTAGCGAGTATATTTTTTATGGGAGAAGTATTAGATAAATAATTTACACATAGTGACGTCTTGATTTCTTAATAAATTTGGAAGTGAAATTTCAATAATGATTAAAAAGGTTGTAGTTTAATTGATATGTATGATAGATGATGGTAAAGAATGTTGTCATACCATCCACTGAAGTATGATAGAGACAAAATAAGATTTTGTATACATGACTAAAGACAGGTTCCATGATAAGTATTATTGTTCCTATTCTTATGTTTCAAGGGTGCATGCAATTTGTTATATTGTAAAATTACAAATAATAGAATCTTCTCTTAAATTTATAGAATAATGATTGTATCAATTCCAATAAACTATGAAGAGCTGAAATTTTTATATATAAGGGAGAGGATCCAATAGTTGAGAGGAGTTCAATAGTTAAGAGTATATTTGAAGATATAGGGCCTAAATATAGAACTACTTTTTAATTAAAAGTAGATGTATTGTTCATTAATTACAAACACATTTATATCAAATACTTGAACATTGATATTCTAAAGAGATTCATAAGTTTTGTACATAAGATATTGTATTATTGTTAGTACACAATGTTTTA
Source organism: Torreya grandis (assembly GCA_037957365.1). Taxonomy (NCBI): domain Eukaryota; kingdom Viridiplantae; phylum Streptophyta; class Pinopsida; order Cupressales; family Taxaceae; genus Torreya; species Torreya grandis. The sequence continues at coordinate 1,444,859 of JARHVA010001134.1, forward strand.
ATTACAAATATTTTAATTTAAGATTTGCATGAATAAATACAAATATTAGATTCAACAAAATACATTTTATATTGCTTGTTAAATACAATATGTCCTTTCATGTACTATCATCAATCACAATCCTATCAAGTATACAAGAATATGTGCAAACTTCTAAAACAACTTATTAATTTTTGGAGTGTTTTATGCCTAATTATACATCCACTTTGGCTTTCTATTTATTTTTCTTTTAGATGTTCAATTTTTCTCCTTTTTCCTTGAAAGTTCATTACTACTCCAATCTAAGTCTCTGCATGATTGAAAAAAATTTGTAAGGCTTACCAAAATTTTAAAATTCATACTCAAAACAGTTGAACATTAATTTCTATTATAAAACTAATTTTTATAGTGTTTTATTTTAATTTGAATTCTACCCTAATTGCAGACATATTTATACCTAGATTTGTATTATGAAAATGTGAATATGGCCTCCAATGTTTCTTTAAAAAAAAAAAATTTTTGTCGATCTATCAATCATTTTGTGAAATTTTAAACTATATTATTAAGTGCAATTTAATTAAGTTAATGGTTTAGGGATAATTCTTGAGATTTTTTGTACCCTTGGAGTGGAACAAATGATTTTTTTCGCATTCTAGGTTTATTTCTATTGATTTTTGTAGAAATAGCAAACTAGGTGTGGGTCTTGGGCTTGACAAATACAAAAATTTAGTTTTCTAACATGATTAATCTTTGATTTTTTTAAACCATTGTTGCTTACAGGTTAGGTTTTTAATACCTCACTAAGGTTATTATGGCTTACAAAAATTTAGTGTAGTAAATATATGAATCATTAAAAATGAGTTATTATGGCTTACAAACATTTACACCACTAACTGAAGTTTAAATGTCCAACATTTGGCACCTACTAATTTTTTTATGATTCACATTAGCATAACATTGTTTGTATTCAATTTATAGACTGACAAAAACGTCACATGTATATCCATGGTTAGCTCCGAAAGGCAAAATGATCAATGAAGAGCCATGTACATGTTAAATTGCATATAATTATACCCTGGAAACTCATATTAATGAAAAATTCGTTGAAAGATACATTTCATAATAATTATCTCCTAAATATGTATAGTGTTGATGGTAAGAGCAAAGGCGATCTGTTGATAGAAGCTCTGACGGTTTTCATTAACTATTAGGAGGGTTGAAAGTCACCCTATGGTAGTGGATTTCTTTTACAAACTCCTTTCTTGTAGGGTGATTTTCAATACTTCTTATAGTTAACAATATATTGTTCTCAGAGTGTATTCCAAATTCATTAAACATTTGGGTCACATTGTAAGCGAGGTATAAAAAACCTCACCTGTACGTAGTGATGGCAATCGATGGAGATGAAGGTGTGAGAAGGTCGGCATCAAGTATCACGATGGGTGAAATGAATGCATGGCGATGAGTAATAACTATAGGGTGTTGAGGCATCAATGCCTTGTCACCTCGAACTGGATGTATTCATTTTGTGGGCTACACGCTATTAAAACTTAGTGGGGGTCTACACTAGAATAGAAGCTTACACTGCCATTAAAACTTAGTGGGGATCCACGATAGAATAGAACATTACACTGCGATTTAAACTTAGTGGGGGTCCACTAAAAAATATAATCAGGGTTATTCATTCTGAACAATTCACAAATCAACTACAGTTTAAGAATTAGAGGAATGATGGCAAGTGAACAAACAAAATTACTCTATTTTCAACTAATATTTGAAGCCATATATGTATTTTTTAAGCGATTTGGGTCACAACCTTAGTGAGGTATAAAAAACTTCACATGTACGCAACAATGGCAACTGATGACAAGCAATCATGCAGCTGTTGTTACTCTTCTCATAATATCATCTCCCAAACCCTCCATCTCCTTTTCCCTTCAACAACAATGCACATGCAATGTGATGGTCCGATGGGGACCAATGGGAGGATGAAGGTACGAGAAGGTCGGTTACACAGATTGACTATATTGAAATTAACTACAGTTTAAGAATGTGAAGAATGATGGTAAGCAAACAAATTAAATTATTTTATTTTCAATAAACATTCGAAGCCATATTGATATTTTTTAAACGATTTGGGTCACAACATTAATGAGGTATAAAAAACCTCACTTGTACGCAATGATGGCAACAGACGGCAAGCAGTCATGCAGCAACTGTTGCTCTTCCAATCATCTTGTCTCCGAAACTCTCCATATCCTCTTCCCTTCAACAACAACGCACATACAATGTGATGGCCCGATGGGGATGAAGGTGAGAGAAGGTCAACAACAAATAGTGAGATGATGGGTGAATTAAATGCGAGGTGGTGGATAATAACTGTAGGGTGGTGAGGCATTAATGCCTTGCCACCTTGAACCAGGTGTATTCATTTCGTGGGTTGCACACTATTAATTGGAGTTTAAATGCTTAACTTTTGGCACCCACTTAGATTTTGTGGGTGATGTTATCATTGCCGATCAGTTGGACTTTTAAAATGGCATCATAATGACTCCTTGCATGATAATTGAAACCATGGATCCGCATTACCATATCAAATATTCAAAATCTAGAATCAAAAAGTCGATATGTTAAGCTATCCATCAACATCAATTTAACATATTGATGTGACACAATTGAAACACCACATAAATACAAAAATAACTTCCTAAAATAACATTTTTATTAAAATCCATAAAAAATCATAATTAAATAATAAATGTTACAATTCATATGACCACTTTTCTACCAAAAGAAACCTCCTAAATTTTAATTGATGCACAACAAAATGTGGTTTTCCCTCCCCAAGGGACTGCCTCGTTACAGCCCATCTTTATATTTCAAGTGAAACTAATTAACAACAAACCAACTTGAATGGCACTCTGGTAGATGCCTAGGGAAATAAAATTAATTATAAATAAAATTTGCAAGTTTGTATAGTGGCAGGTTAGTGTATAACTTCCAACTCTTTTAAAATGATGGTTTGTAAATCTATTTATTTGAGTTATCTTGTCCTCATGCTATGATTCTATTTAACAAGGAAACGATGTGGTTTACATTGTATGTTTAGCACATAGAAAAATATGTTATAAATTGTTGTTGGTAGAATCTACTGATGATATGTGATTCTTCTCTCCAATTTTTTTTGTTGAATTGTTAATTAATAAATAGTTGTGCAAAAATTATTTTACACATTTGTATTCTTTTAAATATTACGGTGTGTTGTTCTTTATTTTTAAAACTTAAGTGTTTTTGCCAGCCATAAATTGTGAGAGATGGGACAATATTGAATGCAAAGGGTTAGGATGACATCCTTGGCTATTGTTATTTTGTATTAAACTTGAAGTGTGTAGTGATGTTGAGGGATGACATGTGTAATAAACACTTGAATATTGTGAATCAAAAAAAAATTATTATAAAATTAAGGTTAATTTAAAGAGTTTTTATAAGAAATCTTTTTAGATTTTATCGATGAATTTATAGATATTCATTTTAAAATCATGACGAATCTAAGGGGAGAGGAGAGGTATACAACCAGATGTATTTAAAATTAGTAATTTGCATTGTGAAATTGGGTAGATGCATTGTGCAATTGGTTAGTTGCATCTGACTGGTTGCATTACACATGCAACTGACCGATTGAATAGTATATCTTGCTAACAACAAAATATTTCAGTTGCTGGGTATATTTCTTGTAAGTTGTGATATAAAGAGAAAAAGAAAATAAAAAACTTCACTAAACCTAAATCTGATTGCATATTTGAATTCCTCTTAAAGAGTTATACAAAAAAAAACATCTCAATTTGAGTATGTACATAAAAGTTAGAAGAATTTGCATCCCATATGCAACCAATTGGTTCATTATAAATGCATCTAATTGACTGCATTGCATATGTAGCTTATAAGTTACATATACATGTTGAGAATGTTCTTGAGATGCATTGATTATCATTGATGTCAAGGTGATCTTAGTACATAATGCATTAATGACAAAGTGATAGGTTCCAAGTGGATTTGAGAGTGCATATCATGTGTGCAAGGCTTTGAGGTGATTGACCATGTTTGAGGGGTCAAATGAGGGGTAAGGAGTGCTTGTTGTACTTATATAAGTGAAAGGAATCCATTTTAATAGTCTTATGAAGGTCTAGGTGATCCTAGTCATCCCCTAGTCAACTTCACAGATCTTCCTGAGTAAGCATATTGATGGCATCAAAATTAACACGTGTGAATGTTTATGTGTGAGTAAGCATGTTTATGACATCAAAATTAAAACGTGTGAATGTTTATGAGAGAATGATTTGATGTTTATTGAGCATAGATAAGGATCATAAAAAATGTAGTTAAATTTCTTGAAGTGGTTTGGGTCATTGATAAGGGTCATATGGAACATAGTGGCTTAAAGTGTTACATGAAGGTGAATTGGGTCTCCATGGGACCTATTGAAGGCTTGAGGGCTAAAAGAGGTTTCATAAGGTGGGTAAGTGATTTGAAAGTGTTGTACGAGTTTTTAAACATAAAGATGGCATGTAGGACATTGTGTTAAAGTGTTTAAAAGGGTTCCATATTTAGTTAAGGGCTATTGACATCTAAGTGTAACGTGTGGCCTAATGGAGTGCTAATTGCTTAGGTCTTGCTTAACCCTAGTGTGTTGTTTTGAGCCATTTGAAGCATGGCCGACCTAATGAGTTGATGTACATTGTATGTAACATGTTCTAAGTTATATATTGATGTTTATCCAAGTGGGAGAGATGCCTTAATGGTTAAGTAAAGTGTTGTGGCTGACCAAGATTGATTGGAGAAAGAATAACGCATATGTAGAAGGCCATTTTGGTCTCATTGTGCTAGTTAGATAATGGAAGCGGGAAACGAATTATATATGAATTTTCAGAATGGTAAGAGGCCATGAAATATATTATAAAATCATGTTGAAGATGTGACAAGGGTCTAACATTGTTTGTTTCAAGTCATGGGCAAGTAAGAAGATTTGTTTCAAGGCTTTTAGGCTTATTTTGCTTTGGTGACCTAGTGCAAAGGTTTTGATAATTAAGGAATGAAGCGAATGGTATGAGACTTTGTAGAAGTTTGTGAGGGCATGAAAATCATCAAAATAACATGTTGAACATGTCATAAAGATCAGATAGGGGTGCTGAAGGTAATCAATAAGTTTTGTATTGATTCAAGGCATGATTAGGCCTAGTTTGTCTAAATGACCAAAGTAAAGAAGTGTATTGATTATATGTTGAAAGAGTAATGAATAGGTTGTGTATGAATGATATTTATGATGTTACAAGACTATATTTAAATATAATAATATCATAATGTGAAGGAGGAATGGCCTCAAGATCATGAGCATGCGTATGAGGGGTAAAGAAGAGAAAGAGTTGTTATATGCCTATGTAAGAGGCATATTTATGTTTGTATGAAATACCATCAGTTGTATTAGGTAGAAAGATAAGTTTTCAAGTTTTATAAAGAAATAAGATCATCACCAAGTGTGTAAGACATCATATTAGAGGTGGAAATCAGTTTGGAGGTGATTAAGTTAGTGCTTGATCATCTAGGGGGTTGTATCCTCCTTGCTAATTGATGTTAACTTAAGGTCAAGTGGGTGCTTGAATAAATTGAGGGGTGGGTGATCCTTGATAAGTTGATGTTGATCTAAATTAAAACAATAATTTTATAGGACAATAGTCCAAATCTTGTTTCAAGTGGTTTTTCTCCCTCATTAGGGTTTCTCACATAATTCATGTGTTATGTGCGTTGATCTTGCATTGTTTTTTTTGTTCATTGCAATGAATTGTTTATATGCTTCATGAATGATTAAGAGTTTGAAGAATTGGAATTGAAGTTGATTTTTTGCATCACCGATTCACCCCCCTCTCAGTGATTGTGCTTCCAACAATTAGTATTAGAGCTGGTCCTTCAGGAAGGCTTGATAGCTAGAAGGTGGTCCTTGAAGCACAAAATGGCTAAGTAGCTAAGGAAATAAAATCAAGAATTGAGATTGATGGTAAAAGGTATTAAAGATTGGATTAGTTATTTTGCGATGAGGTGGAGTAACTCTAACTCCAAGGAAGTTGAATATGAAAAGATCATTAAAAAACTTAGTGAGTAGGTCAAGTCCTCTACGAAGTGTGAAGGAAAGGTGAGTCATTTTCAAACAAAGTTTGAGATAATGATGGAAATAATTAAAGGAGATAAGATGATTATTCATGATATTAAGAATCATTTAGAGGCTAAAAATTCAAGTTTGAGGTCAAAGAAGGTTGAGTGTGATTAATTGAAAACTGAGCTAAGCTCCTTGAAGTTGGAACATGAAAAGCTAGTGGTCAAAATAAGCAAGGTTGAACATTAGAAGCTAGTGGTCAAATTGAACAAGGTTGAGAAAGATGAATTGAATCAAGTCAAGAAGGATGATAGCATGAAAAACAAGGTGAGAATACTAGTAAGGCATCCCAATGTCATGAGGTTTTTCAATTCATCTCATAAACAATGTTATGCTTACAATCAATTAGGTCACATTGCAAGAGATTACAAAAGAAGTAACTTGTCAAAAGGAGATAATAGCCATCATCAAGAAAAAGGTATAAATGATATTGTTTTTTTCAAATGTCATAGAGTTGGTCATATTGAAAAACATTGTAAGAATAAGTTGAATGAGTTTTCAAGGCAAAACAAAGTGTATGGAGCTCCTAGTGTGCAAGGAAGAGGTCATACATGGATATGGAGACCTAAGATTATTAAAAGAGATCAGATTGAGACCAAGAATGAACTGGTTGATGAATATATCAGTCAAGATGGTTTGTTTGCTATGGTAAATATGAAGGCAAGAAAAGAATACTATTTATTAGGGCATGTTGACAAAGGAGTCAAAGAGAAGATGGATGAGCCAATCAAGCCTATGAGGAGGCTTAAGAAAGACAAGAAAACTAGTGAGAGTATGGAGACTTGGGAATATCCTAAATTTCAAGTGTTCTAAGTGCATTGGAAGGTGAGGTCTGTATATTAGGCTTCATAGAGACATTACTCATAATAACATGTTGAACATGTCTTAAATATCAGACAATGGTGTTGAAGGTAATTAGTAAGTTTTGTGTTGATTCAAGGCATGATTAGGCCTAGTTTGTCTAGATGACCTAGAGTGAAGAAGTGCATTGATTATTTGTTGAAAGAGTACTACATAGGATGTGTATGATATTTAAAGACTATATTTACATATAATAATATAAGAGTGTGAATGGGGAATGGCCTCAAGGTCATGAGCATGCATATAAGGGGTAAAGAAGAGAAAGAGTTGTTGTATGCCTATGTAAGAGGAAGATTTGTATTTGTATGAACTACCATCACTTGTATGATGTAGAAAGGTAGGTTTGTAGGTTTTAGAAAGAGATAAGACCATCAACAAGTGTGTAAGATATCATATCAGAGGTGGAGATCAGTTTGGAGGTGATTGAGTTGGGGCTTGATCATCTATGGGTTGTAGCCTCCTTGATAGTTGGTGCTCACTAAAGGTCAAGCAAATGCTTGACTAAATTGAGGGGTGGGTGCTCCTTGATCAGTTGGTACTAATTTAAATTGAATAAATACCTTTATAGGACAATAGTCCAAAGCTTGTTTCAATTGGGTTTTCTCCCCTATGAGGGTTTTCCACATAATTCATGTGTTATGTGCTTTGATTTTGCATTATTGTCTTTATTCATTGCAATGAATGGTTTATATGCTTCATGAATGATTTTGTTGAATGGTTAAGAGTTTAAATAGTTAGAATTGAAGTTGATTTTCTTGCATCATTGATTAATCCCCCTAGTGATTGTGCTTCTAAAAATGTAATGCAGTTGGATAGTTGTTTTTACAATGCAACTGATCAGTTATATACATGACGTAAATTCTATCAACTTTTTGAGGCTGTAACTTTTGCATGTAGATTTAGGTTGAGATGTTTTTTAAAAAAATTGCATAAGTCTTCGAGAGGAATCCAAATATGTAATAAGATATAAATTTATAAAAGTTTTTAAAAATTTAATGCTATTTATAAAAACTATGTTGATCCCCAAGATGAGAATCAAATAATGACCCTTAGCTCTAGAATCTGTCTAGAGTTAAGGGGGAGATGAAGTAATGTGAAGAGCCTGAATAATAAACATTCAATGTTGAGGAAATAAAGGAAGTTTCATCAATTACAAAATCAATTCTTTAATATTAGCAAGAGAATACTGTCAAACCCAAACACTATTTATGACCCTTTGCCTGAAGATTCTTGCATTTCACTCCATCCAGATATTCCATAAAATGAAAGAAACCTCATCCCAAATAATCTTATTAGAGAAGACATCAAACTAAAAAATGTGGCTCCAATCTTGAATAGTTTGAATTAGGGATGAAAAAAGAGTTTGTGGGATGCCCAAAAGATACTTGAGATGCTACCATTTCTCGGTATTGAAAGAACAAGAAAAGAAGAGATGAAGAAAATTTTCCTCATGGTCTTTACAGAGAACACATCTATAGGGGCCATTAAATCCCCTTTCATAAGTTGATCTCTTGTAAGCAACCTGCAATGTAGGAGAAGCCAAAGGGAAAAATTTGACTTTAGGCCATAAATTGTGATGTCGTAGTTACTTAAAAATATTCTTAAGAGGTTGATCTGAAGATTGACATTTAAATAATAATAGAAATTAGACATTGTATAGTTTCCATTTCTCTGGCCTCCCCAAATTGGCAAGTCATCCTCATCAAAACAAGAAAGATCCATGTTTTTAAAAATATGAAGAAGTTGGAATTTATAATCTGAGGAAATTGGAATTGGCCAATCTTCAAAATAAATCCACTCACTTTCCAATGTCCGCTCTCTACTAGGCTTAGTAGAGTATTTATCTACTGTTATTCAACCTTTTTGATGCATTTGTTCCATAAGAGTATGAAAGTGGAGATATTATTCAATAATAGGGGGATTACCATCCCAAGAATTAGTCCAAAAATGGGCTTTTTTACCATTCTTGATTATCCAAAAAAACTTATTCTTAATCATAGACTCACCAATTTTAAGAACCGTTATCACTGAAGAACCTTTCGAGGGAAAGGAGAAACAAACTATTTGATCAAGCAACTTATTTTTTGCATATTTGACTCTCAAAGTTTGCATTCAAAGCTATGAAGGGAATTGAAAAATATGCTAGAAAAGATTAACTAAAAATTGACCATTTAGCTGATCTAAGAAAAAACCCAAACCCCCTTGATATTTGGGGAGACAAAGCATGGTTTATTTCACTAGAAACAAATTTTTAATAAGTTGAGGCCCCCTTTAGAAAAACCTTTGGTAGATTTGGCCATTCTCTTTGAAGATAGCTTTGGGAACATGCATGATGAAAGAAAAAGAAATGGGAATAGCCTACAAAATATTTTTGATCAAGGTGATTCACCCTCGCATCGAAATCTATCTATTAGTCCCTTTAGAAATCTTAGTTTTCAATCTATCCAGTAACCAATTATAGTTAGAAAATTTAGTTTCTCTTAAGGGAGTATCCGGATAGGTGACTGGTAAATAAGCTTTCTGAAAATGAATTCTATCAAGAATTATGGATTCATATCTAGGAGTCACATGGAAGAAATAAATTTTAAGTTTATCTTCATTAATAATCTACCTAGTTACAGCCCTGAAAAATTGTAATTTTTTGTTAAATTTTGATGCCTATTTATTCATAGCTTTGTTTTTGGGGGAGGAATCATCCACAAATTGTAGATGCGTCAATAGATTAAGACCCCTAGCAATTGTAACACCTACAATAATTCTATTATTTCTATCACTGATAATGATTCTACCCAAACTTCCCATCAAAATAATAAACAAGTAGGGAGAAAGAGGATATCCCTATCAAATGCCTCTGGAAGTGCCAAATGATCTGGTAAGACTCCCATTGACAAGAACTAAAAAAGAGATCGATGAAATACAACTTTTCACCCAAAGAACCTAATCCTTAGAAAAACAAAATTCTTTATCATGCTTAAGAGGAAGGTCCAATCAGCCCTATCATAGGCTTTAAAGAGGTCCAACCTTATAAATATAGCCAATATCTTATGATGTCGCATAGAGTATCTTGAGATAACACTATCTCATCAAGTATTTATCTACCATCCACATACCCTCCTTACTTAGGGGAAATCATTTTATGAAGGAGGGACTACAATCTATTCACCAATTTTGGAGGTGATTTTGTATAAAACATTACAGAGAGGAATGGGATGAAAGCTAGAAATATTTGAAAACTCTTGAGCCTTCAGAACCAAAGCAATGAAGGTATTGTTGATTTGATTGAAAATAACTTTAATTGTTCTAGACTCTTCCACAACTTTCAACAAGTTATCTTGAATGATATCCCAAAATTCCTAATATAATTCAATAGGAAACCTATCTGGCCCATGGGATTTGCCTTTACTCAATCCAAAGACAACATTTCTTAATTCTATTAAGGAAATGCTAGAAAGAAGAGATTGATTGTCATGTGTAGAGATAAGCATGGGAAAAGGAAATGTTGCAAAGAGTTGAGAAAAGAAGTTGAACACAATAATGGAAATGTTTTGTGAGGAAAACTTTGGATTACCATTATCTGATTCAAGGGAATAAATGTGATCGTAGGATCTCCATAATAATATGGACTTATGAAAAAACTTTGAGCTTTTAGCCCCTTATTGCAACCACTTGATTCTAGATTTTTGTTTCCTCATAATTTCATCTCAAAGATTCCATTCCTCAAGTTGATTGATTAAATCTAGTTCCTCATGCTTAAGATTCTCATTAAAAGTGCTAAGGTGAATGGTTTCCACTACCTTTTCCAATCTATCAATTATCTCTTACTTTTTAACTTTAATGTTCCCAAATTCATCCCAATTCCACTCCATAAGTTGAGATTTAACATATTTGAGCTTATGTATAAAAGTTACATATTAGTGCCATGATGAGGCTTACCTTTTATCCACCATTGTTGCATTTTGTTTCTAAGATCAACATTACAAAGCCACATCAACTAGAACATAAAAAGAGATTTCTAGCACTAAGAATGCCATACTTCAATCATAATTGGCCAATGATCCAAACCAACATTGTTAAGAATAATTGATTTGGGGATGTTTCCATATCCAAAAACCCCTATGTCAACAAGAATCTGTCCATCCTCTCTTCAATAAAATCATCACTCGATCTTCTATTGGTCCATGTCATTAGCCCATTACCAGGCCTAATGTCAATGAGATTTAGAGAAGAAATGTATTCCAAGATAAGATTAGAATTAGCATTAAGCTTTCTATTACCACCATTTTTTTATCCTGAGGAATTAAGGGCATTGAACTCACCTCATGACCTAAGCTCTTGAAAAGCACTGAATAATGTACTCAAGAGCCTTCCATTGTTTTTTGCCCATCCAAAGCAATAGAGAAGTAAACATTGGTGAAAAAAACCTGTTGATTAGAATGTCTAACTTGGGCTAAGTTTGCTAAGATACCATGAACAACTAGAGCATTAACCAGGACAATCTCTCTGGGGTTTCATAAGTAGACAATGCCTCTAGAAGCTCCTTGAGAGTCGTTGGACAAAAACTTAGACATTGACGAAATCTTCTAAGCCATTACAGTCATACTATTATTAGAAACTTTGGTTTCTTGAAGAAAGAAAATATGAGGGCTATTAGCTTTCAACAATCTAATGACCTTGTTGCATTTAGAGGGGCAAGCTATAAGATCCCTTATGTTCCAAGAGATGCACTTCATATAGGGATAGGTTTGTTTTTCTAAGATCCCTCTTTGGCCTTACTCAAAAAAACTAATTTTTCTCCTTGCCTTTGAATGTGGGTCTGCATAGATTTCCTCCCTGCTCTTTGATTTGTATCTATTTTCATTTTCTTATTTGATTCCTGATTGATTCCATTTGGCTCTAGGAAATAAGGAACATCCAAGGAAGATGAATAGGGGATTAACACTCGAAGGGGAAGATCATCCAAATCATCTCCCAAGTATGTGTCTATTGGCTTATTATTATCCTATTTATATATTTTTACCATGTTTGTGTCATTCTGAAAAACTATGGCCAACCTCTGAGTCTATAAAGAACCAACATTACCATCTACTTGTTCTCTCTATTCAAGAGGAGACGATTAATTGTTTTTGGTAAACTACATTACTAATATCTTGTCATCTATGACCAATTCATCATCATCTAGGAGCTCCTCTACCTCTAATAAATCAAAACAATTTTTAGAGAAAGACGTAAAATTGAGAGTCTTAAATTTGATCATCTTAAATTGTATTTTCATTATTACTAATAAATTTTATATATTTTTAATAATATATTATAAATTAACTAAATAAATTATTATTAATTTTCTTTGTCATGGTCTTATAATGACCGTTATTTTACTTAGCTTGACCACTCATTCAATTAACTTAACTCCTTTTCCACTTAACTTTTTAAATATCATTTCTCTTTAAAAAAACTAAATTAAATATCAAACTTCTTTAAAATTCATATAACTTATATAACTTCTTTTAAAGTATTATTTTTTTATTTTGTACTCTACTCTTTAATGAATTATATAGATATCATGTTATTTTTTTAATTTAAGAATTTAGTTTTGAGCAGGTTTAAAAGGATGTGTTTTTGTTAAAGTGTCTCTAATAATATGAGAAGGGTTTTTTTTTTTAATGGGTTTTGAAGGTTATTTTATCAAGTGAGTTGTGTAATTAATGTGTTGTCAATTTTTATGTGTTCATCGAGAGATTTGTAGTTTGATTTACAATTGGTTAACATGATATTTTATCAAAATACTTTTAGTTGTTTCTTTGACTATTTTTATAGGGAAAGTGTTTTGTGCTTTTAAAATATTGTTTATAAATTGTGAATATAATGATATTATTGTCTATTAAGATAATATATTATTGTCATCGAGTGTCGAGGGATTCAATGGTTTAACACTCAGAGTCTGTATTATAATCTTAGTGTTTGAAGGACACTCTAATGACTAATGACCAAAGTTTCTGGTGTTTGTATCTTCTTGCTTCTCAAAAGTGGATCTTTGGTGGTGCTTTCCTCTAGCACTCTCACACTAATCTAGAATGTGTAGCTTTTAAACTTTAATACTTTGCTTTTCTCTCTTATAAATGAATTGTTGGATTTCTACCTATCTGCATCTATTTTCTTAAAGACTTCTTTTATCTTTCTTAATTTGATTTGCTTACCAAATTCTTTTGTACTATAAAATAAAAACTCCTTTCCTCTTATTATTATTTATAAAAAAATATCACATTAAAAATATATTTTTAATTAAAAAAAAATTAATTTTTAAATTTTTAAAAACTTTCAAACAAAAAAATATTATAAAACCTTAAAAAATGATCATGTTCCATTGACCATTCCTTTCAACTTTTAGAATACAAAACTTTCAAGTATGATCATAACCAATTATTATTTAGAAGACTCTATTAAATAGAAAAAAAAAAAAAAAAAAACAACAACCTGTTTTTAAATGACATTTTTTAATATTACAAGCTTTAAATCAATCCAACCAAAATCATTTCTTCTAAATGTTTTCCTTTTAGATCACTCGCCATGTATGAGTTTGCATACATTTCATTAAATCTCAATTAAAAAATAAGTCAATCAATAGTACTAGGATTGTACGTACTTAATAATATATGAAGATTAAATCTTGATAATATAATAATTACCCCCTGCAAGAACAAAGAGTATTGATGGATTGTACGTACTTAATATCATTGAGGATTTTAAAGGCCTTGAATTTCTCTCTGTCAACTCCTCCTCTGCTCTTAATGCTGGAACATCTCCATGCCATCGTCTTATCCCATTCGCCATCGTAACATTATATGCTAAATGCACATTTCTGTGCATTGTTTTTCACGGCAAATGGAGGAAAATCTTTCTTAATCTCAGAAGCTTCTTTTGCCCTGTCAACAGCTATCCCTGCACATACAAAGAATTAAATTATTATTCAGTATTGTCTTTTGTGTACTTAATTTTTGTCATGTGATTTTTAAGTAGTTTATTATTAAAATTAATGGTTTCATTAAAAAGATTGTAGTTTGATGGATGAAAATAATGGTTGTTTATACTCATTCATTAAACTACAAATTCTTCTAGATATTTAATGTGGAGAGTTAAATGATTAAAGTTAAGATGGTATTGTGGATGATTTTGACAAGGTGGATGTTCTTTATTTGTAATTGTTTAAATATATACTTCTTTCATTATTATAATTTATTATATGTTTTTTTTCGAAATATGAATTAAGATATCGATATTCTATATAATTCAATAATTCATATAAATATTTTTTATTATAACACGTATAATTTTTTTTTGACAATTTCAAATATCATTTGTAAATCTTATAGTATGTTTTAAGCTTGTTAAAAATAATATAATAGCAGGAACATGTTAAATGGTAATATAAAATTGTTCAAAAAGAAAAAAATGATTAAAATTATTTAGTCTACATAAAAAGATGTCCAAAAAAATATTAAAATAAAAAAATTAAATTTTAATGGTATTCTATATTCATAATATAATTATTAGGCTTTTCTAAAATATTTTAAAATGTTCACTAGTTTTCATTGTTACTGAAAAAGTTTTCTTTAAACTTTTTTAAAAAGAGAGATTTTTGTAGACTTTATAGCAATGTAAACTTCATAAAATTTCTCAATGGGATTTGTAAGTGGAGACTTTTGTATATTTTATAATCGTATGAAACTTGTAAAAAATTTATAGTGGAAAAATTTACGATTTTTTTCATACTTTATAAATAAAAATTTTCAAGTAATTTAAATGTAAATATTTTTAAAAACTTTTCAATGGTGCAAAATTCGTAAAATTATTTATAGTATAATTTTTTACGAATTTTTTTGGGACCAAATCAAAATTAAAAGGTACAAGTGCCACTATCCTACCCATGATGCCATCTAAAGGAAACAAAAAATAACACAAATGCATGTTTCAGTTAATAAAAAAGAAAAGAGTTTTGAATGCATATACTATCCTTGGGCACCATTTTCAAATATCTTAAAAGGATAAATAACAAGTTTTTGAAGTTTCAAAACTATCTAGTTTAATTTACACACCTTTTTAAGCTTTAAAGCTTCATTTCCAAGAGGGTTCTGAATTGCATAAAGGTACAAATAAATTCTATAAACCATTTTTTATTGTTCAAGGTATTAGAGCAAAAAAAAAACATCATTTAGGTATTTGTTAAAAAAGGAAAAATTGATTTATTTGGGTGATAATAACATGGAAAGAATTGTTTACAATTGTGGGGTACATGTTCAAATTTGTAAAGTTTGTCTAATTTCATATTAATAATAATAGCTTCTTAAAGATCAAAGTTCTTTTTTTTTTTTTGTTTTTAAATTGATGAGATCTCTTCTTTCAAATTTACACGTCCAAGCAAATGAGGTACAAATTTCCAAAATTCACATTGCCCTTGGCTTTGGTGTCAAATTTCAAAAATATTTTTGATACTAAACTTGGTCATGCCAACATACAATTATTCATTGTTTCTAAAGTAAAAGCATTATTTTTAAAATGAATATATGACAATGGCTTACCCCCAGTAATAACTTTTCTTATTTTTGTGCAATGTCCAAAGCTCATGTTAATTTATGCAAAACATTATAATCCTGAAATGCATGAGGTGTTTGATGTGAACCATAAACTTGTTCTCTTATTAAAGTTTGAGTACATTCAAGATACGCTAGGTATTCTTAAATATGAATAAAATGTTGAGGTCTCCATTGAATCCACTTAACAATTTTGGGATGAATATTCGATTAAATGTTCAAAATTTATGAACAAGCATTGCATAGATAATAGGCGATTTTACACGACCAGATTTCTAAAGACTACCAAGAAGTCAAAGACATCATTACTTTTCTCAGTAAGGTATTCAAACTTTAATCTGCTCAATTCTTTCAATAGTGGATGCACGAGTTCATATGTATCATCCTTGATGGCAAGTGATTCATTGATTGGTCATCTCTTATTAGTAATTCCAAATGTAAGCGACTCATTGAAGTAGGAGAAATGAGTCATTTCTACATGACCTTGTACTCGGTCTATGGATTGGTAAGAAGAAATATCTTTCGGGGTTATAAACTAGAGGAACTATGGCTCTTAGACAAAATAGAGCATATAGTTTCTACCCTCAATTGGAGAGCGTGAATGATGCTTTCTAGTTCCATGTGATTAGGACGTTGAAAAATGAATTCAACAAGTGGCTATCAATTGAAGCAATAATAATAATTATTGATTGTGGGAGTTGGTTCATTTAATTCCTACCTTTTCCTACATCAGGGTATGTTGCTTCAATGGTGTCCCTTATAAACTTCCAAAGTATGTGAGTGACAAATGGGATTTGATGGAGTTGTGTCAAAAACTAGTTGATGTATATGGTTTTCTGGCAAAAAAAATATAGGTTTAGGGTACATTTCCCTATTTCAATAGGGAAATACATTTGTATTTCATTGAATTGTAAAGTATGGATACAAAAAAGGCTAGAGTAACTCCACATCCATTTGATAGAACAATGAAATTTGATGCCATGGATATATTGAGAAAATTCTTGGACTCAAATACAAGTGTCATCCACATATTGAGGACTCTTGGATGGGTTGTGACAATGAAAGCAATGTTTATTTCAAAGATTATTCTCATGTGACATTGGAACATATAGTTGTTTTTGGCTTGAGCCATGTGCTGAAGGGAGTAATATATGATGTAGTGCTTGGTTGACCTTGCCTATAATCAAATAGCTTCAAGTTCCATTCCTAGGATGGTTTGGACAAGAAGAGATATGATATCACCTGAAGATAAAATTAGTAGTTTCATTAATCAAATCCTCTCTTGGTTACAAAAAAGATCTTTGAGTGCACCGCAACCATAAATCATTCATCCAAAGATTACGAGCCATCCATAATTAGTCGAAGAGAGAGAAGTTCAATTCTAGCTCATTCCTCCTCTTGACCTACAAGAGAGCCTTTAAAAACAATTATTGTTCTAAATAGAATTGAAGATAATGAAGGTCCAATCCAAAGATGAACATTCAAGGATATTTGTAGCCACAAAAAATTGCAAGTCAATAGAAAGAGAGTTCAACAAGAGAGCAAGACAGTTCTTGAACTACCACAGAATACTCATTCTCTATATCCTCATATTGATCCTAATTCTCTGAGACTAATTGATAATAAAATCTTGCAATTCATGGCTTCCAATCATCATTAATATCTTATTCTAAATGCTCCTAAATCTACAAGGATGATGCCACCAAAAAATCATGTTAAATTTTTGTCCAACCTTATTGTTATTCAATCACAACCTTTTACCCCAATCTCAGGTTGAGGTTTATACATAAATTCAAGGAGATTATATCACCAGTGAAGTATCAATTTGGCTAAATGAGATAATAAAAAAGAGAGAGAATAGTCAAGTCCCTTGCTATTGACTATGAAGAAATTGCATCCATGTCAAATCCTCTACCACTTAAAAATTCTTGTGTGGTTTGTAAAATCACTTTTGATATAAAAGGAATAAGACACAGTAAAATAGCTACTCCCATGGGAAAAATAAAAAAGAATATATGTCAGTTGGTGACTATCAATTCTCCAAAGTGATGTTGGGCATGTCAACAATTTGGAAACATATAGAGAAAGTGCACAATAATAATTGGATGTAGTCATTTAGCATATTATAAGGTACAAATATGAAATGACAGTACAGAGAAAAGAGTCATCAATTAGCAAAATACATCCAACACCTCATTAGTTCTATTGATACTTATTCACTGTCGATACGTCCAACAATTATGTTACCTGACAAAGATGCTCTTATAGTATCTAGAAAAATGGAAATATGGGTAGAGCCATTAAAAATTGGTTAGAGAACCTAATGATGAAGGGGATAGAACTCATTGATGAGGTCATGAATATTTTTTTAAAGATCCAACCAATAATGAGAGCACTAAAAAGTTTTGAAGCCGAGTTTAATAGAGAGATGGCACCCATAGACCAAATGGATCTTGATTTCCTAGAGATGATCTACAATCAATATTTTATTTACTATTTGTTGAAGATATCCTCAATAATGAATATATGTGGTCTCCGTATTGAATGGTCAAATACCTTCAATTTTATAAGGTGAATGCTCAAAAGTTCTAAGGAAAGGATTAATGTTGTCAAGGACATGGGTAGCATAATGTTATCAGGGATTCAAGAAATACTTGAATAAATCCTATGTGATATCTATTATGAACCATGTCAAATCAATTCTACACTAAAGCTCAAAGAGCATTTTTCACATCTGAACAAGGGCGAATATTCTACATCCTCTAGTTTCAATGCTGCCTATATCTCAAAAAATTCAAACTTCACGATTTTTTTTAATAATCAGAGAACAGATTGATAGAGTTTCATCTTGTTCAAAATATGATTTTTGAAATGTAGACCATGTGAGAAGTTTGTTTCGAATCTCAATTTTTCCACGAGATAGAAAAATCAAGAACTCACTTGAAAAATTCAGCAAACACAAACTTGCAAAGAAGAATCTACAAAAAGAGAGCATTGAAATGACAAGTGTTAGATGTTCTTCTCAAAAAAATGACTCAAATTTGAGTGGGACCCATTTTTATCATGCTAGAACATGTTATAAAATTAATTTTTAAATTATAAAGTTATTTTTTCATAAAATGGCTTTATTTTATCTCTATTGAGTTGTTTTATAATAAATGAAATTGTTTTACTTTCATAAAGTGACTTTAGTTTATCCTAAGTCATAATTAAAACCTTAACTACCTAATGAAGCTCCTACGGATTGAAAGATTTGAACTTAGAACCATCCTCTACACATGGGTTACTTTTATCTTTGAACTACTTATCATTACTTCAATAAGGTTCTTTATTGGGAGTGTTAATTGCTTTATACTAAATTCCCCTTTAATCAACACTCTAGTCGAAGTCCTAACTATCCTTCAAGGAAAACTCCCACACTACTATGATATTATGGAGCCGAACCTAGACCAACCATTGGCTAGTTGGACTATTTATCTCATTTGCTTGCCTTACTTGAGGGTTTCTCTCTACAAGTGTGGAATAAAATCTCTTAAACACCCCCTCTAGGTCCTTCTGATCTTCCAAGGCAAATTTCAATACTCTCTTCAATACTGCATTAGAAAATTAGATAGGCAAGGACTTAGACCCAAAAACACCCTCTAGCCTGTGAATTGTCATCCATTTACTTACTTTCCCTGACTTGACAAGATTTTCTCTAGGAGGTTTGACCTTTGTATAACATCTTCAAGAGTGAGTTTTGGCATATAGCATATAACAAAATACTCAATAATGCAGACTTATGTGAAAATATATCATTGCTCATTTATATATTGGATGCATTATTTTTGCATCATAATTAAATTTATATGTTCATCTTATGAGTATCATAAGAGAAACATATATTCAACACAGGTGTGATAGTAAAGGAGTAGGTCGAGATTTGTAGCTAGCCACTTCATATAAAATATATGTGAGAATCCGAGTTCACATGTAAGGTGACTGAAACCTGTGAACCAAAGCTGGCCACTTATATTTCCTTTCACACCTAAGGTGCCTATTCCAGCCAATCCTATTCTTCATTACTAAAGTAAATTTAGTGGGATTAGCATGAAATTGACAATACCAAGCTTGGTAATGTCTATTGTTGCTACCCCAACTTGAAATTATGGCTGGCCACTCAAAATTTCCATATCTATTAAATTTTTCCTAATGTCAATGTTGAACATCTATTTAACTCAATTCAATCTTCTTACATTTTAACATGTGATCAGTTCTACTAAGCAAATATGTTCCCATTGGGAGTGGGTTGTCCTGTATTACATATTGAAATGTAAGGTTCATTACATTGAGTTTGTTTCTACTTTCTCAAATTATGCAAATGTATTGATTTGCCTCTCAACTGGTAACTTTTAAGCCTTCAACAACATTTTGGATGGAATCTGAAGGTCTAGGTTTGTCGTAAGAGCAATGATTAGCTAAAATTAGACCTTTTTTACATGTTTAAATGACGGGCATGTACCAATTATGTTTATTATTTAAGAGATTATTCTTGTCGTTACCTCATGAAATGAGAAATGTAAATTTATTCATCTTGATCTACCATATAGTTAGATGTTTTCCTTTTGAAAATATTCCATGAAATCTTTTGTCTTCGGCATTCATTCAAACATTAGAAATTTGAAATACAAAAATGAGATTAATCTCCTCTAGGAGGAATTGATATCTTATTTGATAGGATTGCTCGTTTATTACGTTGCACCCAACCCATCACCACTTTTTGGGTGGTATATCTATCCTTTAAATTTTTTTCTCATTGGCTCTTGCATTATTTGTTGTAGGTGTTTTTAATGGAATTGTGAAAAACAATGATATCGAAGCAAACATGAAAATATTTTCTCATAGCCTTCTATGAGGTATTGATACTACCTTCTTAATATTGTTTTAGACTATTTTAAATTTGACAAAGTTTGCAATTATTTTGAAGAACTTACTCTTATAGTTTATTTTTTTGGTTGTGTCCCCGACGAAAGTACTTTAAAAGCCTAGGTTCACAATAATTGGATGACTGATCCGTAAAGTAGGTGGATATTTGAGTTTAAGTTTCACCAACAAATACCTTTTCAAATCAAAGTATTTCTCTCAAGTTCTATGCCATAGAACAACATCCAAAATATATTTTTTAATATATATTCCAACTCTTAAGACTAACATATACAGTATACAAAAAAATATGCAACCCTTCACATGCAATCACCACATGCTACATACATTGCACATATACCCGCACAATATAGACATGTTGCTACTCCATATATGACTATAACTAACATGCTTGCATGGAGGTGAAATACCAAATGTAAAGTTCATTAACCTTTAAGGATGAGTCTTGAGCTCTCTTAAATGATTATTTATTGGGTTAGTTACAAGGAATGTAAACATGCAAGTAAAAGAAACAAACACATCAACCAAAAAGAGAGATAACATAAGACATACCTTGGAGAAACACAATGTGAAAAAACTCTAAAAAAAGTGAAGCCATACTTCCTCATCTCTACTATGTTTTGTTGTTTACAAGATTTTGTCTTCTTGGGTTTACAAATAAAACAACCTCATACACTCTAATGATCTTTACAATATTCAGTGGAATACTTGCCTCTCAAGCAAGAAAACACTAATGGAATTAGCCTTTTTTATTTGTGTCGTCCTCAAAAAAGTCACCTACAACTAAGGAATAATGAGAAAATAAAAACAAATACTCAAACTTGCACATATGCAACGTAAATCCAACTTTCTTATAGATATCACACTTATTGTTGTTCTCTGATCTCTCATGATTGTCTCATCTCTTGAATGAACTCTGTAGGTTCATATTTATACATAGAAATACCTCTTAGACTCATACAAGAAGTCCAAGAGTTATAAATTGAAGCCAAACACATTTCATGCTATTTCATCTTCTTGTGCATCTTTCCTAATTCTCTCTATCTTTCCAAGACCTATATTTATTCTTTCTTAGCCTTATAAACTGCCAAGAACTCAACTGAACAACCAAAGTGAAGACAAATGTCAAAAAAGGTCCAATACATTTAACTATGAAGGTCCACATTCAGGGTTGAAATATGGATCATCATAGCTTTGGAGGTCATCAATCGTAGCTCCAAAGGTCATCAGTAGCTCTTGAGATTGCTTAGAAAGAAAGTTTTCCAACTTTTGAAGGCCATAATTTTTACATACAAACTTGAAATGAAATGCAATTTTGTTTAAACTTGTTTATTTTTTTGAGAAGAATAAAAACATGTAATTAAAAATCAGTTTTGAAAAAAAAAATATGTTTTTTATACTGTACAATAGAAACTAACATTTTCTAGGTCTCAACATTTTGTAGATTACTCATATTTGATAGCTAATTGTTCCACCAATTGAGATAAATGATAAACATGATAAATTTTTTGATCACTAGCCCTCCGTGGTGTTAAACTTGAGGGCTTTCAAAATATGACCAAGGTTTAAAAAACAAAAAAAAACACAAATCATTATTGTGTTATTTTTTCTCATGGGTGTTGGTTCACTCGTAACACACTAGTTGTGCTTTCTCACTTGACCCAATAATTTGTCCTCTCTGAGCATGCTAAGCTCAAAATCTCTGTTTGGTTTGAGTTCTTCACACTCTCATTACCCTTGTGGAGTTTTGTGTATCATTTGATTAAATCCTTAGGGCTTTTCATAGGGTTTGAACCATAAAAGTTATATATGCAATTGGACCTAAAAAATGTGTTTCCATTAAAATAGATATTTCCAAAGATTTAAATAAAACTATCAACATCCAAGTCAGTGATAGAAGGATCACACAGTGTGTGATTTACATAAAATTTCCCAACATTTCACTTTCATTTTTAAGCCACGAAACACAAAATCCATGAATGCCCATCAATGGTCAACTCCTTCCCCTCCCCTCCCACAAAAACTCTCTCGAGGTGAACAAAAGTGATCAGACATATGTAAATGGATGGGTTACAATTTCAGAATAATAAAAATAACTATTAATCCCACTCAATAGGTAAGGCCTTGACCACTTTGTACAAACCCACATGAGGTTTTACAGTAGTTTCCAAGCAATTAGTGTCCATCACCTAGCTATCAGTGTCACAACTAGTCTACACTCCTCAAGCTATAGTTTTGTTTTCAATTTCTTAAAGCCAACTGTTGACATATAAACCATAAATACCCAATCTTGAGGCAATTAATTCAAGTGCATATGCTAATTTAGTGGTGTTTAATTGCAAATAAGTATACCACCACAAGCACATTCCTTCTCTGCCTCTAGAAGATGGTGAGTATGTTCAAGATAAATGACATGCCTTTTAGTTAGGAAACTTTATGAAGGGTAACCATCAATCCTACCTAGCTAAAAATATTCAATTTTATGTGATATTGATAAGGAATCCACCATGCAAAATGAGGTTGATCAATAATTGTGTACTCCTGGAATGCACAAGGCCTCATTGACATAATCCAAAAGTATATCATTTGGGATTTACACCATTTTTTTACAAATATGAAAATGATGTGTTTGCAAGAAGGTAAAATATATGGTTCCTCTCTCACCTTCAACATCAGATCCAATTATCCAAATGCTTTCTACCAGATGTCTAATCATGAGATGGGATGTGGGGGAGTTATCACCTTAAGTTCCCTCTCTTTTGAACACCATGTTGTAAATTGGGGTTTGGATACTACTCATCTAGTTACATGGACCCTATTTAAATTTAATGACCATTCCCTTGGTATTTCCAATATTTATGCATCTAACGATGTGGTGGAAAGGGTGGCATTTTGGCATTGGTTGGCCCTCTCTCTTTTTGATGCCAAGTGGATCTTTTGTGGAGATTTCAACATGTTTGAATCTTGTGAAGACAAAGAGGGTTAGTCCCAATGCATTTTTGTGCTATAAAAGAGAGGTGTGGTTTTAAATGTGTAATAAAATCATAGTGTTTGACCCTAATCACCACCACCACCACCACCTCTCTATGGTTTACATGGTCTAATCTCCAGAAAGGACGATCGATTCACCAAGAGGCTTGATAGAGCCATGTTGATAGAGGAAAAAAATTCCTTTGCCAATAATTTTGACCACCTTATAATTGTCATTTTAGATGATTTACTTTCATACCACCTTCCCATCAAGTTGAAATTGAATGGATCTACCCCTCTAAGAGCTAATAAGACTTAATTTTGTCTAAACAATGCTTACTGTATCATTGTTGGACCAAGAAACACATTTTTGGAAATTGGAATACTTTTACTTCCCTCCTAAGTAGGGATAATTTTAAGAATGGACCCCTAAAATCTTACTATAAATTCCTGGTAAATCTTGGAGTACATGTGTAATTCTATTGGCAAATCTTTGGAAAAATCACCACGTCAGAATTAATTGGTTGGCAATTTCTATTAGCTCTTTTAAAAAACTTATAAATAACTAGCGAATCAAGTGTCATGTTCAAATCAAGAGATAATGGAAAAAAAATCAAGTTAAACCCCTTTCCCCAAACACATTCATAGGGTAAATATGATTGAGGTGGAATAAAGATTATGATCAATGGATACCCTAAGTTTTTTAGAACAACTATTTTGCTTTGCCCTATGAAATTGGGGGTAATCCAGCCATTTCAAACACTTGCCCAAATGAACAAATCCAAGTAAGGAAGAGATGAGAGACAACATGAAAACCCTTTTAAGGTAAAATTTCCAAATTAAAATAATGGCATAATATCATATTATTAATCCATAAAGGAGGATTTATTAAGGGATCTAGAGATGATATGTTGCCAACCCTACGAATAAAGAAATGAAATCATTTTACCAAGGATTATTTATTAACTATACTTGGGAGGTACATGAGAAATAGCCACCACAACTTATTCTAATGAGAATTCTACAAGATATGAATGAGCCACCCATCTCCTTTACTAGAATTACACCCAATGGGATGCCATGGTTAAAATTATGTTAGGTGTTTGTAGTTTTATTCATGAAATCAAATGATGGGTCATATTTAATACAAATACTCATATTTAAATAAAACAATTAATTCTTGATCATAAAGAAACCCAAAATTGAAGGTAAAACAAAATTTTCATAGAACCTTAAATAAACTACTCAATTCCAAATTATTGGGTAATCATAATGTAAGTCAAGGAATATCCTTAACAAACCCACTTAGGGAAAAATAGATATAGAGCAACTACACAACCACCTCCATAAAACCCCACATCTTTTCATTCCTAGAACATAGACCCAATATAAATCCTTATGTTGCCCACTTAAGGGAAAAATTATATAAGGAATTGGTTGCAGCCACTAAAGATATGCTTGAGTATAAAGGGGAATTAATTAATTTTGATCTAAAAGATAATAAAAGCAAGCTCTTAATTACCAATGTAGGTCTAGGAAAAATTTCTACTCATCCATCAAAATAGGTAAATAGTTGTGGAAAAAGTGGTTATGCATTAGGGAAGTTCATATTAAGCCATAAAAATAATTCACCCATAAAATATGATCATGTTTCTCTATTTATACAATAAAAGAATACATGGAATTGTATTATAACATGAACAAAAATCCAATTAGATACAGGGAGCCATATGTCATAATGTGCCCCATAAAGTAAATACAACTTGGCAAGATAAGAAATTAGATTTTATATATGATAATTTCTTCCATTATTAACAATCGAAAACATAATTTAAATTATCACAATAGAATACAATCTAAGTAATTCTCAAATTTCATTAATTGTATCTATTTCCACAATTCATAGATTGCAATCAACTTATGAAAAATTAACTTTAAGGGCTTACTATGAGACTAGAAGAGAATATACAAAAACAATAACATATCACTAAATCCTAAAAAGTACTACTAAATATCTTATCGTATATGTCAATTAAATTATTGAAACATTTTTTTAATATAGCACATATGATCTTGGTTGCTCAACTTGGACGAATGCCAAAATAAAACTAGAAATTTAGAAGGGCTATCATGTATACTTTAGTATATCTATAATGTATAAGTGGCACCTATCATGGGGAGATAAATATGTGAAATACCCTCTAAAAAAATTGACCAGGTTATAGTGTGAAGAGAGTATTAAGAATAATTAATCAACTATTTAATAGAGTAATTCCATTTTATAATGTGCTAATGAAAAATCTCACAATATTATTTATCAGTCCTATAATTTATGCGCTAATTTACATGACCTTAAGACATCAATTAAAATAAATAGAAGGCAACTAGTAATTTCATACACCAATATATTTCCTTTATTGTAAACTCAACTTGTTTATTTTTCAAAAATATATAACATACCCAAATGTATACAAAGTTGCAAGGCCCCATACATTATTTTCAAATTAAAATTGGAAATAATAATATGGCTCGTATGTACTCAATTTTTTGTAGTTATGTTATCCTCTCTTTTCATAGTTGTCTTGCTTTATGGCCCCATAGTCGGTTTATTATTTATACTCTATACTCTAATTTTTTTTCACAATTTTTTATATACTCAATTTATTATATTATTTGATTGGACTTTGCCACATACTTCTTTTAAACAAAGAAGAAACTGATTTCCTCTAAGAAATACTCCTTTAAACAAACAAGAAACCAATTTCTTCTAAGAAATAATGGCATACAAGATACTTATTTTAAACAATGCACAAAGAACAAAATTAATAAACACAACAAAACCTTATGATCATTTCAACCATATTTTTCACTAACCTAAAAATACCCATTTCACAAATTTTGAGTTTAAAGAAAATATTTGCAAATATATACAAAATTTCCAAGAAAAGCAATATGCACAGTGTTTTGAGCAAATATATTTAAAAAATGCTTTTCAAAGAAATTAACATTATATTTATTCATTTCAAAATAGACATTGTGTATGCAAACAACTGCTCTTAGTCTTCATAACAAAAGAAACACCAAAATATTTACATCTCTAGAATGAGAATATGATTTACCCTAATGCCTCCAAGTTGTGCCTTATAGGCTCACTAAATCACAAAAAGTGGCATGTGATAGATTGCTGTCAATTGATGAGCTTCAAAAGTCCATTATGCACATGGACATTGATATATCCCCTAGTATCGACATGTTTCCTTGTGATTTATATAAAAAAATATGAGATATATTGGGCCCTAGTTTACATAGAGTCTACTTGGAAGTTGTCCAAACCAATTCCCTCAGTAAACTTATCAATCAAGGTAATATCAAATCTATTCCCAAATCTAGGGATTCTAAGCTTATTACTAATTGACAATTTATTACCCTTGTTATTGTATCCTACAATATCATTGCTAAGGACATTTCTCTTAGGGTTAGATATTTGTTACCCCTCATAATTTACCCCAAGAAAATTGGTTTTATTTACAACAAATGTATCCTTGATAACATCATTGTTGTCTGGGAGGGAAAGGAATGGGCTAAGAAGTCTCACTAGAATGGTTTGTTTATTAAAATTGAATTTGGAAAAAAACCTAATAGAATTGAGTGATCTTTATCTTGGACATGCTTCAAGCACATGGATTAGGCTATAAGTTTTTCAACAATGAATAAAATGTTATTCCAAGATGCACATGTTTGTATCACCATCAATGGTGTCCAATCTAAGTAGTTTGGACTATTTTGTTCTATTCATCAAGGGTGCCCTCTAATGCCTTCCTTATATATGTTAACTATTGAGGGGTTCAATTATATTTTGGCTAACTACACATCCATACGTTTGGTTAAGGGCATCTCCCTTCCCCATTTTCATAAGAAAATATTTAACAGGCACTTTGTTGATGACACTTTCCTCATTTTAGTAGAGGATGAGAATTATGTTTCTAATGCCATGGAATGTTTGAATATTTATTGCTTAGCTTCTAGTTCTTCCATATAATGGAAGAAGATCCACTGCTATAGGCAGTCTATCTTTCCCTTACCGAACAAGATTTTTAAATATAAGTGGTTCTGGATTCATCTAGGTGAACAATTTAAATTTCTAGGCATCCCTTATATTTTTCAAGCGAATCCCTTGGATTTTTGAGGTTACATAGCTCAAAGGGTCAATAAAAAATTTGGCTTTTTGATTTCTAAGCCTCTCTCTTTAGTAGGAAAGTTTTAAATTTGTTCTAAGGTGTTGGCTACTATTCATATATATTATTTCTCTTGTTGGGCTCCTTTTAAAGCTCCCTATGCCAAATTTGAGAGAACCTTAAGGGACTTCATGTGGGCCAAATCTAAAGGCAACAAAATATTTCACCAAGTTTCTTGGAATATTTGTTGTAAGCCAAGAGCTCTTGGAGGTCTTGGTCTCTTAGACATCAAAATAAAGGCAACAACTTGTGTGCCAAGCAGATCATTCGTGCCTTGGGAGGGGATGAAGCATAAAAACTTATGCTTATAAACTCCATCACACATGGAAATATAATGGGAAAGGGAGCTTAAAGAGGTATAAATATCCAAACTCTTCTTATCACTCAAGTCCCTATTATATTGTTGGCATGTTTGAACGGCTAAGAGTGTTTAGAAGACTTGGGAAATTTTCAAAAGACACTTTTTCTGGGTTGGAAGTAGTTTCAGGTTTGGGCTCTCTCTCAATTCCCACCTATTGTGATGGTTTCCCATCCTTACCTTTTATGAAGCATCTTTCACTCTTGCATCCTAGATCAAGAGCCTTTGGCTATTCAGAAAAGGCATCAAGGTCATTTCTGACCTTTTTTTGAGTAAATTAGGGATCATATTCCCTAACAAGTTCTCAGGGTCGAGTATAATCTACAGTCTAGTGACAAAGAGTATATCTTGAAAATTTAGAACTCTATACATGAAGTGCATCTTCACAAAATTGGAGTTCAATCTCCTTCAATATGGTGGATTGACTGAAAATTGCTTGTGGAGACACTATTCTTCCATTAGCAACTCCGGTTAGGATGTCAATTGCTTTCCCATTAACACTTTTAAGTTGATTCTCTCAATGCCAAGTGGAAAGTCAACTCCATAGTTCAAGTTTGGAAAAAAAGAGTTGAACATGTGTAGGCTACCATTATTGAACCCAAACAAGCAAACTTGCTCTAGTGGATACTCTAGCATTGATCCAAAACTCAGAAGTTATAGTTGATAAATATTTCAATAACATAGAAATAACACAGTAACAATGAATTCTCTGAGAAGAGATGTAGTATTACTCAAGATTGCAATACAAATATATGCTTATCTTTGGGAAGAGATGTCTGTCTTCACATTTCGGGTTACCTCTTAATTTATACACATTTTGAAAGCATGGGGAGGATGTGGAAGGTCACCAATCTCAAGGGAGATTAAGTGGTTCAACTTCCAAGATTTAAAACAATATAGAATTTGAGGAATTACTATTTTTAGAAACTTACTATTTTTAGACTGCACTACTAAAATTAAAATTTGGGGCACTTCCATTGAGTTTTCGGTGGTCAAACTTCATTGAGCATAGCTCAATTTTATCTCGCGATGTTCTCATTATTCTTAGCTTTCCAATGGTTCAAATGACGAGTCAATTGGAGCTATGGTGCAAAAGTTATGGCTCCCGGAAGTTCCATCATCAATTGGGGTGGAACTGTCACCCAAATTGTCGCCTAAATTGTTGTCCGGATCAAGCATGGACTTCCAATTGGTGATTTTTTGGTTCACTGGGAACGCCTCATCTTGTTTGCTTAGTTTGAAACCACTTAGAATCTCAAAAACATGTTTTTTGGTTTTGAAAGCATGCCTAGTCATCATAGCTTTTGATTCTCACCCTTTTCAAATCCTCCAGTCTAGAAATGTTTACTTGGAAGTTGTGCTTCTAGAGGACTAGGTCATGATACCTGCTAAATTAACAAATTTGGTATATATTTTGAGCTCATATTCTCTTTCAATTATGGAAAAATGCTATTTTTCTCATGTTTCTCTTGAATATTACTGCCCCATTTCTAACAGGGTTAACATTATATCTGATGTTATGCTTCATATACAAGTTCAAGTAGAGAAAGTGCGTATGGAGGTAGAATGCCTCTAGATTTTATTGGATTATTAGGGAATGCCCCTTGCATTATTAGTTGGGTTCCTCTTGACTTTCCTCACCGCCAGTCACTTCC
The DNA here is from genome assembly GCA_037957365.1 of Torreya grandis. NCBI lineage: Eukaryota > Viridiplantae > Streptophyta > Pinopsida > Cupressales > Taxaceae > Torreya > Torreya grandis. Next base: position 1,474,630 of record JARHVA010001134.1, read on the forward strand.
AAAGTAGATGCCATAGTGGCTTCCTTGGGCGGCATTTTCCAACACTGTTGGTGAGTCCTACTGGGTGGTCAATACCTCTACAAGAGAAATTCTCTTAGTCAGCACTTGCCATTTTTCCCTCTAGGTAGGGTGTTGTTGATGATAAAAACCAAAAAAAAGATATTAATGGTTGGGAGCCCATACCTAATATGATAGACCAACCTGTTGGACATAGCTAAGGGTTGGGGTACCCTGTGGCCTCCTCCACCATTACTTCTTGTTGCGCTAATTATTTAATGTTTTCTCTTATTTATGGTTTTGTGTCTTCACCTTTTTTGATTGAAAAGCTTATTAAACTAAATTGTTAAATGATTCTCTGGCTTGGCCATTATGGTTGCCATGGAGTGTGATGAGTCTACTCGTATTTTTGTACAAATAGCTTTGTAACACAATGGTATGTTAATACATGGAAGCCTTTCAATCAAAGAAAATATATATGTGTGTGTGTGTACTCCAAGCACCATGTCGTCCAGCTAAATTGTTAGATCCTTAAAATTTCCAAAGGCTGTATGACTAAGTATTGCAAACGATGTTTTAAATTTATAGCAATACTGAAATCATTTTCTTTGGATTGAATTAACCAAGATTTTTTTTTAACTGGTTTCTCTGCAGTTGGGAATGGGCAGGTCAAGCCTTTAGAGCAGGAAAACTTCAATGCTTGGAGTGTGTATGCAACGTTCATGGATACTATTGCTGGGTTTAGCATTGCTTTTGAGTCTTCTTTACGTCTTTTTCACGCCAATTCTTAAGGTGCTGGGACTGGATGATGATCTAGCTGATTTAGCTGGAGTATTTGCTCTTTGGATACTACCAATGCTTTTAGGCTATGCATAAATTTCCCAGTACAGAAGTTTCTTCAGTCACAGAGCAAAGCCATAGTCATGGCTTGGATTTCCTAAGTTGCATTAATAATCCATGCTTCTGTGAGTTGGTTATTAGTCTTTAAACTAGGTTTGGGGTTGGTTGAAGCAGCTATTACATTGAATCTATCATGGTGGATTTTTGATATTGGTGAGTTTTCTATATAGTTTATTTTTGCCAAGATGCTTGGAGAGGATTCTCTGGGCTCGCTTTTCGTGATTAATGGGCTTTTCTTCTAATTTCATTGGCTTCGAATGGTATGATATGGTTAGTAGCAGGACTGTAGTGTTTGTTTTATACTTTAAACTCAATTTCTGGTAATGAAAATCCTTAAGTAGGAATGGAGAATGAACAAAATCTCTAAGGAAGCAAGTCCGCGTTTCTCATGTTCACTTGTGGTGGTTGCCTTTTTCAGTCAGGAGTTCTGATATATCATGCCATTGCTTATTACTACGGGTCATCTAAACAATGCAGAAATTGAAGTTGATACAATCTCTATCTGGTAAGCAGCCCCTCCACTCCTTTCTACTTCAAAGATCCTAAAATTATGTTTTAGAGGGGAGTTTGGTCAAGTGCCATAGCTGTTTAAATATATCCCTATGAAATCACTAGCTCTTAAAACCTGAGTTAGGTCCTTTAGTTCTGTTGTATATGGTTGTTAAAACCTGTCTATGTTGCAATTATTACTGTAAAATGTAGCCCCTTTGACATTTTTCTATCTGTTCCTTTTGCATTGGAGCATGAATTTAAGTGGATTAGAGGCCATGAGCTTCACCGGTTTCAATGCTGTCATTAGGTATGAATATTTCTGTTACAATATCAGGTTTCCTATTGTGTATTTCTTGTTGGGTTCTTTTCCAATTAAATTTACTAGCCCAATACCAGACCTCAAGTCCAATAAACAGAAGAAGCTTAAGACAGACCAAGGTAGAACAAATATATATATATATATATAAACACACACATAGCGGTGGTTATTTCATATCTGTGGCAAGGTTGCAACTAGTGCTTAATCTGCATTCAATATGTAAAGTGTGAGATTATGAATGAATTGGGAGCTGGACACCCAAGAACTGGTAAATTCTCTGTCGTTATAGTGTTTCTAATATTACTTTCAATTGGCCTTATATGTATGGTTATCATTCTTGCTACTAGAGATGAGTTTGCAGTACCTTTCACGAACGGTAAAGTGATCATTGCAACAGTGTCCAACATGGCAATATTGATGGAACTAAAACGTTCCTTCATTTGCTGATTCAAACAACCAACACCAAATAACAATGCACTACAGCGCACAAACAAACATGTAGAACTGCAGACTGCTATGAACTTCGATAGTTTCGGTTTTCACACTCTTACTCCACACAATGGCTTGAAGAATGATTTGGACAAACTCTACTGCCTCAGACTGCATTACAAACATGTAACACTCCTCGTCATATAAAAGTCATTGGAAGTCTCTAGATGGCTGGACATTCAAGAGAGGCCAACAAAATACTTTAAATGCATTAATGAAATCTATATAACTAGATGGGATATGCGGCGGTGTTTTGTACAACAAGCCTTATATAGACCTTTGATGGACAAAAGGCAAACAAAATCTAAACCTTTCGGTGGTAAAGCTGCACCGCCTTAAAAACCCTTCCGTGAAGAGTAGATGATGGTGCGTTGAAAGTGGAAGGAATTATATTATATTTCGACAAATATTACTGGCAACGACTGTTTTTAAATATTGTACAACCAGTTCTATTAGGTAAAGTGTAAATAGTAGTTCAGAATTCAAGATCTACGACTCTAGTCCTGAAAATTGAGCAATTTGTAATCAATGATCTCTTTGATTTTTGGTTCATACTATTGTATCATATATTTTGAAGGCTCTCTTTTTAATGCAATCAACTCAAGTATGGTTGTGGTTGTGGGTGGAGGTTAGAAAGGCTACAATGATTTTTTGATTGAATTTTTTTTCATATAATAATAATACAATATGTTACATGTGTATGTGTAGTAAGCAAAGTCCTTCCACATTTAACTTGTTTTCAATTGTTTTTATAAGATCGTGGTAGTGGTGAAGGTGGACATACTGGGTAGGTTGCACCTCAACAAGTGAAATTCCATCACTTATTATTGTGTCGACAAAACTACTATGTTTTTGGATTACCCCTTGACCTTCTTATGAGATACAAGTTTGACTTTGAAGCAAAGGTAAACTTGGTCCTCCCTGTTTAGAATGCAAATTATCAATTACTCTATTATGTACCTATTGTTATCACTCAGGGGTGAACCCTTGTGAGAATGTGTGTTTGCCCTCACTTATGTTGATATAATAAAAACTCTCCAAGGTGTGGGTGACCTTATCTTAGAGAGAATCTCCAGAGAGGGTTGGTTTCCTTGATAAATCACCTAATACTAACACTACACTATTGCTTAAAGGAAAAGGGATAGGAGAGGGCAAAAGATAGAAAAAACCACAAATAAACCTATTCTAAAAAAAGAGGTGATACACCAAAATTGTGATACTTGACTTGTTTTGGATCTTAGTTCCACCGGACATGCTAGAAATTATTGTCACTTAAAGTTACACACTTTGAGGAGGTGTTACAAGGTTCCCCATTCATGTGACTCGATAGAAACACTCTTAGGTTGTGGGTGACCTAAAGGTGAAGTAAATCTCTAAAGAGGGTTGGTTCCCCTAATGAATCACCTAACCTAACACTAAATTTACTTAAATTGCAAGAAAAAGGGATAGAGAGAGAAGGGATATAAAAAAACTAAACTAAACAAAAGAGAGGTGATGCACCAAAATTGTGATCCTTGACTTTCTTGCTTATTCACAATAGTATTAGAAAGAACCGACACACTCACACAACTCCCAAATTGAACTCTCTTGCATAAGTAGTTATTGGATGCTTGAAGCTATGACAACACTCAGGAGGGGTGACAAATGATTCCACAGTTGAATTTTTCATGAGCTTGATGAAATCAAAAACTATGACCTGCAAAAGAAAAACTATATTTCATAGAGGTGATGAAATTGGACATAATCTAGAGGAAAAATTCTTTACCACAAGGAGAACATCAACAACTCATAAATTCACACAAGATACAAGTATGGAAGAAGGCAAAATCAACATTCTTATTATTTCCAAGACATTTACAAACTTGCTAAGAATGAGTTACAAATGAAAGATCCATGTTTTTTTATAGATTATAAAGAAGAAGAGAGGAGAAGAGAGAAACTTTATGGGAGGAAAAGAAATTTGACCCACATTCCTTGTCTTGCATGTGATCAATAGAAAGTTGTTTGTCTTGGTGTGGAAATGGTCAAAAGGTGGATCTCTACTTTGGACATAATCATCGCTCTCATTTGTCTTTATCTCCCACCTCCATGTGACATAAAAAATGGTGCCCCATCTTCACACATGTGAACACAAATCATGAATAGTAAACTCTTGTCTCTTCCTCCATGTGCACACAAGATTTTAAAATAAATTGCAATCAACTTTTGACCTTACACAAGACATGAAAATAATAGAGCCACTAAAAAATTGGCCCCACCTTCACACATGTGAGAGAAAGTACATATGAATCACTAAAGATAAGAGGATAGGTCCTTTAATGATATGCCATGCCCCTTCTTCACACATGTGAATTTTTTTCCATAAAATTTTATCTGTGGGCCATGCCATATCATATAAAATCTACCTCAGCACTGTGCCACATCATCATTATGCCACATCACCTTGAAAAGTCACTGCAAATAGTAACCATGAATCTTACTCTCATCATTAAACAAAGTGTGATTTCATGAAGATCAGATTAAACTTGCAATCCATGTTGCAACTAAAATGGTGACTCGAATAGTTGACATTTTGGTGACCTTTGTGGGATGACTGCCTACTAGTTATGAATCCAATAGACTTATGCAATCCATTGGGCATGGAGGCATATATGTTTCGTCATAAATATGATTTTTATCATGGCTACAATGCCTCAAAACAATCTCAAAAACTGAAAATACCTTCCCAATAAGAAAGGAACAATAACCACTACATGTGAGTGCAGGCACTTTGAGGAAATAAAAACATAACTAAACTACTAAACAATTTGCATGCAGGCACTTAGAGGGAAGTGAAAACTAAAACTAATATGTATAAAAAACTTTTTAGAATTGATCCTACTAGATAAAAAAGAAAGCTTATATTAGTTTCCGCATGAGATGAGACATATTGTAAAATAAGTTATCCTCTTACTATAGCATTTGATGGACTTAACTGATTCATGGTTGCCAATCTTCTTGATAGACCTTCAAGTGAATCATCAACATCAAATATGTTCCCATTGAATACAAATTCATCTTGACTCTCAGCCTTTACCTCATGCTGATGTTTCATATTAGGGTAGCTCTCTAATATGACTATAGCTGTAACTTCATTCAAGATCATTATGTCATCATCAGTTGCTTCATGGTGTACCTCATGTTTCATCCTATTAATCTTTTCATATTGCTCTTCAAGAGATCCACTACTAGTGAACACTTCAATCTCTCTCATGAAGTCATGGTATAGCTGCTACCATGTTTCATCAAGATCTTCTTCAGTGTCTATGAAGTTGGGTATGCCAACATAGGATTGATCTAAAACCAAAATTATTGGAGTCGCTATTGATGCTTATGAAACTAACTTCAAAGGATGATATACTAAAGAACAACACCAAAAATATTTCAATAGATGACAATCTGTACCACTAAGTGTGTCAAAAACTGTTGTTACTCAGTAGTGCACCTTTGTGAGAATGTGTGCTTGTTTTCACTCCTACTGATACACTGTAAACTCTCCAATGTGTGGGTAACTTTATATTAGAGAGAATATCTAGAGAGGGTTGGGTCCCTTGATGAATCACCTAATACTAACATTATACTACTACTTCAAGGAAAAGGGATAGGAGAGGAAAAAAGATAGAAAAAACATAAATAAACCTAAGCTAGGAAAAGAGATGATACACTAAAAATGTGATCATTGACTTGATTTGGACCTTAGTCTCACTAGGCATGCCAAAAACTATTATCACTTAAAGTTTCACCATTTGAGGAGGTGTTGTAGACCTCCTCACCCAAGTGACTCAATAGAAAAACTCTTAGATTGTGGGTGACTTAAAGGTGGAGTGAATCTCCAGAGAGAGTTTCTTCCCTTAGTGAATCACATACACTAACACTAACTCTATTCAAATTTCAAGGAAAAGGGATAGAGAGATAAGGGATAAAAGAAAAATAAACTAAACAAAAGAGAGGTGATGCACCAAAATTATGATCCTTGACTTGCTTGCTTATCCACAATGAAACTAAAAGGAACTGACACACTTACACAACTCCCAAATTGATCCATCTTACATAAGTATTTCATATGGATGCTTGAAACTATGAGAACACTCAGGAGGGGTGAAAAATGACTACATAGTTGAATTTTGCATGAGCTTGATGAAAGCACAAACTATGAACTGCAAAAGAAAAATTATCTTACATAGAGGTGAGGAAATTGGACACAATCTAGTGAAAAAATTCTTCCCCATAAGGAGAACATCAACAACTCATAAATTCACACAAGATACAAGCATGGAAGAAGGCAAAATCAATTTTATTTATTTACAAGACAGTTATAAACTTGTCAAGAATGAGTTACAAAGGAAAGAGCCATGTTTTTTATAGATTACAAAGGAGAAAAGGGGAGGTGAAAGAGAAACTTCATGGGAGGAAATTAAATTCAACCCACACTCTTTGTCTTACATGTGATTAATAGTAAGGTGTTTGTTTTGGTGTGGAAATGGTCAAAAGGTGGATCTCTACTTTGGTCATAATCAACCCTCTCCTTTGTCTTTGTCTTCCACCTCTATGTGACACCAAAAATGGGACCCCACCTTCACACAAATCATGAATATTAAGCTCTTGCCTCTTCCTCCATGTGCACACAAGATTCTAAGACAAATTGCAATCAACTTTTGACCTTGCACAAGACATGAAAATCATAGAGCCACTCAAAAAATGCACCCCACCTTCACACATCTGAGAGCAAGCATATGTGAATCACTAAAGACAAGATGATATGTTATTTAGTGATATGTCATGCCCCACCTTCACACATGTGAGATTTTACTCATAAAATATTCCATGTGTGCCATGCCACATCATCTAAAATCCACCTCAATAGTATGACACATCATCACTATATCACATCACTATGCACAATCATTGTGAATAGTAACCATGAATAGTGTTTTGTGAATAGTAATATTACTCTCATAAGTAAGCATGGCGTGAGTTCATAAATATCAAGTTAACCTTGCAATCTATGTTGAAACCAAATGGTTACTGGAATAGTTAACACCTATTACCAATAAATATAAAGGTCTCATGAAATTGATCTTTGGATGTTAAAACATGGCATTTGGACTAATATGTTTTCTGAAACATTAGCCCCTCCCAGCCCCATCTATACCCCAATAGAGATGGGATAAGGCCCCACCGCCCCTCCAGACTGTTATTCTATTATTCAATACACATTTCACTAACTGGAATTGAGAGGTAAAACATTATATTTTTGTAGTGTTTTATTGTATTAAGGTGCACGAGATATGCTCAAGTAGATGGTTAATCATTAAACAAATTGATTTGATTGTTTCCTCTAAGTTCGCTAGTATGAAATAGTAAAAACCTTTTACTCACCAACTATATTTTGATTTTGAGTAGGCGATATAGAGGTTCAATGCTTGTATATGATTCTTAATATCTTCCTATGTCTAATTTCTACTAGTAAGGGAGTGCCCCTACATTCCTAGTGTGTCCCATTTGGCAAGGGAGTGCCCCTATATTCCTAGTGTGCCCCATCCCCATCTCTAGAGATTAGATTATATCAGGAAACTATATCTATATAGGGGTTGTCAAATGTGGTTTAAGTAGGGTTGGGCTATATAGAGAGGGGAGTGGGGCAGCCATATAGATAGTACTATCTAATTCCTTCCCCTCTTCGCTCCCCATGTATGGAATAACATAGGTCGGGAGTGTAGTTCTAGAATATAGGTGCCCTCCCCTATTGATAGTACAACACCCTAATGTGCGCCACCACTTTGGTTGGGTAAGAGGGTTTACTCTATCCAAAGAGACGAGAGCAACCTATTCTAATTCCCATCACCTCAACTTACCAGGGAAGAGGGTTTGACCTAATCAAGGGTTGTTAGCATTAGAAATATTGTATTTTCCCTGTTACAATTTTTTTTTTAAATTATCATTTTTGCCAATTTGACACTTTGAAGTGATTTGTATACCACATTGAGTTCATATCATTTTTTGTACATTTGTCACAGGAATGAAATGTACAATTGTAAGTGTGAGGGAATGAAGATGATATAGATCTTGATGAATAATTCATTGTGGCTTATATAACTCAATTAATGGTCTGGTCTCATGGTATTGTAACTGCAAAAATATTTAGTGGGTACTGCAGAGATTATTTAGAAGTTGATATGTAGTGAAATGGTACCATATAACTTTTAAAAATTGCAAAATTATACCTACACAAGAAATATAGGAGGTTTGAATGTAAAAAAGAATTATAAAACAATTTTTTATTAGTTGTGAAGTGCTTTTTTGTGTCAATTTTTTTTTCTATGAATGTTGCAAACTCTTGTTCCCAACGTCTACTTATCATTGAAAATATCTTTCTTATGTGGTTTCTGCTCCTATTTTTGAGGGAAACAACTACAATTACCCCCTCTATGGGACCATCTGTTAAGATTGTAAAAAAAAATCATAAAAAATGAAAAATACATGATAATCAAATTCAAGAATTTAATTATTAGTATAATTTTTTAATGGTGGAAGTTTTACAATATTTATTAGATGATTTCTTAAGTCAAACGTTAAATATTAAGTAACTTATTAAAATTTTCTACATATGGAAGAAAACTTATACTTAAAGGTATCATTAATCATTCTTTAGCCTTGGGCATTTGTTTTCGATAGAAATATTTTTTTGATTGAAAAGTAAAGATATTTCTAATTAAAAATTGTATTTCAATAATATAAAACATATATTTTTATTATACAAAAAATGAGTAGACAATATTTTATTTAAAAAACCTTTATAATTAACTTAAACACATAAAATAGAATCTATCTTTTTAACTTAAAAAGTTCCAACGAGAATATTGAACTCGTGTCAATATGATATTTTCAATCATATCTATCTTTAAATGATATGCATAAGTGTTTGAATAAAATTATATAAAAATTTAAATATGTAATAAACTTATCATCCAACATAACAAATATAAGAATACTTCTAAAATAAGGTTACATTATACATTATTCATTATGGAACTCACTTAAAAATAAAATTAATAGTAATCAATATATCACATAATGCTAAACTCTCTATACTTTCATTTTAAGAGTTATTTATTTCACCCAGTATAACTAAACATTGATTGTTTGCATTTAATAATTTTATATATATCATAATAATTAAATACAATTATATATAACTTAAATTGATTATTGCATTAAAAAAAGGAATGAATCTATTTATTTATATCATTCTCTCTTTTCTTTGATGAAGTTAAACTATGAACCTTACTAAATGATGTACATTATTTATTTTTGTTAGTATTTAAAAAAAAAAAAAAAAACTTAAATTATAGACCTTACAAGATAATAGTGTCTTTGTCAACTCCTTGTGTCTATTCTGTTTAATTTAATTAAATCTAAATACTAATGCTCATTACACACCAAGCATGGCCATTAAGGGAAGTGGCAAATTCATGTTTAATTTGTTCACTTTTGTTAACTTAAATTATGGACCTTACAAAATGGCCTAAATGGAATCCATTTGCAGAAAAGTGCTAGGCCAAGTGTTAAAATATTTGAACTGTGGACATGCAAATGGCACTTTCTTCTAACATGACTATACTTTTAATCACAGCAAAGAAAAATAATAAAAAATAACAATAAAAGAAAGTTGTACATATGTTTTGGTTACTATTAAATAATATTATCACAAAATGGTAAATCCTGTCCAAATCAATAAAGACAAGGTAAAGTGGAAACTTTCATAAAGTAATTAACATGTTTTTCTTTTTAAAAAGTAAACATTTGTTTTAAAAAGTCTCCTTAGACTATTAAAAAGACTTTGACATGAAAGAAAGAGAAAAGTTATATATATATATATATATATATATATATATATATAATTTTATTTTTTATGATAAAATTATCATTATTTTTAATGTGATTTTGTAAATATAAGAGTAAATAAATAAAGTGGTTATGGAATTTGATTTTCTTTAATAGTTTTTAAATTATTAGGATGATGTGTTTTGTATTGTTGTTCGTGTTTTGCTTTTTTTAATTTAAGGACATTTTGTTTCGAGGTTGAGATGACTCTCTTAGAAATAGTTTTTATTGTAATCGGCCTCATCACCATTCTCAAACTATGGGTTTTTCACAACAACATCACTCTCCTCCTCCAATGCAGTAGGGTGGCTAGGAACCTCTCCCCATGAATTGATGTTCTGGTTGGGGCTCTCTATTGCAACCACTTTAGCATGGTCAAGGGTGGGGCTCTCTGTATCTAGTGGCCTCACATTGAGAAAATTTTCAATCTAGTAACTCCCAAGATAGTTCTCTTCAATCATTTGATAAAACTTTTACATAGCTTAACTTAGCCATTTCACCCCCTCATGTTTCTAAAAAAAAAAATGTTGAATAGGGGGATATTGATGTTGGATGAGACTTTGTGGATGATAGAAAAGGCCTTCATTTTGAGTGAGGTCTCCCTGACAATGACCCACCCTCAAGAGATTTATTTGCCACTATTGCTTAAGTTACCCTTTTTTTGATGTATTGGAGCTTTATCTAAATTTGACCTAATTTATTTATTATTTTTGTGACTTTGAATCTTTTGTTTCTTAAGCTTAACTTAATATGACATTATTAATATGTCCTCTTTCACTTTTTTTAATAATCTTATATATATTTTATTTATAATAAAATTATAAACTCTATTCTATTAAAAAAAAAACAATAATAATAAAAAAAATTATCAAATTAAATTTTATATCTTCTATTAATTTAATCAAAATCGTATATAAAATATTAATATATTAAAAAGCTCTAAGATTTAATAGTTTTTTTTGGCTAATTAGGAGAATCGAGGTTTAGTCTAGGAGCTTATTCAGTTCTAATTTGAACACGGTGAGCCTCCCATAACCTCAAACCAGTTATGTAAATGTAAAAATAACCGATCCCGTAAACCAAAAAAATATTGATTTTTTTTTTTTCAAAATTGAATAGTTGATATAGATATATTTTATCCTCTTCAATAAAACGAATGTACAAAACATTTAATGAAATATATATTATAATGAAAACCAAAGATTCACGTGAGTATTATCATATTACATTGATGTTATGCTCCCATTTAAAAAAAAAAAAAAAATCTTTTAGTCTGAGAAAAAAAAATTCCCTCAATTTTTATAAAAGTAAAAATAATTGTCTTATATATATTTAAAAACAATAGACTAAAATATTAGATGGCAAATATGTAACCTGCGCTTAGCCAGAAACAAAGAGTTATTGACAGGCTAAAAGGCTATGTTACCTGCCTAAGGCAGGATAACGGCATCTTTACCTAATACCCCAATTCAAACCAGTAACAACCAACTGAAACAGAAATACAAGTATTTGCTTATTTGATTGGGGTAGTAGCCAATGCAGAGGAACTCTTTCAAGCATGGCTGACTCTCTCAACTCTGCTTTTATTATATGGGGATGTGTCTACCATTGACACCTATATTATTACTACATCTGAGCAGTTTAGAAAAGAGAGTTGGAATGAATCCAAGAAGTTGTGGTCAATTTGGTCTGTTTTTGTATATAGTTTACTTTTGCCAGGATGCTTGGAGAGGTTTCTCGTGGCTCGCTTTTCGTGATTTATGGGCTTTTTTCCAACTTTCATTGGCTTCAGCTGTTATGCTATGGTTAGTAGGTCTATACTTTAAGTATTTGTTTTGTATTCTAAACTCAATATCTTGTATTGAAAAAGCTAAATTAAGACTGGAGAATAAACAAAATCTTTAACGAAGTGAGTCTTTGTAAGTCATGTTCATTTGTGATGGTTGGCATTTTCAGTTTGGAGTTATGGTATATGCTGTCATTGATTATCATGACGGGTAATCTTAAAAATGCAACAATTGAAGTTGATGCAATATCTATCTGGTAAGAAGCCCCTCCTATCCATTCCACTTCAAAATTTCAACTTTTGTCTCAAAATGCAGTCTTAGACTAGTGGCATAGTTGTTTAATTAGATTCTTATAAAATAACTCTCTCACATTAACGAATTGAGGCTTTCACAGTCCATAACATTAAAGAAATATTTTGGATAAACTCATGTAGATGTATGTGTGAGACCTTACATTTCCGAGGTCGATGAGCATGCACATGAATTGCATCCTTTAGTCTAGGTGTATATGGTTGTTTAATCCTGTAGTCTATTACAATTTTTTTTTGTAACATGTAACTCATTTAACAGTTTTCTATTTGTTCCTTCTGTAGTATGAATTTGAGTGGATGGGAAGCCATGATCTTCGTTGGTTTCAATGCTGCCATTAGGTATGCTTTTTTATGTTACTATATCAGGTTTCCTAGTGTGTTTATCTTTTTTGGTTATTTTGAAATCGGAATTTACTAGCTCAATACTAGACCTTATATAGAAGTAGATTCTTAATGTAGACACAGACTACTTTAAAATTTAGAAGGTTTCTTTAATTTTTTGAGTGCTGGTTGTTTCAAATATTTGGAAAGCTTGAAACCGGTGCTTAGTCTGCATTCAACTTGTGCAGTGTGAGAGTTTCAAATGAACTGGGAGCTGGTCACCCAAGAGCTGCAAAATTTTCTGTCCTTATAGTCGTTCTATCATCACTATCAATCGGCCTTATATGTATGGCTATCATTCTTGCTACCAAAGATGACTTTGCAGTACTATTCACATATAGTAAAGTGGTAATGGAAAGAGTGTCCAGCATGGCAATGTTACTTGGAGTGACAATGCTTTTAAATAGCGTACAACCAGTTCTATCAGGTAGAGTGTAAATGTTATTTCAGAATTCAAGGTTTACATGACTGTAATTCTGGCAAACTAACGATTTGTAGTTGATAATCTCTTTGATTGTGGGTTCATAATGTTGTATCATAATTTTTGAAGATGCTGTTTTTTGATGCAAACAATCAGGTGTGGCCGTGGGTGTAGGTTGGCAAGCACTGATAGCCTATGTAAACATAGGGTGCTACTATGTTATTGGAGTACCCCTTGGCCTTTTTATGGGATATAAGTTTGATCTTGGGGCGAAGGTAAATCTTGTCATCTCTGTTTACAATGCAAAATTTTCTATTGTTCTTTGCTGTGTGCCCACTGCCTATTGCCAATAAACTTAAAGGTCTCTTGAATTTGATCTTTCCCTGTTCAACAGGGCATTTGGATTGGTATGATTTCTGGGACAGCTCTCCAGACTGCCATTCTAATACTAATCACATTATTCACTAATTGGAATAAAGAGGTAAATCAGCATATTTCTTAAATGTTTCAGGTTTTCATTATGTACAAATTTCATTTTGTATGTTTCTGGGATTGCCATGTGAGAGTTTGAATTTTTATTTTAGAGGCCATTCCAACATATTCCATTTCTTGCAATCATCTTTTCTCTTAATCAATAAAATTTGCACAGTTTTTCTCAAAAAAATATTTCTCATTTTTTTTTGGCTTGTAATGCAGGCTGCTCGAGCAGGGCATCACCTCAAGGCCTGGGAAAGTTCTGTTGTCTCAAAATAATGAATTATAAGTTGGAAGTGACCGTGCCAAAGTATCTCAGAGTTGAGTGTATATAATTAATACGTCGCTTGATCCCTAGGGGAAAGGTCCTATTGGTGCATCATAATTTTGGACAATAAATTAAGATGTCATAATATTATATTAGACTTCGAAATTTTTACCTATTTTAATATGTTATTTTAATTATTTATAACTAAGGTTTCAAGGTCAAACTCATTATACATTTTATGATATAACCGATTTTATCACGAGAGATCATAAAATGCATTTTTTAAATATATGACCAAAACTTAACCTTTGGAGTGCCAATAGCTATGCATTAGAGTATCAATACTTGAGTCTTACTTATCAAGATGTGATTGGTTACTTTTAATTTTATAAAGTAAATGTTGAACAAGTATTAGATATTATATGTTCAGCGTCTGGTGCACTTTAATATTTATACACAACAATATGTTCCATCAATAGAACACATCTTAACAAAAACCATGTTCCACTATAAGAAGGTGCATCACTATTGAAACCTTTCCCCTAGTTAAATAACAAATTATCCATCTCATAATTCATTTTTTTCTCTCATGTGTACCCAAGGGAAGGACCTTACAAGACAACTTAGCCTTTTTCAGCGCCCCATAGTCATTAGGATATGTGTGAATTATTAGACTCCCTTCTTAAAACTTATATGCATTAAAGTAGTGAGTAAAATCAAGTTCATAGTTTTTTTTCAACTTATCTGCATAAAAGTAGTGAGTAAAATCAAGTTCATAGTTTTTTTCATTCTGCATGTGTAAGTTGTAATTGAGGTCAAGATCTAGTAAGTTGGTGTATATACCTCTAACTTATGTTAATATTTGGTTCCATTGTCACGACCTTGGTTTACTTATTTTTGTGTGGTCCAGGAAAATTTTAGTGGCTTGTAAAAAAAATATTGCAGGTTTTTAGGGGAATCGGTTTCAAAATGATGGTGAATTAGTTTGGATGGTGTGTAATTATGTAGATGAATGTGCAGTGGAATGCGGTGAATTGTGTATATGCAAATGTAGACATGAAAATTGTACATGTTGCAGGGGAATAATGGTGTGTAGATAGGGATCATAAGCATGCTGACTCTAGGCATGATACAGACAACCATCGATATGATACAGACGATCATCGACACGATACAAATGATTATCAGCGTGATGCAAACGGTTGTTGGAATGATAGTACTGCGGTGTTGCTGAGTGATTGAAATACTATAGAACACAACAATTTTGGTTTATGACAGCGTTGCTGTCGAATGATAATATTGCAGTGTTATCGAGTGACAAATGTTGTCGCTTGACATCTATGTTGTCATTCGGTAGCAATTCTGTCACTTGACAACATTGTTATTGCTCGACAACAATGTTCTTAGACGACAACATTATTGTCGCTCGACAACATAGTTGTCATCTAGTAGTAATTTTTTCAAACAACAATTATGTTATCCAACAATAACATTGTTGTCGCTCATCAACATGTTATCGTTCGACAACAAATGTTGTCAAACGATAGTTGTGCTATCGTTCACCAGCGATGTTGTCAGGAAACATTTGTGTTGTTGGGCACTGACTTTACTGTCAGGTAGTTGATTTATTTTTGGGTGCGTCAGCATTATGCAACTGTCCCTCTACCTTTCCTATATTTTATATAATGATGAATGCGTCCGGAGTGGCTTTCGAGATATTGGCGACATATAAGAGGAAATTTATTTTTAAAAGTAGAAGAGTCAACCCTCAAAATTAACTACCACCTCTAAAATTTAGACAATTTCACGCTACAGCTACTCCACAAACTCACTAAATACCCTTCAGAAAATAAAATATTCATCAATTAACGAAGATTCACCAGTAAAAAAAACCATAATTATGACCAACACATGCCATTCTTTTTATGAAGTGGGACCCTTTTATGCCTGTCGTTTATTTGCTAAATTTATTATTCATTTCACTGAAGTCTTAGTTTGGTCTTTTAATTCAGAATCCTTTTTACAAATTTTGAAATGTGGGTCGAGATTATTGACTGACGAGCAAAATTCAAGCTAAGTGTTTATATATAGGAAAAGTCATATTTTGTCGAATTTTCCATCACAATTGACAGTAAAATTCTAGTTTATTTTGACCACAATGCGCCTTATTCCACGACTTAAGCTTATGCGAGTAAGCTCTGTGAAAATAATATAAATGACATAACCTTTGCCTGTTTTCGCAACAATCCAACTTTATTTATCTGGCTGCTAACTTTTATTCTTTGTTATGTAGGCGAATCGAAGACATGTGGACTACTGACATCATTCGACCAGCCCACGGAAAGCAGAATTCAATCAAATCACCCCAAAAAAATAAAAAAATGGTTTTTAAATCAATGCAAATGTCAACTTGGTATTAACTCCGTGCGAACAACTGGTCTATTATAGTTATTTGAAGATTTAAACGAGTTTAGATAATCGAAATTGCCAATTCATCTAAATTCTCCAAATTTCTATTGCTTTCCAAAACCCTTTGCAATACAATCGTTTGTATGAGATTCAGAGCCGAACGTTTGCATGTAAAGGAAAGAGGAATTAGCAAAGCCAAAGACTTTGAACTTATGGTATCTTACCTGTTTTCATATGGAACTAATGTGATATTCATAGACACCCAGTTTCTTCAAGGATAACTGTCAAATAAATTCAGTGATTACAACATAATTTATGACGAGGTAGTTAGTGTCAAATCAATCAAGCTAGAGGAAAGCCCAAAGGAAGATGTCACTTACGTAGATGATCTGCTCGCCATGCAATAGGTCAGGGTTTATCAAATAGTAATTAAGTCAGAGGTACTCCCATGTATTGATTTGTTTTATGGTCTTTTTGTTCAAGCTCAATATTCAGAGGATTTTGCATTATCACTAAAGAATCAAATCAAGGTAGCCTTCATTGCTGGGATGGCCATTGAAAAATATTATCAAATGCCCCAACTAGGGATTAACTAGGGATTTTCTATAATAAGGAAGTTATCTCCCAATGGCTAGCTAAAAATAATATTTAGGAAGCACTGAAGGATTGGGTAGAAGACCTTGAAAGGTAGGTTAATGTGAAGGATGTGGACAACACTCACATTCATTACTTTAGGTTAGGTGTCAAGATTGGGATGGTGCTTATGAACCCAATTTATGGTGCTACTGAAACATCTCATGTTAACAAACTCTGGGTTCCCTCCCATCTATGACCATCAATGATAGATAGATTCCAATTCTACGAAAGGTCCTCACTTTCAACCTCAAGTAATGACTCTTAGGGGTAAGGAAATGTGATATTTTTTACTTGGTGTCTTACTTGGTAGATGTCATTGTTGCCACATACTACTTTGACAAGATCCCTCCATGGACTCTAGCCCTAATGACATCAATTCATAAGCACTTCTAGAAATTGTATCTTTATAGATTTAGGCAACATGTGTAAAAAATTTGTGATTGTTTCTACCCCTTGTATACCATGCCATCTATGAAGATTCCATTCCTAGGTTATACTAGGAAATGAAAAAATCCATTATGAGTATAGGAGCATAATGGATCTACCTAGATTGCACAGTCATTAGGATTGAAGAAGTGATTGTGTCACCCCTTAGGTTACCTATATTTGTTCTAGATAAGTTGGTTGAGTGTACACACCCTAATTTGGTCAAGCAACCAAAAGTACTATGTCTTTTGTTTCTCTTTCATGTGAAGGTTTCAGTGATGAGTGTGAGTCTTGTTTGCATGGTCATTTTGGGTCTTTTGATCTTTCTTATGACTTGTTTTCCCTGTTTGCACCACCCCCAATAGTCCTATGTTATCCCATCTCACTCAGAAGGGCCCCTTAGCCTATTTTACACAATCTTCACCCAATTTTGTGTTCCTAAGACACTAGCACGGTCCTAGACACTAGCACATTGTGTTAGTGTCCAAGTTTAGTGCTAGTGTCCAATTGTCACTTTTAAAGTGTGTTTTGGATCCTAACCCTTCCTTCAGCCTTTTATTATAATTTTATCTTTCTTTTACATCTTGTTGGCCAGTGAACAAGGGTCCTACATTCAAACCAAAGTTTCTTTTATATAAAGAGCCTTACAAGGCATTTCACATTTAGCACTTGCTATTTTAGCACATAATTACATAAAACCAATCAATAGTACAACTCACCACACTCATATTACTTAGCAACACACATAAACTTGCATGCTTGATCAAAGAAAGGGCCTAAGTGAAAGTCATTCTAGCATACCATGTGATTGATTATGGATGTTCTCTAAGGGGAGAACTACATGCGATTTGAGACCCCTATTATTAGGGTTAATGTAGATAGTGGTCAAGACAACCGAGATTCTGTATCATGTGATCGTAACATCCCACAACCCAATTTTTCTCTTCCTTTTACATTTGATCATATTGTTTCATATGTGCAAGTGTTCATTAGGTTTTGGAAAAGATTCAACAAAATAATGACACAAACGAATGATCAAAAGCTTAAAAATCACCTACAAGTCTCTGAAACCCTCCCACAACATCCGTGGAAGTTTTGGGCAGTTTTTTCATAGGACACTATTGTGGTACCTTAGACACTAGTGTAATGCACTATTATCCTCCTAACCATGCTACTATCTCAAGGTAATTTTCAACCCCAGTTTTAGAATGAAGACCCTTGACTGATCTCCAAGCTTGTTTTAGCTTTCGTAACATCTAACAATGCATGTTTCACTCCCAATAAGTCAATTTTCTCATTGTGCATACATCTCGGGTAAATTAGTTCAATATATCTATTTACAATATTTGTCTGAATTTACCCTTTATACCTAGCCCCCTTAACAACCTATGATTTAGATGTCTAAGTCCTAAAAAATTAAAACATTTGGTGAACTCAACTTTGAATCTTGCTTAAAACCCTATTTCCATCTTAGGGTTTACCTTCTCCATTTTTGTGCAATAATTTAAGGTTTATAAAAAATTTATTTGTCCCTGATTTTTTGCAGAACCTAATTGATCCAAGTCAGTCCTTTAGAGGATTTCATTAATTTAATACAATTTAAATTTTATCTACAAAACCCTCAAAAACTCTAGATCCACATACTAGGTCCCTATACATCCAAATATTAACCCTTAGGGTTTCAAATAAAATTTTGAATTTTTCATACATTGGGATGAATATTTAGCATATTTGCACATATACCCATGTTAGATTACATTCTACCTATTGTGTGTTTGTTGTTCATTGTTTACATTCTCTTTTTTAACAAGTTTAAATGACATTCAAAAAGCCTCTTGCCCCTCACCTAATTGATGAATTTCTAACATTTTCTCATTATTATAAGAATGAATGGACAAATTTTTAAGATTGCACATTAGCACATGATAATGATTTCTTTTTTAATGATGATGATTATTGTTGTAATGATGGATATGATGATTACTATGATCATGAAAATGAAAGTGTTGATGAAGATATATTAGATGCATCTTCTTCACTTTCTTATCTCTTTTCTCCTATTTCTCAAAATCAAAGTAACAATATAATGCCAAAAAAATCTCTTGTTGGTAGTGCTTGTTCCAATGTGAACCTAACTTTTCAACCACTTTTGTTACCTCCTTATTCAAATTAAAACAATACACGTGCAATAAACAAAATCTACTTTTGCATGATTCAAGTAATATAAAAAAGAGCAATGCATCTTCTTTACCCTTCTCAATTCAATTTGAAAAATCATGTACAAATGATATTGCACCTTTTACTGATATACAAACTAAAGTGGATAAGATTATTTTATCACTTTCTTTTACATTTCAAGCTCAACACAATGATTCTATGCAAAATATAGATAATTCAAATATCTCTTACCCTTCTCCTAAAATGAAAACATGATTGCTACTTCTTCAACCCTTGACTCCATGATTGAAAATAATGATTAAACATGCATTCCACTCATAACTAGGGAAGACATGCATTGCATTGCACATACACATGATGAGATATTGCATAGTAGTAAAAAGTTAAAATCTTGTTCCACTCTCTCTCTTAGTGAGCATGCAAATGATAATTCTTTTACTCTTACCTATACAAGTGAATTAAACTCCGATTTTGATGAACCTTGGAATAAGGTTGATTACTATAATTTTATGAAGAAGACGATGATTCTAGTCATTCTAGTTCTTTCTCTACTTCACCAATCTCTCATGTTTAAATTGATTGCTTATCAAAAGCTAGTTCAAATGATAATATGCTTTCGAATAAACACAAACAAACTTATACTTATGTTCATAGTTTACATAATTTACAATTGCATGATAATAATGTATATTTTAGTCTAGCATGCAATACTTCTTGACAAATTAACAAAATAAGAGATACTAATGAATGTCCCTCAACCCCCCTTACTACAATAAAACCTGTTTCTCATCCTAACCTCCATGAGGGTGATAGCCCATTTCCATCTCACCAGGTCCAGGCTATCAACCCTCAAAAGGTTATGATGACGAAAACCAAAGGTCCCCAAAGTAGTATACCAATGACTAAAATTAATTGCAAGATTCAATAATTAAATGAACCCCTTGATGATGTTAATATACCTTCACAAGAGGTGATCTACTTGATGTATGCCTTGGGTGCTTTACAACACCAAACACAACAACTCACTTTGGAAAGTAAAACATATTACTCTTGGGTTGATTAAAATGCCATCCATGGTAATCTAATCCCACACAAAATATTCAATACAAAATTACCTGAGTGATTTCAGATGCCAATATTATGAAATTTTAATGGACATGGATACCCATACTTGCACATTAAAACTTATAGGAAATCTATGGCACATGTCACTAGTAATTTGATTCTCCTATAGTTATTTTTATATACTCAAAAGGGTGAGGCATTAAATTGGTTTCATCATCCACTCCCTAGTGGTTCACTACATACATACTATGAGTTAGAAAAAGTTTTTCTCATGCACTATATACATAATAAAGGACCTTGAGTCACATATGAGAGGTTGCCTTCCCTACACTAGGGTAAGTCAGAAATTCGTGAGTGATTACATTCTATGATTCAAATCATGAATGAAACAATTGATCTATCAGTTGACATATTTAGAGGTGAAACACATCTTTTCTAGAGGTTTCATCTTCCTTATTAAGGATAAATTACTATATGAGACATTTAAATCATTTCAACATCTATATAACACAACTATGGCATTAGAGAAGAAATTGGGACTAGTTGAAACATATTTAGAGGTAAATTTAGATTTTGATCTTCCATAGCCACAATCATCCAATATGGTACAAGCACCTAATCCACCTATGAGTAAGGAAAATGTGGAACAAAAATAACCAATCAAGATACTCAATAAAGCAAAGAGCCACTTCACAAAACATCTTCCACAATGAGTAGAGCACAGGGCACCCGTAAAAGGGCCATACAATTTTCAAAGAGAGATAGGCCTCATGATATATTACATTACTAGATAGAGGAATGATCACTCTTCCTCTCTCTAAGCATCATCCACCACATCATTCATAGAGAATAAGAAATAACCATATTGTAACTATCATATAATCAGTGGACATTGGGACAACAACTGTTATGCACTTAGAGATTATATTGACCAATGTATTGACAGAGGCATTATAACATTCACAAAGATAAAGGCATTGAGATCTCCTTCTCCACACTCTCCTAGATCACACTCTTCTATGAGTGAGTTATCCCAAGATATTCCTTTTAAGGAACCATTGGTTACTCATCATATGAGCTGTGTGGTTTCTATGACACCTACTTATGTAAGATCACATGCGCCATAAATTCAATAAAAATGGTAGTCATTTCACAAAGATCAACCTACTTATAACAACATGGGAAAAAATGGAAACCAACCTCACCACTAGTTTCAGTTTGACTATCAATTAAGATATTTGGCAAAAATTATAGAGATCAGACCATAGTTTTAGTTCAATCACTGATTATGATATTTGAAAACACTAATAAAGATCATTGTATATTTTCAATTTAACCATCGATTAAAATATTTGGCAACAATCATAGAGATTAGATAATAGTTTTAGTTGGACCATTGATTAAGATATTTGGCAATAATCACAAAGATCAAAGCATAATTTCAGTACAACAACCAATCTAGCTATTGATATAGAGTCTATAATATAACTACTAACAGTGCACCATAAACAGTATCAGTACCAAAGTCTACTTCTATGCCCACACAACATGAGCAGTATGGTCACTTTTTTACCATTCCATCTAAATTCAAATAGTCAGATATACTATGATCCACACTCAGATATACTATGATACCTCTATAACAACTAATAACTAACATCCCTAATCTGATATGCATATCTACTCCAACATCCATATACATATGAGTAATAAATTACAATTCTCTAGATGAACAAATACATTTCTATATCAAATCATGAATAATAAATACAACCAAAACACTTACTCAAGTAAAAAATGCCATAAATTAAAATGCTAGATAACACAATACCCATGTAACAAAAAGTCCATATATATATATATATATATTCTTTGAAACAAGTTTTAATAAAATAATAGATAATCACTCAATAATCAGAGTTTGGTCACCAAGACCACCCTCCTCACTCTCACTCTTAGATACATCAACACTAGAACTAGGTGCCCTCATATCCCCTCTAGATCTCAATTGAGACCTACAACTCCTCTCACTATCTTGCAGTATTGCCACTTTAGCCATCAACTTCACATGCTCTCACTATAGATAAAAGTAGTCATCCACAATCCTACCACTTGCCCCACTCATAACATTAGGTAGGGGCTTAACTCACCTTTGGAGCTACCACATGCCTCATCTCTATCAACAATTGCTTGTCTATATGTCGCATTATAAATGGTTGCTCGATCAAATACATGCACATAAATGCATGTAACTTATATGGCCCTCTCCACTAGCCCGTCATCCATGACATCATCATGGATATGCCATTCTCTCATAGTACAACCTCAATAATGGTCTCCCAATATTCATCTTCTCCTAGACCTACATGTTAGGTTGTGGAGCTAAAAACTTCACTGATGCAGACATTGGAGGAGGTTGCTGAGTGTCACAGTCACCGGCATCAGTCAGGCCAATCGACGTCGGTCAGGTGTAGACAGGAAGCTATCGACATCGGTTAGGGATCGACCGATGTCGATCATCTCCAGGCAGACAGGGACCGACGTCAGTCGCCTATGTGGTTCCAAAACTGCTAGTTCATGAATAGTTTGTTAACGAACCAATTGTTTGCATACTAAAGGCTAATTTTAGTCTTGGAGCTGTGGATCTAATTATTGTAATTAGATGTCTAATTATTGTTTGCATGGGATCTATATAATAGACTCATGGGCTGTATTGTAAAGTGTGAGGGATCAAAGCATGGATTCCCCAGGTGCTAGATAGAGAGAGCAAGCTTGGCTCCTTATAGTGCCATAATGCCAAGTGTGTATGATCAGGTAGATCTACAGGAGAGCAAGGTCTGGTAAAAGATCCATAGGGGTGCTGATTTGAAGGACAAGGGTTCTTCATGGTATGTAAGATCAGGTTGGTCTGTAGGTGTGCAAGATCAGGTAGAGATCTACATGTGGTAAGTAAGGTTGGTTGATCTGCAGGTGTGTGTGTGTGTGTGTGTGTGTGTGTGTGTGTGTGTGTGTGTGTGTGTGTGTGTGTGTGTGTGTGTGTGTGTATGTGTGTGTGTGTGTGTGTGTGTGTGTGTGTGTGTGTGTGTGTGTGTGTGTGTGTGTGTGAGGTCTAGGTTTGCAGGTGTGTAGAACCAGGTTGATTTGCAGGTGGTAGCAGGATCAAGGTGATCAACAACACAATAGGTAGCAAGATCAGGTGAGATCTACTTGGAGTACGTGGTGTACTTAGACCTTGAGTACGTGGAGTACTCGGTTGACTAGTAGTGATTGTCACTTACTGGTGGTACTGGTAGTAGTGATATTGACTGGTTGGAGGCGAACAACAACTCTATGTTTGAGTTGATTGTTGTGACTATAATTAAGAGAGTGAGCTCTTGAAGAGATTTACTGTTTATGCCCTAGAGGTGTGGGAGCCCTAGAGGTGTGTAAGGAAGAAGACTGTGGCATCTTCTTTGTTGTATTTCCTTTTGGAAGAGTATTAATACAATTGGGTATTATCTCTCATATTCTGTGTTGTTTCTGATTTCTAGTTACTTATTGCTTCTGGTTTAATTCTGTGTTTAGTTGCTTGGTAATCAATTGTGCTTCCTAGGTCCTATCAAGTGGTATCAGAGCTGTTTGTGGTTCTAGATTCCTGACACTACACATACAACACATTGCATTATATATTTCATCAATAAGCCAATCACTAAACTAAATAAAACATACACATCCACAATAAAAACATACCCTCAAATGCCCTAATGGGATCCATATCTAATACATTATGCATGATTTCCCCATCTCCTAAAAATAGTGGTGGCCATCTACACTACCTCCACCATACTATGTTGGCATCGGTTGCTCCTACGCCATCTACATCAGGTATATCTAGCACTGAATCTTGTTCCATTATCAAAATCAAAACCAAATCAGTAGTTTTGGGTCTCGACCTACAACCCAACGTCACTAGCACTTGAGAAATCCTCAACCACACCCATGGTGTAGGTGGCACATCCTAAAGAACACCAAACTATCATTTCAACCACTCATATTGAAATTTCTCAAATACATTGACCCAATGGTCATGTAACTAGTACCTCACTCGAACTTGTCCCAACTGAACACCATCCTCAAGCTATCTCTAAAATCCTATATAGGGTCTCCAAATAATGTCTCAAACTATCAAGCGATCCAACACCTATCAATAGTGCATCATGCTCTTTGATTGAATGCGATTCATACTAGTCCATATTTCTATAAAAACATCTATGGGTGGGCCTAATCCATCTGTAGAATCCCCACACTCTATCCACATCAATATGTTCATAAGCCCAATAATGTAATAATGTAAAAGATCCAATGCCACCCATGCACAATTCTTGAGTAAAATGGTACATATTCTAACACAAATGGGCTAACATAGTATGACCCGAAGAGTATATGGTCCTGTGCTCCTCTATATCCTACACTATACCATGCATCCTATATGAGATAGACACCCCACTCCCACCCACAATAATGAAAGAACCCAATAACACCACCAATTTTTTTGGCAACTGCAAAACATTAGCCATAACAATCAAAGACAACAACACATCATTGTAACTCCCTGACCGATGGGTCCATGTGGGCATAGATATAAAGTACCTCATAACCCACTCTATAGCTTTGTCTCTACTAGCCTCTTGTAACATTGCTCATCGACTAGTAATGGCAAATTTTAGTATTCTATAGATGTCCTCTAATGTCACAGTGATCTCCCCAATAGATAACCAAAATGTACAAGTATCAATGTTCCACCTCTCACATAATGTTGTCATCACATGGGAGTCTTAGGGCATCAGAGCAAGTGATGCCACATGGCCCAAACCAAGTCTATCAATCACCACCCTCTCATCATCTATCAAGGGCAGTCCATGTAAGCACTCCATCATCTAACAACTGCAAAACTCCCTCATATTTGCATTCACTTACAAAAAATAGCCAAATTTGGCATTGACATCTATGAATGACAAATAAACATGTAACAATAGTCATTAAACATAAAACAAAAGCAAACATGAAAAAATTGGCTCTAGTAAACACTAGCACTACACCTAGGATAGTAGTGCTGGACAATAACATGACAACCTAAGACACTAGCGCAGTCTTGGGGAAACTAGCATGGTCCTCCTAAACATGGCCCTAAACTACCAAATTCTCATTAAAAATGATGAAAAATGTAATAAATATGTCAAAAATAGGGAAAATGATAGGTTCATACCAAGGTCATCTCCTCCCCGACCTAGATGAGTGCCTCCACTTCCTCATAGCGGGTCATGTTTGCTCCTCATCTCCTTGGCATGTGTCTAAGCTTAGACCAAAAATTTATCTCAAGTCAATTGATTCAAATGATTCTCAATAAAATTTTCACAGTTTTTTCAAAAAAAAAATTCCCATTTTTTTGGCTTGTAATGCAAGTTGCTTGAGCAGGACATCACCTCAAGGTCTAGGGTGGTTTGGTTGTATCCTCATAATGATGAATCATAATTTATAAGTGAACATGCAAAATTATCTCTGAGTTGAGTGCATATGATCAATATGTCCCTTGATTGCTAGTTAAATAACAAATTATCCATCTCAACATTCATTTTTTCCTCTCTTGTGTACCCAATGAAAGGACCTTACAAGACAACTTAGCCTTTCTCATCTCCCCAAAGTCATTAGGATATTTGTTTATATGTGTGAATTCTTCGACTCCCTTCTTAAAACTTATATGCATTAAAGTAGTGAGTAAAATAAAGTTCATAATTTTTTTTGTTGTGCATGCATAAGTTGTAATTGAGGTCAAGATCTAGTAAGTTGGTGTATATACCTATGACTTATGCCAATATTTGGTTCCATTGTCATGACCTTGGTTTACTCATTCTTGTTGTGACAAATACACCCCATTCTTTTTTTGAATTGGAACCCTTTTATACCCTTAGATTATTTGCTAAATTTATTATTCATTTCACTTAAGTCTTAGTTTGATTTTTTAATTGAGAGTCTTTTTTATAATTTTTGAAATGTGGGTCAAGATTATTGACTAACTAGTAAAATTCAAGTTAAATGTTTATATGAAAAGTCATATTTTGTCAAATTTCCCATCACAATTGATAGCAAACTTCTAGCTTATTTTAACTATGATGCACCTTATTCAAGGACTAAGGCTTATGTGACTAAGCTTTATGAAAATAATATAAATGACTTAACCTTCACAATTTTTGCATTTTTTTGCAACACTCCAAATTTATATTACTTGACTTAGTTTCTATTTATCGAGATGATAACTTTTATTCTTTTTTATGTAGGCAATGTGTCACTATTTCATGACTTCACACTTTTACACCTCTTTGCATTGCACTTATTGATTGTAAGACAATGAGCCGATCAGACTATGCCACATGGTGTATTTTTGGACTCTCACATTCTTGCACTCTACTCAATAGTCTATGCTGATTATAAATCATTGTGAGACCATGAACCAATCATTGCATGCCACATGACATCTTCTCACACCATAATAGTGTGTTTAAAATCCTACACAAAGTCTAAGACACTACAAGATTATGATCCACTCAATATATGCCATGTGGTGTCTTGTTATCGATCATGCACCTCA
This sequence comes from Torreya grandis, assembly GCA_037957365.1. Lineage (NCBI taxonomy): Eukaryota > Viridiplantae > Streptophyta > Pinopsida > Cupressales > Taxaceae > Torreya > Torreya grandis. Next base: position 1,501,731 of record JARHVA010001134.1, read on the forward strand.
TGGTTGCCTCAACATTACACAGAGACCTAGGATGATGAGCCCTCTGAGACAACCCAATGAAGATGTATGACCCACCTAGATGGCCACTAATATGTTGACTCAACTCAAACAAAGCCTACATAGTAGGCAAAATGAAGGGATGTGGATTGCTGACATCATTGGACCAACCCACGAAGAAGCAAAACTAAATGAAATCATAAGAAGAAAAGGTTTTTATAACAATGAAAATGTCAACTTGGTAGTAAATCCATGTGAATAACTAGTCTATTACAATTATTTGAATATTGAAATGAGTATAGATAATTAGAATTATCAATTCATCAAATTTCTCTAAATTTCTATTTCTTTCCAAAACCTTTTGCAATACAATCACTTGTATCAAATTTAGATCTGAACATTTGCATACAAAGGAAAGAGGAATTATTAAATACACAAAATTTGAAGCTATGGTATCTTACCTATTTTCATAAGGAACTAACATGATATTCATAGACACCCAGTTTCTCCAAGGATCCCTGTCAATAAATTTAGACATTACAACATAATGTATGATGAGGTAGTCAGGGCCAAACCAGTCAAACCAGTGGAAAGCCCAAAGGAAGAGGATATATCCTACGTAGATGATATGATCACCATGCAATAGGTCAAGATTTATCAAATATCAACTAAATTAGAGGTACTCCCATGTATTGATTTGTTTCATGGTCTTTTTGTTTGAGCTCAATATTTAGACAATTTTGTATTATCACTAAAGAATCAAAACAAGGTAGCCTTCATAGCTGGGATGGCCATTGAACAATATTATCAAATGCCCCAATGATAGATTTCCTATAATAAGGAAGTTGTCTCCCAATGGATAGCTAAAAATAATATTTTGGAAATACTGAAGGATTTGGTTAAAGACCCTAAAAGGTGGGTTAACATGAATGATGTGGACAACTTCCACAGTCATCACTTTAGGTCAGGTGTCTTTTTTGGGATATCACTTATGAAGTGAATTTATGGTGATACTAAAACATCTCATTTTAATAAAGTTTAAGTCCTCTCCCATCTATGATCATCAATGATAGATACATTCTAGCTCTAGAAGAGGTCCTCACTTTTATCCTCAAACAATGGCTCTCAAGGATAAGGAAATTTGATATTTTTTACTTGATATCTTATCTAGTAGATGCCATTTTTACCACATTCTACTTTGACAAGACCCCTCCATGGAATCCATCCCTAATGACATCAGTCCATGAACACTTTTAGAAATTATATCTTGATAGATTTAGGCAACATGTGTCATAAATTTGTGATTGTTTCTACCCCCTGGGTACCATGCCATTTATGAAGAGCCCATGCCTAGGCTATTCGAGGAGATGAAAAAATCCATTATAAGTATAAGAGCATAATGGCTCTATCTAGATTGCACAGTCATCAAGATTGAGGGAGTGATTCTGTCACCCCTTAAGTTACCTATATTTATTTTAGACAAGTTGGCTAAGTAATAAATTACATACGAAATCTACCACAGAATTGGCATAATATGTAAAGAAAAGAAGCAAGCACCTTGGCCCCCATTGTTTTATAAATTTGGTTGCACCATCATTCAAATTTAGAAAGGATTGAGTCCAATTACAACCCATAGGGTATCCTTCAATTTGAATGATCATGATCTTCACCATTGGGATCCAATGGGTAGATTCAAGGCCAATATGAAAGCTTTTAAAGGAAAAGTGTTTGCTATTTACAAGCACAACACACACCCTTATGACCTATTTTTTATTAATGTAATAAATAATGAGGATGTGAAGAAGAAGATAGAGATTATAGGAATTTAACTTACCCCAATACAATCTAATTAATTAGGGTAGATAGAAGAAAGTCCATGGATTTTTGAAGTCTAAGAATAATCACCAGGTGCAAAGGCTACATTGAGAAGATCGGTACTCCATGGCCTACCTCCACCAACACTCACACCAAGGATCATCAAGAGGAGATAATTCAACCTTTGGCTTCCCCTTCTTCTTATGTATTTGATCCTTTTATATAAATCCTAAGCATTTCTTCTCCTCAAGTAAAGGTAGTGGCAAAGCAAGCCACATTGACTCCCCCTCTATCTCCATCTATGCCTCCACTAGAGGATGGCCTAGTTGGCACCCTTCATCCTATATCCCAGGTAGAAGTGACTTTAGTGAGGACCAATATATAGATTCCCCTTATTTTCATTATTTTCACCACCACCAAAACCATTCATATCATGATAACAATGGCATCCCCCTCTTAGGTAGTAGGGTTACCATGTCCCAAATATTGTCACTTTAAATCCTTTGGAAATAGAGATTCATATGTTAGTGGTGGACCCAATCCCAATTTACTCATATTAAAAATCCACTACCATCCATGGGCCCCCACTCACTTCAACACCTCCTAATTCATAGATTAAAGAGACCAAGAGAAAATAAGTACAAACCCCTGTCCTTGTTAGCCAATCTCTAGTGACCAATGTGCAATCCACTACTCCTTTGTCAACTCCATCCTCCACACTTCCATATATGACTACCATTCCCCCAATCACAAATCTTTCTCCATTTCATTTCAAACCTCTTTCAACATAAAATGTTACCCCTACTGTGTCATGCATAACCTTTGTGTTGGTTTACTCTACTGCACCTATTCCCAAGTCTTCACTCTACACATCACTTTATTCATTGACATCATCCTCTACCACCATAATGTCACAAGCTGGAGGAAACTAGATAAATGGCATACATTTGGACAAATCCAAAACAATAAGGAGGGTCATAACTGAGGAGCCCAATGTCAAATTGGAATTTGAGAAACACATTAGAAAATTTAAGAGAGTAACTAGAAGAAATATTTCGAAGGAAGGGCCACCCACTTTCCATGTAGTCGAGGAAGAATTGTTTACTTTAACAAGAGAAAGGGCAGACATAGGTATATTTATGAGTGTTCATAGGATCTTGAATCTGTGCTCACTACCATTGGTGAGGTTGCAAAACAAATTATCTAGGGCATGAAACAAAAGATTTAGAGGTTAAAGACCTTAAAAAGAGTTTCAATCCTAGACAGTGTCACCATAGAGATCAAGAAATCACTTAAGTCATTGTATGAAATCTTGGCATAATGTTGCCAAATAAGGGAAGAGGTTCCCTTTGGCAGCAAAAGCTAAATGTATATTTTGGCCATATTAGCATGTTTAAGGCTAAATTGGCACACTTGGACAAATTTATCAAGACGGACATGTTCTCGTACTTGAATCTCATGACTTTGTATGACATTGAAGCATGTAAAAAAGTGATGATACATATGAGGACTTCACTACAAGAATGGAGAGGGGAAATGGATAACATAGTTCAATCCATTTATAATGTCATAGATGCCATCATGTAACTATTTCAAGGAGTTGACATAGTGTTTTTACTTAAGTTAATTAGATAACTTGATTATTTCATGGATTTTTTTATAAAATTGGCCAATTTCATGATTGAATTCATTAATGGGGCCTGAGATGATAATAAGGATGGAAGTGAACATGTCATAGACTTGGTGAACTATGCCAAGGAAAAATCAAAGTGACTTGTAACAATGAAGGGAACCTGGCAAACCCCTCTTTCCCATCGTGCAACTCACTTATAAACTTGACAAGGGTGTTATTTAGAACCCCTGTTATCACTCTATCCAAAATAAATTAATAATTTTAAGCTTCTACCAAAGCCATGCAAGCTCAAAATTCTAGTTAAACATAGGTGCACAAGCCAATGTTTCTAATGCTCATTACTCATCCAAATAAATACTCCAAGTGGTACCCATCAAACTAGATCAACACAAGTTGGTGGTACTCTTAGCATTGTTTCTCAAGCCATCACTATGCAAACCTCACCTTAGGCATGACAAGCTAAGTAAAAATAGGGGTCACCTAATGATAGAATGATTTTGAATTTATTCCCCAAATAATAATAGGTTAGAGGCAAAGACAAAACACTTAAAAGGGAATGCCCTTTGAAGTGTGAATAGTGGAACTGGCTTCTTTCCTTGTCATTATGCTATATTTGTCCCTTCTAAAATGAGTTTTAGCTATAACAACTTCTTCATCATTGTTATGATTTATTTCCCCTTCTTGAAATAAGGGTCTTATTTGATGCTATATATAAGCATATTTTAAACATTGGAAAGGGTTGGTTTCTTAATGAAATCTCAAAGAATTGCATAAATTCTTAGGAATGTTCATTGTCTCTTCTTTGTTTTTCTATGAAAGCCTTCCTCAATTCTTAATTAAGAAGTTGTGGATGTTTGATGTTTATAATATTATGGTATGAATCTCGATTGTTTAAGGTGTGTTTTGTTAGGTTGAGTAAATCACTAACCCGATAAATATTTTTGTGTTATTACATTTATCTAAATAGTTATACATGAATGTGTTTTGTTAACAATTTGTGTGGTTGTTCATCTTATGAATTAATGTTTTATGGACCATGTCCACTATAAATTTATTCCTCAGACTCCCTACTTTAACTAGCTTAGTTTGATCCCAAGTAAAATTACCTAAACAAAGGAAAGTTTTGATCAGGTCCATAGATAGTCTATGTGAACAACAACTCACCAATTTTGAGAACCCAATTTTTTGCCTCACCCTCCCTCTATTTTGTGTTTCTTTTCTTTGACCCACCCTTAGATTTAGGAACCACTATTAATATTCATCCTAGGAAAGATTGGAAAAGACCTCTAGATTCAATAAAGTTTTGGATGCAGAATTGATATTTATGTGTGGTAATATTTGTATATTCTCATATTTATTCTCAACAGGATACATAAGAGAGCCACAATTGCAACTCATGCCTTGAATTGTCTTTGTACATCCTAAAATGAGATGGATTTATCCCATTCATTCCTCTAGGGAGGTGTACAATATAGAGGGAAAAGATGACACTAGAAGGAGGGCCTATCCCTAACTAAAACTGTAGCATATCTAGATAACACAGTCCTTAAGCTATTGTATAATGCTTTAATAACCTATATTTCCATACACATATCACTAGGCCTATGTCAAAATTAGGTTTGTTATTATTCTCACCATTATAGATACATAAGAGACATAGACTATATAGGAGGAGGTAAAGAGTCTCTAGGGTTCAACCTTGTTTACCAGTGAGTAGTAATCTCAACAATTTTAGGCAAATGTCTTGGTTAGTTATTTTATCCATTAATGTTGTTTGGGATGCCCCAAAACATACCAAAAACCCTGAAAGATACCTCCCATACTTCACACCCAATGGAAGACACACTTTCAAAGGCTATATAATGTCCTATAGGACTACATTGAGACTTCTGAACATTGAGCATAAAGATTTGGCATGTAAGCTCTTTGTGTTTACCTTACGGGATGTTGCATATGACTGATTTCTCAAATTGCATGTAAAATCCATCGCTATATGGGACTAGTTTAGTAATTCTACCTTAGCCCAATTTAGACAAGTTATCAACCCTAGATTGTTATACTGATGATTTTCTAGTATGAAGAGGAAACCAATAAGTTGATCATAATATTTGATGCTAGGTTTCAAAATATGTATAGTTGAAGAACCATGCTATATAAACCAGATGCATAGCTAGCCCTTGAAATATACAAAAATGCCTTGGATCCCTAAATCATAGTTTTCTTGTTAAGAGATCCTCTCATAATAGACTTACCCCTAAGATACAATTAAACCATTAAGGCAGGTCAAAAAATCAACCCATATGGATAGATGTTTGTGGCCATCCCAAACATTTTCCCAAACATATATGCCTTGAATCCAACTCCTAATGTTAACCATAACATTCTAATGCCCAATTTCATATTGTTCATTAACCAACTACCTCTACGATAAGTTGTGCCTAACCAACTCTTGGGTTTCCTTGATACAACCAATGGTGAAACAAACACACAAGTTCATAGCCAAGGATTGGTACCCATTATAAATAACATCCATAATGTACCTTAATATTATACCAAAAGTGAGATGGATGATATACAATCCATGTCCATAAGCTTATTAATGAATTCTTAGGCCTCCAAAGGCATGTGGAGAAAATCCTAACATAAAGTTCTCTTACCAAAGGTATAACCATCATTTCAATCATTCAACCAACCACCTTAAGTCCTTGCCTAATAAGTTGCCTAAGATCAATATTTGTGAGTTGGCCTTGCCTAACTAGTGTAGAGTGCATAACACCACACAACATGGATAACTAGATTGTATTAAGTTTTGTAATGCTTTCGACCTTTTATAGAAAAATATGGAAGGGTTTGAGTCTGTTCTAAATTGTTATGATCCAACCAACTCACCTAAGGCCCCAAGCAAATCTAGATCCCCAAATACCGCCATGGTATTAGAGAATTTTGACTTCCCAAATGAAGAGGAAAATAAAAAAGAAGTTATTGATGAGGTTCATGAATTCCAATAATATCAAAGGAATAACTACACATTAATGAGTAATACACAACAAAAACCACTCACAATGTCTATATCTCTTAGTCCCGTAGCTATGCCTCATTATACAAAAGCGAAAACTAGCCCCCAACCCCAAAGGGTAGTGACTAAAGGTTTCTATTAGAATCACTACCAATCCTAGGTAAAGACAATTATAACATAGTGGAAGTCATGAACAAGATCAAGGAAATTATTATGTTGCATTGGCATATCCAAATCACATAACAACATGACTTGATTCTAAAAGTGATGACTAAAAAATAAGTATAAATTAGCCCATACTAACATAATAGTTAAAAAAATAAGGTCAAAGCACTTCCCTTCCTCCTCACAATTAAACTATTCAAGAAGATTCTACAGAATTATTTAGTATATTAAGGTGATTTGGCCAATGTTATGCCCTTATAGGTTTGTAGGAAATTAGGCTTGACTTTGATTAAATCAGATAATATTGTCATCCAATTGGACAAGTTATTAGTTAAGGTAGTTGGGGAGTTATTGAGTATTCACATATAGCTAGCTCATCATAACCTAAGGTTGAACAATTTATAGATATCCAAATAGTGGAAATTCATGAGGCTTATGGGAAGTTTTTGAGTAGATATTGGTCTAAGACTCTCAATGGCTACATTGCTACTAAAATTTACCACACATCACTAGCAGAGTGGTTTCCAACCAAATGAGAATAGATAGGGAACCTAGGATGACACATATGATCACCGAGTATAACACCATAAATGAGAAAGTTAACATTGTTCCAATTGACATAGGTATTACACCCTTTCAAATAAACCTTCTTATATAAAATATAATGAAAACTATGATTTACCAGGCTTATGGTCCCTTTATTTTATGGGCCCCATTCAAAACAAGGTTCAGGATAAGGGATTCTATATATTGATATACAAGGAAACTGAAACTTGGCCACATATAGGTTGAAATTCCCATAAAAAAATAACCTTGGTGAATAAGAAACATTAATCATGGGGTCACCATTTGCTATAAAATGTAAAGTAAAAAAGTTATGAGTATTTGGTGATATTGAATTGGTGATTAATTATGTTATAAGTATGTTTCAATGAAAATTGTCTTACTTAAGAATGTATAAACATAGGGCCTGGGATTTTATTGAGACGTTTTATACTTTTAATATTATCCCCATCCCTTATGAAATCAAATCAAATCATAGATTCCTTAGCAATGCCAATTGTGAATCTGCCTCCTATGGACAATTTTGAGTTATAATAGTTCTCAATTGAATTAATACCTTGTCCATTAGTCCTTAACAATGTCAAGAATTTCCAAGTCTTCGATGGTGATTAGAACATCAAACAATTTATGAACATTGATGGTGTGTTCAAAATGCATATCATAGATGAAAAATATATGGATGATTACATAAGCAGTAAATGTGATGGTGATGAAATTATGAATCTAAGGGAAAACTAGATCCCATATTTTTGACCTATACAATTTGACTAAGAGGCCCAAACTACTAATATTAAAGAGACAAAATTATAATATCATAAACTTAGGGTCAATTTATAATCCCCAAAATGTCAATGTTGGTCTTGATTGTAGTGAATCTAAGATGGAAGAGCTAAAATGATTTCTCCTGTGATGTAATGATGTAATTGTTTGGACCTATGATGGCCTAAAAGTATTTGACCCAAACATAATAGCACATACTATCTTGCTCAAACAAGGACAAAACCATTTTAGGCATAAGAAATGACACATGAATCTCATCTTAGAACATCTTATTCATAATGAAGTTTAGAAATTGCTCTGTACTAAGATTATTTTCCTAGTCCACCCTTCTACTTGGGTGGCCAACTTAGTTCTTGTTTGAAATAAAAGTGGATAAATATATCTTAGTTCTTGTTTGAAATAAAGTCATCAAAAAAAAATCCATTAACCAATTACATTGAGAGTGTGGAAGAGAGATGCCTTTAACACAACCTCTACAAAATTAGTTTACTAGAAGATAATATAGTCTTTCAATAACCAAAACATAAAAAAGAAAGGGATAGAGGGCACCCTTGATTAATATGATGAAAGAGGCTAAATTTTTTATATTGGAAACCATTGATGGTGATAGAAGTACCCACATCTTGTTATAAGATATTCACAATATTTTCAAACCTAGAACCAAAGTTAAGTGCCTGAATCATAGCCAAAATTAAAGGCCATTCAATTTCATCATAAGATTTTTCAAAATCAATCTTCATAAACAAGGCCTTTTATTGATACTTCTTGGCCCATTCCATTCCCTCCCAATTTTTTTTTCAAGGATAATAGTATTTTTTTCAAATAAAACAAGTTATCTTGGGGAAAATTATAAGGGTAGTAGATATCTAACCCTAAAAGCAAGAGCTTTAACAATTATTTGTAAGACACATTGAGAAGGGTAATACAATGCCAATGTGTAATAAGATATAAATCCATAAGATTTTGGAATGAAATTAATATAACCTTGATTCATAAGTTTTCCAAGAAATTGGGTTTGAATATCTTCCATGTAGACTTAGTGAAAATTTAGACCCAATATATGCCATAATTCTTAATAAAACTTATAAGGAAACCCATCAATACTAGGAGAGTTTTTGATATCCATTTGCATAATGACCTATTACAACTCCTCAATGGATATAATTATATCACATTCCACTCTTTTTGATTTAGTGATTTTACAAAGCACTACTTAGGGAATTTGAATCAAACATTACCTCTTTTTAAGATGAGGGTTAAGTGGAAAATACATGGAGATAATGAAAAATAAAATATTTCAATATATCAGTAAGGTGTGTAAGGTGAAAGACATGTTATTTTATAGCTTTGACATAATTATTTTATTTCCTAGAATAGAGGAGAGTAAATAATTATTTAGAAGCTCTATCTCCAATTTCAACCAGTGCATTTTTGCTGAAATATAAGATCCCTAACTTGATAACACTCTTCCCCTTTGATTTTGTTCTACTAAATGACAACTTTATTTTGAAAATTATCATTGAAATGAGAATGATCCAACTCTTATGAAAATCAAACAAATTGACCATGTGACACCTCATATTTATTATGATAGAAACCAATTACTTTTCTACAATAGATGTGAAGAAAGGTAGTTGTCTAATGAATGCCATTTTCACACCATTCTATCATTTAGAATCTCTAGAAGGCCTAGGGGATATATTTCAAATTCTAACAATGTTATTTTTGATCCAAGTGTGATAAAAATGAGTGTTATTAAGATAAAACTACATCTGATAATATTTCAAAGGGGGGAAGAATTTCTACCTCAACCTTAATGGGAAGGTGGTCTGAGAGAAAAACATCTTGAATGATAAGCATAGGGTGGTCAAATTTTGTATAAAAGGAAAAAATGTTTTGCTCTCCTAGAATAGCTCTATAAAAAATCTTCTTGACCTAGTCATGTCTTTGCTAGAGATTGGACCATGTAAAGCATGGTGAATAGGTAGGAAGGAAGCTATGGTGATTAGAGTCAAAGAGTGAAAGTATATTTATAATGTAAAACCATGTCTTTTGTTAAAAAATACACCATCACATTGGGAGTAACACATCCTTATATTCTTATGACTCAATTATATTTAAATCACCACATAGGAACTAGTTTCCATTAGGAAGAGAGTCAACCAATGTCAAAACATCTCCTATTAGATAGCTTATTTGGATGCATAGATGTTGGCAATACCGAGCAAATGGCTGTTAAATTAAAATAGGGTTCACACCTCATGATGAGTAGGATCCAAAACCCAAATAAAAATAATATGCTAAAGAGAGAGGGATAATAAATAGACAACTCCCTCAAATCTATTCCCATGATCTAACATCTAGCAGAAAACACTTGACCATTTTGATCTGATGGTAACATGATAGAAAAATCAAAAATATTAAATTATTGCATACAAGTAATTTTCATATTTGTAAAAAATAAATTACATGTATCCCTAACAATATAATTTTGTAATTTACAAAGAAGTCCTCATAAATTCCAACAGCATAAAATCATTGAATTATATTTTTTCTATAGCGGTTTCTTCATCAACCTAGACTAAAATAGAAAATATGCTAGCCATACAGGATTGATGGTTACTCTTCATGAAGTCATCTAACTAAAAATCCCACTGCTTGTCTTCAAGATATTTTACATATTCATAGGTGGATAATAAATATGATATTGGCGATAAAATATATTATGATTAAACACCATTCATTTATCAGCTACATCCAAATATATCACATCAAGTGGGTGTTATGATGGCTGGGTAGTTGTCGATTGGCTCTGAGCTAAAAACATAGCCTGGATTGTGGGTTGAAAACTAGAGGTATCATCATCGGATGAGTGGTGGAAAATAGTTACTTAGAAAGTAAAAAATAATATCTTATGGGTTTATATATAGTGGTTGGGTCCTTACCTACTGAGTGTGGTTATTGATTATTTTTCTTAGTGGATAATGTAATCCACCTGTATGTGTGGTCCTAAAGTTGGACATTAATGGGTAATCACAAATTTTGTGATTCGTGGCTTGATAGTGGAATCATTTTTTGGGAATTTTAATGTATATTAGATTTTAAGTAATCCTCTTTTCATCAATTTGTATATCAATGGTTTCTTTAAGATCTTTGGAAAAATCCACTTTAACACATACATTTCTAAGATCAAGCCATGTATAATTTTTATTGTTCAAACCATATAAAATACATTAATATTTTAATCAAATTGTGTAAAAAAACTAAAAAAATGGTAAGGAGAGGAAAAAAAGTCAATCCATATAAGGATTTTGAGATTTTCATGCTCTGATAAGATAAATTTAGGGTCATGTGGCAAAACACAACCATTGTGTTATGAATAAACTAAGGTCCATGAGAAATAGTAGCATATAAATTATCAACATTGTTAAATTTAAATAATAAAAAAATGTCATGTTTTGAACACCCTCAATTTTAACATCATCAATGAGCATACAAGTATTGTGCACCTAGGATTTAAAAGTGTTTTCACCAGAAACATAGTCAATAAAATAAGCTACAAGAGTACATTACTTAAAATAATTGCATGCTCTATTAAATTCAAGACAATCTAAAACAACATAAAGAAGGTTTTAAATGGTAATATCAATAATTCATGGAATAATTTTTAAAAAAAATGTGGCACTTACTTTAGCCATTGTTGTGCGTAGCTCCATTGGAAATGCATGCATTAAATGTTATAGGAGATGAGGAAGAGCACATTTAAAGTATGGATACATCAACAAAATGGAGATGATTATGTGAGTACAACATAATAAATGCATGACTCTTATAAAAATTATCAATTCCCATCAGAGTAATTAATTGTAGTGTGAAAATTTGAGCATGTAAGAAAACCCTAGTAGAGTCTGACCTTGTATCCCTATGACCCACATTTTGTACACATCAAGCCAACTAATTTTTGTGTACATGATTACAAAAAATATGAAGTTAGTTTTTATCATGGTTGAAGTTAGATTTTGTCATTTCCATTCTAAACATGGATTCTACTATGTGTGTGCAGGTCTAGGCCGTAGACTTGGAGACCTATTCCATTTATAAATCTAAAGGCATGCTTTAAAATTTAGTATAGTAAAAGTATCTACACACTATATGTTTCTATTGACTTGGTGCACATGTATGGGCATGGTTCATCCAATTTTTTTTAAAATTTTAAAGTGATACATATGTTGTTCATAGCATGACATTCATTCATTCTTATTTAATTTTGATAGATCATTAATAAATTGAATTTGACCAATTGTGTTTTTATGGTGATCGGATGTTAAATGAACTATTTTGATGGCATTAAAACTTGATTAAGTGTCTTTGAATAAATGAAGGTTTATTTTGAGTGAAGTGGTCGTATTTGAGCACCATTCATTATTATTTTTTGTTATTGAATGTGAGTATTTATGAAAATAAGATTGAATAATATACTGATAAAGTGGTATTTTGATAGTTTAATTTGAAATTTAATATATTTAAGCCCATATAAGGCATTATTTATTGTTATAATATGCTTTGGGGCTAAATTTTCCCCAATTTCATCATTAAAATCCCCATGAATGTAGTTATAACTATAGGGTGTGATTTTGGTCTTAAGTAAACCTAATTTCATTAAATATTAAAGGAATTAATTAATTGGTGCAATAAATTATCTAATTTGGTAAAAATTGAGCCTCATGTTCACCTACTTGTGACTATAGGATGGGATTTGGGATTCTATTTTCACTAATTTCATCATTGATTAAACCAATTAGTTAACTATTTTAATAAGAGGCATAATCTTGGTGTATTGTAGCCCTATGAACTTGATTTTGACTATAAAGAATGTGATTTGGAACTCAATTGGCCACAATGTCTTCATTGATTGAACCAAATAATCAATTTGGTTAAATCATGGAGGAAACTTAGGCTAATTTGAGCCCCTTCACTCTAATTATTATTATAAGGTGTGATTGGGGGTAAGTTTCTATAATTGGTTCAATTATAGATGTAATTGGGAAAATTAGAACCTCATGAATGTATTTGTGAATTAAGATGTGATTTCAAGCTTAATTTCCCATAAATTCACCACAAATTAAGAGAATTAATTAGTTTTTATCATCACTAATTTGATTTTGACAAAATTAAACCCATTGTCACATAATTATGATTATAGAATGAAATTTGGGACTCAATTAGCCTCAATTTCATTATTGGTTGAACTCATTAGTCAATTGGTTCAATTTGGGGCACAAATTGGGCCAACTAGAGCTCTTTGAACCTAATTGTGACTATATAAGATTTGATTTGGGTCTCAATTAGTAATATAATTTATTCATTAATTAATCCAAATATTTGATTTGGTTTAATCATAGAGGAAATTTTGGCCTTCAACCTAATTGTAACTATAAGATATGATTTAGGGATCAAATTGCCTTAATTTCATTGTCAATTAAAACTAGTGAATTAGTTCAATAAATGACATAATTTGCATTAATTAGACCCTCATGAATGTAATTATAATTTTAAGGTGTGATTTTGGGTTCAATAGCTTTAATTTCATCATACAATTATAAAATTAGTCAATTGATGCAATCAATGATGCGATTTTGGTCGAATTGAGTCCCCCTTTCACCTAATTATAATTATAGCATGGGATTTGGGGCTCAATCATCGACCATTCTATCATTGATCTAAATAATCATTCACTTGGTTCAACCATGGATGTCATTTGGGCTAATTGGAGCCCTGCAAACCTAATTACAACTATATAGGATGTGATTAGGGGCTCAATTGGTCATAATGTCTTCATCAACCAAATAGTCAATTTGGTTTAATCATTGAGGTAACTTAGGCTAGTTTGAGCCCCTTCAACCTAATAATTACTATAAAATTTTATTTAGGTATCAATTAAGGATTTAATTTGGTCAAATTGGCTCAATCAAGGGCACAATTTGGGCAAATTAGAGACTCGTGAATGTAATTATGACTTTAGGATGCAATTTATGACTCAATTAGCCCTAATTGTATCATTAAATGAAAAATTACTCAATTGGTTTAATTTAGGTTTTAAATTAGGATAAGTAGATATATTAATCCTAATTATGACTATATAGGATGTGATTTTGGGCTAAATTTGCCTAATGCCTTCATTGATTAAACAAAATAGTCAATTTGGTTCAATCATAAAGGAAAATTAAGCCAATTTGAGCCCATTCAACATTAATGTGACTATAAGATGTTATTTTTGAATCATTAGCCCCAATTACATCACCAATTTTACAAAAAATAGTGGATTAGCTAAATTAGGGATGTAATATGGGCTAATTAAAGCCCTGTGAATGTAATTGAGACTAGATAGTCAATGTAAATATGAATAGATAAGATGTGTTTTTGGGCTAAATTTACCCAAATTTCATAACGCATTCATAACATTATACAATTGGTGATATTAATTATGTTATTTAGGCCAAATTATGCCCCATGTTCATGTAATTGTGGTTATAAGATGTGATTTGGGATCAATTAGTCATAATTACATCATTGATTGAACCAATTAGTCAATTGGTTTATTTTAGGGAGCAAATTTTAGTCTATTAAAGGCCATTAAACTTAATTTTGACTATATAAGTATGGTTTGGGGCTCAATTGGCCCCAATTTCATAATAAATTGAGTGAATTAGTCAGTTAATGTAGTCAATGATGCAATTTTTGGAAAATTGAGCCATGTGAACCTAATTGGAACTATGTACAATGTGATTTAGGTCTAATTTTCCCTAATTGAATCACATATTGTAGTGGACCCATTAAAATCATGGAAGCCTTCCACTAAGAGTCACACGCATCAATGTTAATATTATATCTTTTAGATAATTATGTGCACACCCTATTATAATTTTCATTATTCTTCACCTGTAATGAAATACACTTTATTGCATCATATATTGACAATTTAATAGTCATAGCCGACTATTTTCAATTATCTAGCTCAAGAGATATAAATTTCATGTAATCAAACATCATGGATGATAAATTTCATTCTAAATTGAAGAAGAAAAAAGTGAAAAACTTCAAAGCAATTACAAGTGAGGAGATGAAAAAAATGGAAGAATGTGAAGACTTCATGCAAGACAAGAGCAAGGTACATATTATATCCCCAATGATCAGGATCTCATAAATAATGAGTATGAATGTTTAATAAAATTCCAATTTCCAATTATAATGTCATAAAATTTTATAATGCAAGTCCACATTTAAATTATGTAGTTCTTAATTATGATGTTGATGATAATATGGGAATACCAAATGAATAAAACTATATAGGGACATTAAATGGAGAAACTAACAATGACAAAAAACAATATGAAAACACCAAATAAACAAATTTTATCCCCAATAACACCTTCTAATAATTTGCATAGAAGACCCATGTACTTAATTAAAATTTATGAAAGTAATTTGAATCCAATGCTTTCTAAATTATGTGACTACCAATTGAGAAGAAAAAGTGATAAAATTTGGTGGTCACATTGAAAAATTAAATGATACTAGGAGTTACCAATTATTTGTTATGATGGAATTAATGAAGATGAAACCTATTATGAACACCTTATGACTAAGAATGTCTAATATTGAAGGTCATAACAAACCTATTGTTGAAAATATACATAATGCATACAATAAATTATAAGTGTGAAAAGACACACCAAAGATAGTAACACTACCAAACACATAATTACAACTTATATACCAAGTGGTCAAACAAGGAAAAAGTGCTTGATAAGAAACATAAGCAAATCACTGAACATAAAGATAAAAACACATATGAGAGTAAGAGATGTGAAATAATTTATATGCTAATAATAATTAATTCTAGGATTTTTCTGGTAGACTCCCTAGTAAGACCCTTTCATCCAAACCATTTCTTTATAATTATAGTATTTAATAAAATATTTGGATACATATGATTTGTAAGTCATCCCTTAAGTTAATTTTAATAATCCCACATGCATGGGAATTAGTAGTTAGCTAGGATGAAACTAGAATAAATAATATCCTAGTATAGAATTAGTATAAATAAGAGCCTAGACTATTGAAAAGGCATCCATAAATTATATTATATTGAGTTTGCTCAAAGGAGATTTCCCCCTTGAAGAGGCTAATGATATTGTAATGTAATTATTCTTATTTTTTTATATATAGTCTTTTTCCATTCATTTGTAGTATTATTTTGGGTATTTTCACTATTGTTCTAATCTATTATAGGAAGGATCATAACATCTAGTAGTAGGGATCTTTATAGGGCCACTTTTTTACATTAGTTCACTAGTTTAGGGTTCTCTAATTCTATCCATCACATGCTCTCACCTCACCCATTCAAGAGATTGGTGATCATAAAGTGGTAATAGGGTGGTGGCACTAAGCTTCTTTCCCAATTTTCTTCCTCTTCTCTCTTCATTATTTATTTATTTTCCCTGATTCCATGGAATGAGGGGTTATGCACCAATATATAATCTACTAGATAACTTTATATGTATACTTGTGTTTCTATGTACCTTTAGGGATATAGGAAGATCCCCTAGTTATTTTTTTAGCCTAGCCATAGGAAACATTAGGCCATTTATTTCTATGATGCACTACTAATCAGTTATCCCTAAGAAGTTATGTGCACCAAACATCTGATATAAAATAATAAGCTATATAATGGTTATTTACCATACTTAGCTTTGAAATATGGAGATGAAGTTATTTTATGAATGTTATTAGTATGTTTTTAAGCTCATGAAAGAAAAACAAATTGTGGTATCCTTCCCTATGATTCTTATAATCATAAATCCAATTTTAATTTCCTGAAAACTATAATAATAGCCAATATTCAAGTAAAAGAAGATCATCTTTCTAGTTGACAAAAATATAGTAATTGTAACTACCTAAAGTGTCATAATGTTTTATAACTACTACCTAAATTCATTTTAGTAGTTAGAAGGGTCAACATGATTACCTAAACATGTTAGGTAGCCAGTCATTATAAAAAATAAAAGTAAAAAAAATACCCATAGGGTGAATACAACATTGTGATTTTATCATCGAGATGATCATTTTAACAATTTTTTCAATTTTTGGGGAAAAAAATTACATATAAAATTATTTTTCACTTCCATCCCCTAAAATAAAAAATATACCCTTGTGAAAATTTACCATTTTGATCATATTGTCAAGTTGATCATTATAACATATAATTTTAGTCAACATTTTATGGCACCCTTAGACCTCTCTAGTCAACGGTTTTCATCTATGTAGGAAGATAAGTCATGACACATAACATTGAGGAACTCTGAGCTGAATTTGAATTTTAGTTCGACTACTAATTAACTAAGTTGAATGAATGAATACATGACAAAATTGCACAAAATACCATGATTTCAAATATACTTAATGGTGAATAACATTCTGAAGGTGGATATATATCTCAAATCACACTGTGTGGCCTTAAATTATACTTTCCAAAATTTTATGGTACAAAACCAACCAATTGGATTTACTATGTTGAATAATATTTCATCTTTCACAATACATTGGAGGTAGAGAGGCTACCCATTACATCATTTAAATCAGATAATTAAGTTATCCAGTGGTACTAATGGTATCAAATATCTCATACAAAACCCACATGGGATGATTGTGTCAAGATTTTTTTGGTTCACTTTGGTCCTAGTGCTTATGATGATTTCAATGGATCCCTACCAAACTAAGAAAAATAAAATGATTCATAAGTATCAACCTAAATTTGAAAAGTTATCCAACCAAAATGAATGGCTAAATGATGAATTTTGTAAGTATTATTTCATCAATGGGCTAAAATATATAATTTGTGTGGAGTCCAAGATGTTTAAACGAAATAACATGATAGAAGCATTAAGATTAGCCAATATTCTAGAAGATAAGATCACCTCTTAGTGTTGATATTCTAATTTTGGATCTTTCGGTAATCTAAAACACCATAGCTAATCACAAACCCTCCTAAAAACTTCACTGCTATTAAATGCCTTACAAAGGAAGAAATGTGGGCTCATCATGAAAAAAGGCTCTGTTACAACTGTGATGAAAAAATATCTATAGGACACAAGTGTAATGAACATAATTTATATTTTTTAGATGTCAAATAACTACCATATGTTGATCAATGGGAATATTATTAATATTCCCATGATGAAGAAATTGTAGTTGAAGAACCTAACACCATGGAGTCGCACCCCAAAAAATCAATGTATGTCTTGGTTCAAACTATGAGATTAAAATTTTATTTTAAGAAACACCCCCTTTCTATTCTCATTCACTCCAAAATCACAAATAATTTCATTTATCCTCAGCTAGCCAAACAAGTCATCTATTTCATTCACCCCATTATAGATTTAAATTTATTATTGTCAATAAAAAAACATTTTATATGTAAAGGTAAATGTCACAGTGTTCACTATTTTTAGGGGGACTATACCCTAAAAATATACATGTTTGCCTTGATTTTGGGAAAATGTGATGTGGTTCTTGATTCCTAATGGCTACACACTCTGGACCCTATCTTGTGGGACTTTTCAGAAACTTTAATGTAGTTCTCTAAAAAATGCCAATAGTACACACTAAAATGCCTCTTACCAAGATATTCCAATGTCATCAGAGCCCACCACATGGATAATA
The DNA here is from genome assembly GCA_037957365.1 of Torreya grandis. Classification (NCBI taxonomy): domain Eukaryota; kingdom Viridiplantae; phylum Streptophyta; class Pinopsida; order Cupressales; family Taxaceae; genus Torreya; species Torreya grandis. The sequence goes on from JARHVA010001134.1 coordinate 1,520,423, forward strand.
TCCTCAAGAAAGGCTCACATGGAACTCTCATCTATTCATCAAATACACCTTTTGATTTGGCCTAGTCTACTGAGTTATAAACTATTATATCCAAACATGCATCAGTATTCGAGGAACTGAAAGGATTTCCTCTGCATCAATCATAATACCATTGATTTCAACTCCTTCTAGGTAGTTTACCCCAAAAAAATCAAACATAAATCTGTCATTTTTCCCATAAAGTAATAATTGAGAATATGGTTAAAGAACTCCTTCAAATAGGAGTCATTTGTCTGAGTAGAAGTCCATACTCCTCGATTTTACTAGTCTGTAAGAACCATGGACCTTGATGGATCTACATTGATTTTCATGAGCTAAATAGGATCACTATTAAATATAATTTTCTTATCCTAGTGATATATGAACTTCTTATTGGACTTCATGGTGCCCATTTTTTCTCTATATTAGATCTATGATTTGGCTATCATCATATTTACCTCTAGGATGAAGATATTCCAAAAACTCATTTCCACACACATGAAGGCTAATATAAATTATTGGTCATGCCATTTGGGCTTACCAATTCCCATTTCACCTTCCAAGGTTTGATGAACAAAATATTTTCCCCCTTTTTATGAAAATTCAACCTGGTATTCTTTGATGATATCCTAATTACATTAAAACTTTGGAAGAAAATCTCCAACACTTCAACATGACATTAAAAAATATTAAATATAACCATGTGTAAAAAAGGTCCAAATTTTCCTTTGATCATCAGGAGGTGGAGTGCCTTGGCCACATTGTCTCATTATATAACATTTATTTTGACTCAACAAAAATTAGAGCCATAAAAATTGGCCTAAACCCAAGAGACACAAAAGCCTTTGCAAATTTATTGTCCTCATTGGGTAATACCAAAAATTTGTCAGAGATTATGAGACATTTTATATCCTATTTACCACCATGCTAAAAAATTATTCATTTTTATAGCATGAAAAATGTAAAAAATCTTTTGGGGTACTCAAATAGGCTATGTGTACTAGTTTACTTTAACAATTTCATATTTATCAAAAACATTTTTGATTGAAAGTGACATATGTGGAAATGGTCTTGGTGTTGTCCTCATGTAAGATGGATGTCTCATCACCTTCACTAAAAAATCACTTAGTGGATACAATTTAGCCCAGTCAACATATGATAACTAAATGATAGTTATCCTCAATGTTGTTAGTAAGTGGCAAACATACTTGGTAGGTCAAAAAAAAAATGTATCAAACGTTATCATCAAAGTCTCAAATACTTCTTGAAGCAATGGGTCTCTTCCATATTTAAAAAAAACATGAGTTTCCAAAATAATGGGGTATGATTATGATATTACATAAGTTAAGGTCAAGGAAAATATGGTTGTTAAAGAACTATCCTACCCATATGACGAACAAACCTAGATTTTGCCTTATCCATCCCTATTTCAGAATGGATGCATGACATCCATCAAAAGTGGTAACAAGATAGTGACATGCAATAAATAATTTAATTTTTTTTTGTGGACCTATTCTCATTGAAATTAAAATATTTGAAAACTCCTAATTTTAACACCATTGTGTAGACCTAACTAAAGAAATATTTTTTCATTATTTATACTTAGAGTGAAATTTCAAAGTTTTCTTTGATTTATAAACTTCAGAACTTTTGGAAATTTTGGGAACTTTAGTAAAGTTTCCAAAAGTATAACATGTATGAAAACCCAAAAATTATGAAGATGTTGATGGTTTGGTCAAGTCATTATTTGAGTTATAACATTTTAATGATCTTCTGGTTTTAGGGAACATGGGGAAGTTTTGTGGGTACCCTTAGTACCTAACAACACTGAAAGCCCAACAAAGTTAATATAATATTTGTATGCTTAAGTATTTCAAATAACTAAATTCAATACCCTCAATGTCTGAAATATTCTAATATTTCAAATATCTTGAATGCCCTAATATTCTCAAAACCCCAAAACACCAAAAAAAAAACTAGAAAATTTGTTTTAAAAACATTATTTGTTTTTGAAAATGTATTGTCCGTGTTTCAAAAGTCCAATTTATATAGGAGGCATATTTTTGGAAACATAAATATTTGTTTAAATGCTATAAAATAAATATTTAAGTTCCATTTACACATGAAAAATATGAATTACTCTACTAGTGTGATCAATGACATTCAATGCTTCAAGCTCTCATACTTATGCTCAGCATCTTATTATTTCACTCTTTGTAAGGTGTTAAGGTGTGGAGCCTAAAAGCTTCACCAAGGAGCGCATTTGATAGTTTGTAGGTTTACACAGTCACTGGCGTCGGTCAGGAGCAGTTCAAGAGACACCGGCATCGACAGGAATCGGCCGACCTCAGTCATAGGAAAGTAGGCAGGACCGGCGTCGGTTACTTGTGCATCTAGAAAGCTATTTCCATGGACAGAACCGAGTGTTTGCATGATGAGTTTAAGTCATAGTCTTAAGTCCGCGTCTCTATTATTAGTAAGACTATTTTTAGAGCCCTTGTTCAAGAGGCTTAACTATTTGTTGTAAGTGTATGCTCAAGTTTCCTAATTCTATATTAGGATAGATCTTCTTAGCTTATTGTAGTATTGTAATGTAATGTTGAAGAATAGTACAGAATTGAATCATTCTAGGTTGTTGGAGTTGATTGTACTTGAGAGAGAGAGCTCTTGAGGGAAAGAGATCTAGAGAGAGATCTATACATCTGAGAGAGGTGTGGAAGAAAGAAGTTTCTTCAATTGTATTCCTTCTGTAAAGAGTTTAATACAAGTTTTCAGGGTGATTTCTTGTATCTCTTGTTCTTTGCTATTTATCATTCTAGTTACTTATCTATCTGATTTAATTCCACGGTTTATTGCTTTCATAAGCGTAATCAAATTGTTGGTTGATCCCCAACAAGTGGTATCAGAGCCTTGGTTGTAGGTTCAGAGCTTGATATCCACAAGTGGTATCAGAGCTCAGGTTCACTAACAGGTGGTTCAGATCTATGTAGTGTGTATTGATTATAGGTTACTCACAAGGGTTTCTACAGGGATTTTTGTTTGAGTGGGAGAAGCAATGGTAGAAGAAAGTAAGCTGAGAATGGAGAAGTTCAATGGCAAAAATTATCAACATTGGAGAATGCAGATAGAGGACTATCTGTATCAGAAAGATCTATACTTACCGTTAGGTGGGAATGCAAAGAAGCCCACAGACATGGATGATGAAGAATGGGAAGTTCTTGATAGAAAGGCTTTGGGGTCTATAAGACTGAGTCTAGCATCTACTATGATATCTAATTTATCACAGGCAAAGTCTACGGTAGAGTTAATGACTACTTTAACAAATTTGTATGAAAAACCCTCAGCTTCTAATAAGGTTTATCTTATGAAGCAGTTATTTAATTTGCGTATGCAGGAAGGTGGATTTGTATCTAATCACCTGAATGATTTCCATGGAATTGTAAATCAATTAAGTTCAGTCAAAATAGTGTTTGATGATGAAATTAAAGCTCTTTTAATATTATGTTCTTTGCCTGAAAGCTGGCATAGCTTAGTAATGGCAGTTAGTAATACTGCATCTGCTTCAAATATTTTGAAAGTAGAGGATGTTGTTAGTGTTATCTTGAATGAAGAAATTCGCAGAAAAAGCATAGAGGAAACATCAAGGAACGCTTTAAGTTTTGAGAGCAGGGGAACGCTTTAAGTCTAAGGTGAGAGGTAGATCCAAATCCAGAAATGGCAGGAAGCCACAATGCTGGAATTGTGGAAAGATAGGGCACATAAGCAGAGATTACTGGTCAAAGCCTAAGGAGGATAATCAGCATGAAGGAAAAGAAGAAGCAAAGGTTGCAGGTATTGCACAAGATGCTTTAATATTCTCTTTGCATAATAATATAGAATCTTGGGTGTTAGATTCTGGTGCATCTTTTCATGCTACCCCTAATAGAGAATATTTTAGTGACTATATCCATGGAGATTTTGGAATAGTGTATCTAGGGGATGATGAGCCTTGTAAAATTATTGGCAAAGGTAAAGTGCAGCTAAAAAATGTAGAATGGCAACACATGGGTGTTGAGAGATGTTATGCATGTTCCTAGCTTGAATAGGAATTTGATTTCTGCAGGAAAGTTAGGGGATGAGGGTTGTACAGTAACTCTCACAGCTGAATCTTGGAAGGTGACCAAGGGTGCACTTGTTATGGCCAGAGGTAAGAGTGTAGGTACTCTCTATTTATGTAATTGTGTTACTAACAATTCTCCTTCTGTATTATCTACTTCAGATGTGGATGCAAAATTGTGGCACTCAAGGCTTGGCCACATGAGTGAGAAGGGAATGCCAATTCTTAAGTCTAAAGGTAAGTTTTCAGATTTGAAAAGCATAGATCTAGATTTTTGTGAGCACTGTGTTTTTGGGAAACAGAAGAGAGTGAGTTTTCTCAAGACTGAGTCAACAAAGAAGAAGCATAAGTTGCAGCTTGTTCACACAGACGTGTGGGGACCAGCTCAGGTTGCTTCTATTGGAGGATCACAGTACTATGTTTCGTTCATAGATGATGCTACAAGAAAGGTATGGATCTATTATATTAAGAAGAAATCTGATGTATTTGAGACTTTTAAAATTTAGAAAGCTATGGTTGAGAATGAAACAGGCAGAAGATTAAAGTGCCTAATATTTGACAATGGTGGTGAGTTCTGCAGTTATAAGTTCAACAGGTATTGTTATATGCATGGAATCTGTAGGCAAAGGACGGTTCCAAGGACACATCAATAGAATGGAATTGCTGAAAAGATGAACAGAACAATCATGGAGCGTGCAAGGTGTATGAGATTGCATGCTGGTTTGCCCTTAGAGTTTTGGGTAGAAGCTGTTGACACTGCAGTGTACCTGATTAACAGAGGACCCTCTACAGCTCTAGATGGTGGAATTCCAGAAGAGGCATGGACAGGTAAAAAGGTAGATCTCTCATTTCTCAAAGTTTTTGGTTGTGAAGCCTTTGTGCACATTGATAAGGGAAATAGAAAGAAGCTGGATGCTAAGTCTATGAGGTGCACATTTATTGGCTATGGCTCAGATGATTTTGGTTTCAGATTTTGAAATCTAGAAATGAATAAGATAATTAGGAGCCGTGATGTTGTTTTCAATGAAAAAGTGATGTATAGTGATCAGCTGAATCAATCTGGGCAGAGCAATGGAGAATTGGACGAGGTGACGGTCCAAAATGAGCTCACAGGAAAAAGAAATAATCACTTGTAGGAAAACACAGAGACCGACGTCGTCAAGGTAAGAACCGACGTCGGTAGGACAGAAATCGATGTCAGTCATACAGAGACTGACGTCAGTAGGATAGGCACCGACGTTGGTCAGGAAGAACTGAGTCGGCCAGTAACAGGCCTGGAAGTGACCGAGGTTAGTCACTGTCAGAGAATTTGGGCAAAAAACGTGTTGTGGATGAGTCTCAGATGCCCATCAGGAGGTCAAAAAGGGTAGGTAAGCCTCCAATTCGATATTCTCCTTCATTATTCTATTTATTGCTAACTGACGGTGGAAAACCAGAGAGTTTTCAAGAAGCAATACAGGTGGAGTCCAAGAGTCAGTGGGAGCGTGGCATTGTTGAGGAGATGGAGTCCTTAAAAGAGAACCAAACATGGGATTTGGTTGAGTTGCCAACTGGTAAGAGGACACTGAAGAACAGATGGACCTATAGGTTGAAAGAAGGTGAGAATGGACAGATGAGATATAAGGCCAGATTGGTAGTGAAAGGATTTGCACAAAAGCCAGGTATTGATTTTGGTGAGATTTTTCCTCATGTTGTTTAAATGACTTCTATACGGACTGTACTATCTTTAGTTGCTATTGAGGATTTGCATCTTGAGCAGCTTGATGTTAAGATAGCATTTCTTCATGGAGATTTGGATGAGGAAATATATATGGAACAGCCAGAAGGATTTGAGGTCAAAGGTAAAAAGAAGTTAGTGTGCAGATTGAAGAAAAGCTTGTATGGCCTCAAGCAAGCTCCTAGATAGTGGTATTTGAAATTTGACAGGTTTATGACTGAGCATGGCTACAGTAGGTGTCAATCTGACCATTGTGTGTATTTTAAGAGATTGGATAATGGTAGATATATTATTCTATAGTTGTATGTAGATGATATGCTGGTTACAGGATCACACATGCAGGATATCTCTGAGCTTAAGGTGAAATTAGCTCAAACATTTGCCATGAAGGATTTGGGAGCAGCAAAAAAAATCCTTGGCATGAGCATTAAGAGAGATAGGAAAAATCATAGGTTGATTTTGTCTCAAGAGGATTACGTGAACAAGGTGTTGAAATGGTTCAATATGCAGGATGCTAAACCGGTAAGCACACCTTTGGCTGGACATTTTAAGTTGAGTAAAGAACAATGTCCTAATTCACATGATGAGGTAGAGTACATGAGTAGAGTTCCATATTCTTCCGCAGTAGGGAGTTTAATGTATGCAATGGTGTGTACTAGACTGGATATTGCCCAAGTAGTGGGAGTTGTAAGTATATGGCCAATCCAGAAAAGGAACACTGGAAAGCAATTCAGTGGATCCTTAGATATCTGAGAGGAACCAACAGTAGGCATTTGTGCTATGGAGGTTCAGATACTTCTCTACATGGTTATGTAGATTCAGATATGGTAGGTGATTTGGATGGCAGGAGAAGCACCATAGGATATGTTTTCACTGTAGGTGGAATGGCAGTTAGCTGGATATCAAAGTTGCAGAAGGTTGTTGCCTTGTCAACTATAAAAGCAGAGTATATTGCAGTCACAGAGGCTAGCAAAGAGATGATATGGATGACATGGTTCATGGAAGAGCTTGGAAGGGAGCAAGAGAGCTGTAGACTATACAATGATAGTCAAAGTGAAATCCATTTGGCTAAGAATTCAACCTTTCATTCAAGAACAAAGCACATACAGCTAAGGTACCACTTCATACGACAGGTATTGGAAGATGGTGAGTTGAAGCTGGAGAAGATCCATACATATAAGAATCCTGCTGATATGTTAACCAAGCCTGTTACAAAGGAGAAGTTGAATCTTCATTCAACTTTTGTTGGTCTTCATGATTGAGTTGAAGATGGAGGAGCTAGAAGATGTTGCTGTACAGGTACTGGTGCAGCTATTTATCTCCAAGTGGGAGATTGTTAAGGTGTGGAGCCTAAAAGCTTCACCAAGGAGCGCATTTGATAGTTTGCAGGTTTACATAGTCACCAGCGCCGGTCAAGAGTGACCGACGTCGGTCAGGAGCAGTTCAAGAGATGCCGGCATCGGCAGGAATCGACCGACATCGGTCACAAGCAAGCAGGCAGGAACCGACGTCGGTTACCTGTGCATCCAGAAAGCTATTTTCATGGACAGAACCGAGTGTTTGTATGATGAGTTTAAGTCATAGTCTTAAGTCTGTGTCTCTATTATTAGTAAGACTATTTTTAGAGCCCTTGTTCAAGAGGCTTAACTATTTGTTGTAAGTGTATGCTCAAGTTTCCTAATTCTATATTAGGATAGATCTTCTTAGCTTATTGTAGTATTGTAATGTAATGTTGAAGAATAGTATAAAATTGAATCATTCCAAGTTGTTGGAGTTGATTGTACTTGAGAGAGAGAGCTCTTGAGGGAAAGAGATCTAGAGAGAGATTTGTACATCTGAGAGAGGTGTGGAAAAAAGAAGTTTCTTCAATTGTATTCCTTCTGTAAAGAGTTTAATACAAGTTTTCAGGGTGGTTTCTTGTATCTCTTGTTCTTTGCTATTTATCATTCTAGTTACTTATCTATCTGATTTAATTCTATGGTTTATTGCTTTCATAAGTGTAATCAAATTGTTGGTTGATCCCCAACATAAGGTTGGTCACTCTTTTCATTGTCCTTTACACTTTATTTCATCCATTCACTTCATTTTATGAATTTTTCTAGACGTGTTGCTACTTTTCCATTTTTCCTTCATTTTCCTCATTTCTCACTATCTTTCTCCAATCCCTTATTGTCAACCTATGGGTTTGCATCCCCTGAGTGAATTTCAACCTTGCCAACATGTTTCATAATTTTATTTTGAGAGTATTCACATTTCAATTTCTTGAGGTGACACCAGTACTTAAAATATGTGGTTTGGTCAAACACAATCCTCAAAAGGTCTTAGAGAGATTTTTAAACACTTTTATGATGACTATGACCTAAACTGGTGAGTTGTGGAGCTAAAAGCTTCACTAATGAGCTAATGTGGAGGTTGTTGGGCTTACACAATAACTAACATCGGTCAGAACCAACCGACATCGGTTAGGGGTCGATCGGCATCGGTCGTCATCGATCAGAACCAATCGACATTGGTTAGGGGTCGGTTGGCATCGGTCATCTTCAGATCGACACCGACTTCTGTGCGTTTCTAGACATTTCTAGATTTTTTATTTTTAAGAGAATAGTTAGTTTTCATGTAAAGACTAAAATTAGTCTTGAGTCTATTTTTCTAATTATTGTTTGCTTTTAATTCTATTTAAGAGACCCATGGGGCAGTATTGTAATTAGGGGGAACAATTCAGTAATTGAGTTGATTGTAATATATATATATATATATATATATAGAGAGAGAGAGAGAGAGAGAGAGAGAGAGAGAGAATTCTTGAAGGAGAATTACTGTACATCTGAGAGGTGTGAGGAGAGAGAGATTTCTTCATTGTATTTCATTTTGGAAGAGTTTAATACAGATTGGTTGTTTCTTGTATCTCTTATTATCTGTTGTTTCTGATTTCTAGTTACTTATTACTTCTAGTTTCAATTCCATGTTTAGTTGCTTATACAAAAGTAATCAATTGTACTCTAAGATCCTGACAACTGGTATTAGAGCGTGTTAGTGTTTGTTGATTATAGAATTCACTCACATGGGTTTCTGATTGAGTGGGAGTAAAGCAATGGCAGAAGAAAGTAAACTAAGAATGGAAAAATTTAATGGCAAGAATTATCAATTATGGAGGATGCAGATTGAAGATTATCTGTATCAAAAAGATCTGTATTTACCGTTGGGTGGGGTTTCAAGGAAGCCCACAGATATGAAAGATGAAGAATGGAATGTTCTTTATAGAAAGGCTCTTGGATCTATAAGGTTGAGCCTGGCAACTTCTATGTTTTCCAACTTATCACATGCAAAGACAATGGTAGAGTTAATGCATACTTTAGAAAATTTATATGAAAAACCCTCAGCTTCGAATAAGGTATATCTTATGAAGCAATTATTTAATTTGCAAATTTAGGAAGGTGGATCTGTATCTAATCATCTTAATGATTTTCATACAATAGTAAATCAGTTAAATTTAGCCAAAATAGTTTTTGATGATGAAATTAAGGCTCTCTCAATCTTATGCTCTTTACCTGAAAGTTGGCATAGCTTGGTAATGGCAGTTAGTAATACTGCATTTGCTTCAAATATCTTGAAAGTTGATGATGTTGTTAGTGTAATTTTGAATGAAAAAATTCCTAGGAAAAGCACAGGGGAAACATCAGGTAATGCTTTAAGTGTTGAAAGCAGGGGAAGGCAAAGAGAGAAGGGCAAGCAAGGGAAATCAAGGTCAAAAATAAGAAGTAGATCCAAATCTAGAAATGAAAAAATAACCTGTTGGAATTTTGGAAAGAAAGGGCATGCAAAGAAAGATTATTGGTTGAAGGATAACAAAGTAAATCAGCATGAAGGTAATAAAGAAGCAAAAGTTGCAGGCATTGTTGCACATGATACTCTTATATTTTCTTTGTATAATAAAGTAGAATCATGGGTTTTAGATTTTGGTGCCTCTTTCCATGCAACCTCAAATAGAGAATTTTTCAATGATTATGTTCATAGAGATTTTGGAAAAGTTTATTTAGGATGATGAGCCTTGTAAAATTGTTGGCAAAGGAAAAGTGCAGCTGAAATTACAGAATGGCAACACATGGGTGTTGAAGGATGTCATGCATGTACCCATCCTAAAGAGGAATATGATGTCTACAAGAAAGTTGGGTGATGAGGGTTGCACAGTAACTCTCACAACTAAATTTTGAAAAGTTTCCAAGGGTGCACTTGTATTAGCAAAAGGTAAGATAGTAGGTACACTTTATTTAACTACTTATATTACTGATTATTCTCCTTCCGTTTTATCTATTTAAGATGTAGATGCAAAGTTGTGGCACTGTAAGCTTGGTCACATGAGTGAGAAGGGAATGAATGTTCTTAAGTCAAAAGATAAGCTTTCAGATTTGAAAAGCATATATCTAGATTTTTGTGAGCATTGTATTTTTGGGAAATAGAAGAAAGTGGGGTTTCTCAAAACTGAGTCAACAAAGAAGAAGCACAAGTTGGAGCTTGTTCACACAGACGTTTGGGGACCAGCTCAGGTAGCTTCTATTAGAGGATCACAATATTATGTTTATTTCATTGATGATGCTACAAGAAAGGTATGGGTTTATTGCATAAAGAAAAAATTTGATGTTTTTGACACATTTGAGAAATGGAAAGCTTTGGTTTTAATGAGAAAGTGATGTACAGTGATCAGCTCAATAGGTTGAATAATTCTGAGCAGGGCAATCTTGATTTGGAAGAGGTTATGATCCAAAATGAACTCGCGAGTGAAAATCATCACTCACAAAAAAACATAGAGATCAACATCGGTCAGGTGGAGATTGACGTTGGTCAGGTGCAAATCGACATCGATCAAGAGGAATCGACATCGATCAGGTGCAGACTAACATTGATCAGAGATGATTGGGATCAGTCACTGTTAGAAGAAAATTTGGTCAGACAACAAGCTGTAAATGAGTCTCAAATGGCCATAAGGAGGTCTAAAAGGGTAAGTAAACCTCCAATTCATTATTCCCCTTATTTATACTACTTGTTGCTCACTGATGGTGGAGAACCAGAAAGTTTTGATGAGGCAATGCAGGTAGAATCCAGGAAACAGTGGGAGCATGGCATGAATGAAAAAATTGATTCCTTGGAAGAGAACCATACGTGGGATTTGGTTGAGTTGCCAGCCGAAAAGAAAGCACTAAAAAACAAATGGGTATACAGGTTAAAGGAAGGAGAGAATGAATAAATGAGACATAAGGCCAAGTTGGTAGTAAAGGGATTAACACAGAAACCAAGTATTGATTTTGGTGAATTTTTTTCTCTTGTAGTAAAGATGACTTCTATTCTGATTGTATTGTCTTTAGTTGCTATTGAGGATTTCTATCTTGACTAGCTTGATGTTAAGACAACATTTCTTCATGGAGATTTAGATGAAGAGATATATATGGATCAACCAGAAGGTTTTGAGGTCAAAGGTAAGGAGAAACTTGTGTGCAGGTTAAAGAAAAGCTTATATGGTCTTAAGAAAGCTCCAAGACAATGGTATTTGAGGTTTGATAAGTTTATGACAGAGCATGGCTTTAGTAAATGTCAATCTGACCATTGTATTTATTTTAACAGATTGGATAATGGTAGTTATATTATCCTATTGCTGTATGTAGATGATATGCTTGTTGAAAGTTCACACATGTAGAAATTTACTGAGCTTAAGCTAAAATTAGCTCACACATTTGCCATGAAGGATTTAGGAGTAGCAAAAAAAATCCTTGGCATGAGTATTAAGAGAAACAGGAAAAATCATAGTTTGATTTTGTCTGAAGAGGATTATGTGAATAAAGTGTTGGAGAGGTTCAATATGTAGGATGCAAAATCGATAAGCACACCTATGGTTGGACACTTCAAGTTGAGCAAAGAACAGTGTCCTAAATCACATGATGAGGTTGAGTACATGAGTAGAGTTCCATATGCTTCAACAGTTGGGAGCTTGATGTATGCAATGGTATGTACTAGACCAGATATTGCCCAAGCAGTGGGAGTTGTTAGCAAGTTTATGGCCAATCTAGGAAAGGAACATTGGAAAGTAGTTTAGTGGATTTTTAGATATCTGAGAGGGACTAACAATAGGCATTTATGCTATGGAGGGTCAAACATTTCTCTGCATGGGTATGTAGATTCAGATATGGCAGGTGACTTGGATGGTAGGAGAAGCACCACAAGATATGTGTTCACTATTGGTGGAATGGCAGTTAGCTAGATTTCAAAGTTGCAGAAGGTTGTTGCCTTGTCTACTATAGAGGTAGAATACATTATAGTTACAGAGGCTAGTAAGGAAATGATTTGGATGACTCGGTTCATGGAAGAGTTGGGAAAGGAGCAATAGCGCTGAAAATTGTATAGTGATAGTCAAAGTGTAATTCATTTGGCAAAGAATTCAGCTTTTCATTCAATAACTAAACATATACAGTTTAGGTACCACTTCATTAGATAGGTATTGGAGGATGGACAATTGAAGCTAGAAAAGATCCATATGGATAAGAACCCTGCTGATATGTTAACAAAGCTGGTAACAAAAGGGAAGTTGAATCTTCATTCAACTTTTGTTGGTCTTCAAGATTGAACTTGAAGAGGGAGAAACAAGTCAGAGATGTCTAAAGGATGTTGTTGTATAGGTACAGGTGCAATTGTTTATCTCCAAGTGGGAGATTGTTGAGTTGTGGAGCTAAAAGCTTCACTAATGAGCTAATGTGGAGGTTGATAGGCTTACACAGTAACTGACATTGGTCAAAACCAATCGACATCGGTCAGGGGTCGACTGACATCAGTCATCATCAGTCAGAACCAACTGACATCGGTTAGGGGTCGGTCGACATCGGTCATCTTCAGACTGACACCAACTTCTGTGCATTTCCAGACATTTCTAGATTTTCTATTTTTAGGAGAACAATTAGTTTGCATGTAAAGACTAAAATTAGTCTTGAGTCTATTTTTCTAATTATTGTTTGCTTTCAATTTTATTTAAGAGACCCATGGGGTATATTATAATTAAGGGGAACAATTCAGTAATTGAGTTGATTGTAATTGATAGAGAGAGAGAGAGAGAGAGAGAATTTTTGAAAGAGAATTACTGTACATCTGAGAGGTGTGAGGAGAGAGAGAGATTTATTCATTGTATTTCCTTCTGAAAGAGTTTAATACAGATTGGTTGTTTCTTGTATCTCTTATTATCTGTTGTTTTTGATTTCTAGTTACTTATTACTTCTGGTTTCAATTTCGTGTTTAGTTGCTTATACAAAAGTAATCAATTGTACTCTAAGATCCTAACAACTGGTATTAGAGCGTGTTAGTGTTTGTTGATTACATAATTCACTCACAGGGGTTTCTGATTGAGTGAGAGTAAAGTAATGACAAAAGAAAGTAAACTAAGAATAGAGAAATTCAATGGCAAGAGTTATCAATTATGGAGGATGTAGATTGAAGATTATTTGTATCAGAAAGATCTATATTTACCATTGGGTGGGGTTTCAAGGAAGCCCATAGATATGAAAGATGAAGAATGGAATGTTCTTTATAGAAAGGCTCTTGGATCTATAAGGTTGAGCATGGCAGCTTCTGTGTTTTCCAACTTATCACAGGCAAAGACAACGGTAGAGTTAATGCATATTTTGACAAATTTATATAAAAAACCCTCAGCTTCGAATAAGGTATATCGTATGAAGCAATTATTTAATTTGCAAATTCAGGAAGGTGAATCTGTATCTAGTCATCTTAATGATTTCCATACAATAGTAAATCAGTTAAATTTAGTCAAAATAGTTTTTGATGATGAAATTAAGGCTCTCTTAATCGTATGCTCTTTACCTGAAAGTTGGCATAGCTTGGTAATGGCAGTTAGTAATACTGCATTTGCTTCAAATATCTTGAAAGTTGATGATGTTGTTAGTGTAATCTTGAATGAAGAAATTCACAAAAAAAGCACAAGGGAAACATCAGGTAATGCTTTAAGTGTTGAAAGTAGGGGAAGGCAAAGAGAGAAGGGCAAAGCAAGGGAAATCAAGGTCAAAGATGGGAAGTAGATCTAAATCCAAAAATGGAAGAATAACCTGCTGGAATTGTGGAAAGCAAGGGCATGCAAAGAAAGATTGTTGGTTGAAGGATAACAAAGTAAATCAGCATGGAGGTAATAAAAAAACAAAGGTTATAGGTATTGTTGCACATGATGCTCTTATCTTTTCTTTGGATAATAAAGTAGAATCATGGGTTTTAGATTCTGGTACCTCTTTCCATGCAACCCCAAATAGAGAATTTTTCAATGATTATGTCCATGGAGATTTTGGAAAAGTTTATTTAGGGGATGATGAGCCTTGTAAAATTGTTGGCAAAGGAAAAGTGTAGCTGAAATTTCAGAATGGCAACACATGGGTGTTGAAGGATGTCATGCATGTACCCATCCTGAAGAAGAATCTGATTTCTGCTAGAAAGTTGGGTGATGAGAGTTGCACAGTAACTCTCACAGTTGAATCTTAGAAAGTTTCCAAGGGTGCACTTGTATTAGCAAAAGGTAAGAGAGTAGATACACTTTATCTAACTACTTGTATTACTGATTATTTTCCTTTTGTTTTATCTATTTAAGATGTAGATGTAAAGTTGTGGCACTGTAGGCTTGGTCACATGAGTGAGAAGGGAATGAATGTTCTTAAGTCAAAAGGTAAGCTTTCAGATTTGAAAAACATAGATCTAAATTTTTGCGAGCATTATATTTTTGGGAAATAGAAGAAAGTGAGGTTTCTCAAAACTAGGTCAACAAAGAAGAAGCACAAGTTAGAGCTTGTTCACACGGATGTGTGGGGACTAGCTCAGGTAGCTTCTATTGGAGGATCACAGTATTATGTTTCTTTCATTGATGATGCTATAAGAAAGGTATGGGTTTATTGCATAAAGAGGAAATTTTATGTTTTTGACACATTTAAGAAATGGAAAGCTTTGGTTTTTAATGAGAAGGTGATGTACAATGATCAGCTCAAGAGGTTGAATAATTCTGAGTAGGGCAATCTTGATTTGGAAGAGGTTATGATCCAAAATGAGCTTGCGGGTAAAAATCATCACTCATAAAAAAACATAGAGATCGACGTCAGTCAGGTGGAAACCGACATCAGTCAGGTGAAGACTGACATCGGTCAAGTGGAAATCGATGTTGGTCAGGTGGAAATCGACGTCGATCAGGAGGAATTGACATCAGTTGGGTGTAGATCGACATCGATCAGAGATGACCCAGATCGGTCACTGTTAGAAGAAAATTTGGGCAGACAACAAGCTGTAAATGAGTCTCAAATGCCCATAAGGAAGTCTAAAAGGGTAAGTAAACCTCCAATTCGTTATTCCCATTCTTTATACTACTTGTTGCTCACTGATGGTGGAGAACCAGAAAGTTTTGATGAGGTAATGCAGGTAGAATCTAGAAAATAGTGGGAGCATGGCATGAATGAGGAAATTAATTCCTTAGAAGAGAACCATACGTGGGATTTGGTTGAGTTTCTAGCTGGAAAGAAAGCACTAAAAAATAAATGGGTATACAGGTTAAAGGAAGGAGAGAATGGACAAATGAGACATAAGGCTAGGTTGGTAGTAAAGGGATTTGCACAGAAACTAGGTATTGATTTTGATGAAATTTTTTCTCCTGTAGTAAAGATGACTTCTATTCAGACTGTATTGTCTTTAGTTGCTATTGAGGATTTGCATCTTGAGCATCTTGATGTTAAGACAACATTTCTTCATGGAGATTTGGATGAAGAGATATATATGGATCAGCCAGAAGGTTTTGAGGTCAAAGGTAAGGAGCAACTTGTGTGCAGGTTGAAGAAAAGCTTATATGGTCTTAAGCAAGCTCCAAGACAATGGTATTTGAGGTTTGACAGGTTTATGATAGAGCATGGCTTTAGTAAATGTCAATCTAACCATTGTGTTTATTTTAACAGATTAGATAATGGTAGTTATATTATCCTATTACTGTATGTAGATGATATGCTTGTTGCAGGTTCACACATGCAGGAAATTACTGAGCTTAAGGTAAAATTATCTCACACATTTGCCATGAAGGATTTAGGAGTAGCAAAGAAAATCCTTGGCATGAGTATTAAGAGAGACATGAAAAATCATAATTTGATTTTGTCTGAAGAGGATTATGTGAATAAAGTGTTGGAGAGGTTCAATATGTAGGATGCAAAACTGGTAAGCACACCTATGGCTGGACACTTCAAGTTGAGCAAAGAACAGTGTCCTAAATCACATGATGAGGTTGAGTACATGAGTAGAGTTCCATATGCTTTAGCAGTTGGGAGCTTGATGTATGTAATGGTATGTACTAGACCAGATATTTCCCAAGTAGTGGGAGTTGTCAGCAAGTTTATGGCCAATCCAAGAAAGGAACATTGGAAAGTAGTTCAGTGGATTCTCAGATATCTGAGAAGGACCAATAGTACACATTTATGCTATGGAGGGTCAAACATTTCTCTACATGGGTATATAGATTCAGATATGGCAGGTGACTTGGATGGTAGGAGAAGCACCACAGGATATGTATTCACTGTTGGTGGAATGGCGGTTAGCTAGATTTCAAAGTTGCAGAAGGTTGTTGCCTTGTCTACTATAGAGGCAAAATACATTATAGTCACAGAGGCTAGTAAGGAAATGATTTGGATGACTCAGTTCATGGAAGAGTTGGGAAAGGAGCAAGAGAGTTGCAGATTGTATAGTGATAGTCAAAGTGCAATTCATTTGGCAAAGAATTCAGCCTTTCATTCAAGAACCAAACATATACAACTTAGGGACCACTTCATTAGACAGGTATTGGAGGATGGACAGTTGAAGCTAGAAAAGATCCATACGGATAAGAACCCTACTGATATGTTAACAAAGCTGGTAACAAAGGAGAAGTTGAATCTTCATTCAACTTTTTTTGGTCTTCAAGATTGAACTTGAAGAGGGAGAAACAAGCCAGAGATGTTTAGAGGATGTTGCTATACAGGTATAGGTGTAGCTGTTTATCTCCAAGTGGGAGATTGTTGAGTTGTGTAGCTAAAAGCTTCACTAATGAGCTAATGTGGAGGTTGCTGGGCTTACACAATAACCAACTTCAGTCAAAAGCAACTGACATTGGTTAGGGGTTGATCGACATCAATCGTCATCGGTCAGAACCAACCAACATCGGTTAGGGGTCGGCCGACATTGGTCATCTTCAGATCGACACTGACTTCTGTGCATTTCCAGATGTTTCTAAATTTTCTATGTTTAGGAGAACAATTAGTTTGCATGTAAAGACTAAAATTAGCATCGAGTCTGTTTTTCTAATTATTGTTTGCTTTCAATTCTATTTAAGAGACCCATGGGGCAATATTGTAATTAGGGGGAACAACTCAATAATTGAGTTGATTGTAATTGATAGAGAGAGCGAGAGAACTCTTGAAGGAGAATTACTGTACATCTGAGAGGTGTGAGGAGAGAGAGATTTCTTCATTGTATTTCTTTCTGGAAGAGTTTAATATAGATTGGTTGTTTCTTGTATCTCTTATTATTTGCTATTTTTGATTTTTAGTTACTTATTACTTCTGGTTTCAATTCGGTGTTTAGTTGCTTATACAAAAGTAATCAATTGTACTCTAAGATCCTGACATAAACCTCTTGCTCACATAAACACTTATTTCCTTTTGATATTGTCATCATGTATTTGGCATTACTAATTGAGACTGCCTTGTGTATATATCCTACTCTGTGAAAATGAAATTCAAATACATGGGCTACAGATTGATTTCTATTAATGAGACAACACATGTAGATAATAAATAAATTTTGGAGAGGATGGAAGATGGAAAAATAATTGTGATAAGTCAAAGTATTTTTAATAATAAGCTTGTACATACAACTGATTTTCCCACATTTATCTAATGTGCTGATTTGGTCATGACTTTTGCCAAGTATTATGACCTAGATAAAAGGTAGATGAAATATATTGATGATAAATATGTTAGATTAGTGTTTGTAAACTTACATCTGGTAACTTTCTTACTTACATCAAGGTACCACATGTACTAAATAATCTCACGTAGGGTAGTTTGTTAAACTATTTTTGTAGAGTTTATATTTACTTTATTTGGTTGTTTTATAGTTGTGATTTACACAATCTCTACTAGGTAAAAGGTAGATGAAATACATTGATGATAAATATGTTAGAGTAGTGTGTGTAAACTTACATCTAGTAACTTTCTTACTTACATCAAGGTACCATACGTACTAAATAATCTCACCTAGGGTAGTTTGTTAAACTATTTTTGTAGAGTTTATATTTACTTTATTTGGTTGTTTTATGGTTGTGATTTACACAATCTCTACTAGGTAAAAGGTAGATGAAATACATTGATGATAAATATGTTAGAGTAGTGTGTGTAAACTTACATCTAGTAACTTTCTTACTTACATCAAGATACCACACATACTAAATAATCTCACCTAGGGTAGTTTGTTAGACTATTTCTATAGAGTTTATATTTATTTTATTTGGTTGTTTTATAGTTGTGATTTACACAATCTCTGCTATGTTCTCCCATAGGTTTGTAAACTCAAAATATGTATTTATAAAATCCCTGATTTACGTGTTTACCTAATTGTAGTTTGTTTGAAAAAACAAACTATTATTTTACATATTCCTCCTCTGTAGTGTGTTTTGACACAGTAAGAAAATAAAGGCTTGAGATTATTACAAAATATATTGGCAATCCATTTTTATTAGTCAATAATATATTATTTTTCAAAATTATTTTCCTGATCCAAGTATTCTTTGTTTGTTCAAAATTTTATACTATGATCATGTGTTCTAGATTGGTCATGTGCATTATGTGACTTCATTGAAGATTCTGATATGGTATCAGAGCAAGAGGATTTGTTGGTTGCAAAGTTTTGGTTGCTTATAGACATACTTAGCAGGGACTTGTTTGGTTTTGATTGTTAATCAAACTCAGTTCCTTGACAAATAATGTGATTTGACATTTTATCAATTACCCAAGGATGAGTGAGAGGAGGAGATCAGATGCCCAACCTGTGGTGAACTAGAATAGGAAAATACACCACAATGATGATGAATTGATTTGGTTATGTAAAATAGTGAATTTTCTAGGGACTATTTGTCTAGTTATCTCACAAACATCAAAAGTTACAGTCATTTTTTGTGTGTATATTTTTCCATTACCATATGGTTTCTTTGTTTGCTCACACAATTGTATATTAGCTTTTGATTTCATAGTTTTTTATGCCTGAACAAAGCATACAAAAAATATATCGCAAGGTCTTCTATAGTCTAGCATAATTTTGACTCTGACATCAACCTTGATGAACCCTTTGGCACTGGTTGAAAAAGGCATGGACATATCCTGGATGTTTTTGTATAGGGTAAATATGGCATTCAAATAAGTGACTTCTTTTCTCAAGTTCACATGGCATAGATATTGATGTTTTATAGCTATAAGTGGGACATATACCACCTCTAGTTTGCCTGAGTTTTAACTCAAACTTCTCAGGAGGCATATGGCCTAGACCCTTACATGAGCTCCTTCTTTTAGCCTTTTATGGTGTCCAAATTGGTAGTCAATTTTTTTTCAACAACATGCATCCTTGTTATTATTCAAATCTATTTTAGGTGTTCTAGCTCACCTTACCCTTCCACTAGGAATCAAATGTGCCATGTGTAACTCATCCTTGTCAATCTACTACACGTGAAACTCAAGAGTAAAAGGTGTGTTTGAAATTTTTATATGACCTATACTTTGTTAAAATCCTTTCATATATGAAGTGGTCAAAGTATTCAACCTTATGCAAGTTTCTTTCAAAAACAACAGTGATTTCTTTCAAAAAAATATGTAAGTGATAACACCAGACCTCCTCTGTATATATAGTGGTATACTAAAATAGAAAATATATTATATTTCACTTATAAAACATTTTTCTTAGAATAGTGAAAGTTTTTTTTATGTCTAAACATTTGAAACACAATTTATCATTTTTTTAAAGTAAGGGGGATTTTTTCATTATAAGATGTTAAATTGTAATAGGGGTTGATTTTTTTTCAAACACTTTTTTTGAAGATCATAATATCGTGACTATTTTTCCTTACTTCTTGATTAGGAAATGATTCATGTTTGTTTGAACTCATTGATTCCTTCAATTATCATGTTTGGAAACCAAAGATGTAGTAACTCCTCATGTCGAGAAGGCGTATGGATAATTTTTGAAGATAGATGCCTATATTCACCTTTGAAAAGGACAAATATGGCTATGCATGAAAGCAAGATGAAGATTATGGTCTTATCGATCTCAATGTTTTAGACAACCTTCAGTTTCACATCGTCGATGCTACATCTCATAAAGAGGTATGGGATAAATTTTAGACATTGTTTGGAAAAGTCAATGAATTTAAGATGTTACAACTAGATGCAATATTGAGTTCTCTTTCACCTTCATATTTTTCCTCTATAGAAGAATTTATTGTAAAGTTCAAATTTTTTATATCACAATTGAAAGCATGTGGAAAAGATAAAAATGACAAGGAATATATTTTCCTAATTCTGTCTAGATTAAAAGGACCATATGGAGTTTTTTCATCTACATTCTATACTATGATGGACACACTAGATGATTAATTTTAAGGGGACCTCATTTTAAGTTTTCTATAAAAATACTAACTAGAGAGAAAACTAAATTGATGTCATTAGATGCTCTTCCTAATCCTATCCATGCCTTGATTTCATATACATCAAAAGGAAAGCATTCACTGAAGTCCAAAGTAAAAACACCACCTTCCAAATCAAAAGAATCCTTCTCCCAGTCCCCTAAGCATTCTAAGTCAAAGAATCCTAAACATCCATTTAGACAAAATAAGAGTTATGAACCTTGTGAATTTTATGGGAGTACCAACCATTCTAAATAATAATATTTTAAAAAATAGAATATTTGGAAACTATGGTTAAACAACATAAAATTTCAATTCCTTCTCAATCTTTTGCAGGAAATTCATTAGGCAAGGTAAAATCCCATTATGTGAGGGCTATATCTACATACAATGATGATTGGATATTTGATTTAGGTGCCTCTCACCATATCAATCACTTATGAGAGCTTCTCACTTCTCTTTTTGGTTATATTACTTCACATATTTTTCTTGACAACTCTTCTTGAGTTGACATTTTGGGATCAGGCATAGTTGAGATGCATGATGGTTGTATCAATAATTTATTGCTTGTACCAAAAATTTATTCTAATATACTATATGTGTAACAAAATTGTAATTTAATTAATGGAAAAAATATGGAGTTTACTTCCAAAAATGTTGTAATCATAGAAAGTAATGATCCCAGTGAGATAATAGCTACAGGAGTTGTAAATAATGATACTAGGCTCTACACTTTTACTAGTTTTGATATTGATTCTAATCATGGTTCATCTATTGTTTCTCATGGTGATTCAATAATAAAATTATGGCATGATAGGTTAGGGATCTTGAGTTTTAGATACATGTAGCAAATGAGTGCAAAGCATTTTGTAAAATGCCTTCCAAGGTTCTCTTATATTTCTAGAGTATGCCTTGGTTGTCTAGTTAGTAAACAACATTAGGATCCATTTCTAGTTGATAAGTACACACATGCACTTACCCATTTAGAGTTGGTTCATAGTGATTTGATGTCTTTTCCAACTTTCTCATTCTCAAGAGCCAAGTATGCACTCACATTCATTGATGACTACACTAGAAGAACTTGGGTTTCTTTTCTCAAGTTCAGAAGTGAATTTTTTGAGACCTTTAAGGATTTGAAATTCTTTGTGGAAAAACAATATTATGTTCCTCTTAAGAAGATACATACTAAAAATGGGGTAATATGATATTAATGCCTTCCTATATTTTTTCATTGAGTATGGAATTCATCACCAGTTCATTGTACCATACACTCCACAACAAAATGGCATAATCGAGAGGAAGAATAGAACTTTGAAAGAAATGGCAAATTGTATGTTGTATTTGCAAAATTTACCACCAAATTATTGGGTCTAAGTAATAGATTATGAAAATTACATATAGAATCACATGTCACATGAGGTTATTTAAAACATGACACATAAATAAGCTTGGTTAGGCATCAATCTTGATATTTCAAATTTATGTGTTTTTAGAAGTATGGCTTAGGTATTTATTCCTAATGACAAACACAAATCCTTGGAGAATAAAATCAAACACCTCATATTTTTTGGTTATTATGAAGATGTCAAATCCTATCATCTTCTTTATCTTTTCACCAAATATGTTTTGTTTTAATGAAATGTTTGATTTGATGAACAACCCAAACCACAGGCTTCTACTTCTATTTCTTCTCCATCTCCTCTTACATTTGATTAAGAGGACATACTTCCCCCTATTGATAGTGATGAGGATGTTATTGATCCTAGCTATTTTTAGCCATTACCTTCTTCACAATTTATGCCCAAGTGGGTGCAAATCACTCTCCATGTAGTTGGTCCTTTAGTTGGTGATCCTTCTAATTCTTGTTTCACTCACTCACATACTTCTAATGTTGTTCTTTTGGGTCATGCTATTATAGATGATCCAATATTTTTTTTTGAGGCCACCAACACACTTGAGTGGGATGCCACTATGTAGGAATAATATTCTTCATTGATTAATAATAATACATGGGATCTTGTACCTCTTCCCAATGGAAGAAAAATTGTAAAATGTAAATGGGTCTATAAGACCAAGTATGTTATAGGTATACTAGTAGAAAAGTAAAAACCATGACTCGTAGCAAAGGGATTTTCCCATGTTGAAGGAGTTGACTACTCTGAAACCTTTTGTCTTGTTATGAGGATGAATTATGACTATCTTGTATTTTCACTTGTTACTTCATATCATTAGATAGTCTCTTAGATGGATGTGAAAAACATTTATTTTGCATGGCGATCTCCAAAAATAAGATCTATATGGCTCAACCTCAAGTATTTGTGCAAGACTCATCATTGGTTTATAGATATATCACTCTCTTTATGGTCTTAAATAAGCCCATTAATCTTGATATGAGAAGATATATAATTTTCTCTCAAGTTTCAAGTTTTATCATTGAGAGTTAGACAATAATGTATACATCTTGATGCAAGGTGAGGACATAATGATCTTAGTTTTTTATGTTGATGACCTCTTCTTCATAGGTAATTTAGCATCCTTGGTTCAGGTTATCAAGGATAATCTGGGTAATAATTTTGACATGACTGATCTCATGTGTCTTTATCACTTTCTTGACCTACATGTGCATCAGTATTCATAGGTTATTTATATTAGGAAAAAAAATTATTATATAGGTCATATAAATTAGTTTGGCATGGCTGATTACAGGCCCACCCCAATCCATATCAATTAGGTGTTTTTTTTTTCTACTTTTACAACTCCGCTAGTTTATCCAAATTTGTAAAGATAGCTTGTAGGCAGTATTATATACCTACACACACTCGCCTTGATATGACATTTATTGTAAAACTTGTCTCTCACTTTTACCATGAGCCTCATGAGAGTCATTGCCTAGGAACCAAGCATATTTTTCACTACATTTGGGGCACCACACACTTTGGTATGTAGTACACACCAAAGAGTTATACATAACTTACTATCTACCCTGACTTTGATAAGGATGATGATATTAACACTCACAAATCCACTTGTGGATTTTTATACACACTTGGTTATGGTTTGGTTGCTTGGGCTTGAAAAAAGTAGATATTTATTGCATTTCCCCCCAATAAGGCTAAGTATCAAAGTGTTGTCAAGGCTAATCAAGAGATTATTTAGCTTCAATTATTGATTGAGGAGTTTGGATTCACCTAGTAGGTTTAGACCATTCTTTGGTGTGATAACCAAAGTGTAATTACAATTTTACACAATCCTATTGAACATTAGTGCAAAAAACACATTGAGATACATAAGCACTTCATTCAATAGCGTATCTAGGAAGGAGTCCTTTATTTGAATTTTGTGCCTACTATTGAGTAGATTATAGACATCTTCACCAACCCTTTGGCCTCTCCTCGCTATCTTAAATTACGAGCATTACTTTGGGTGAAATATGTTGTCCTTGGGGGGACTCTAGGTGAAGTCCATCCTTTGTTGTTTGGATTTTACATTTTGTTAAGATTGTACATGCATACTTTATTAGGCTAGTAACTGAGACCCATATTTTTATTTATTTTATACACTCCCTATGTTTCACTTATGTGAGGGTATTGGAGTAGTGTGTGTAAATTTATATCTAGTAAATATCTTAATTATGTCAATTTACCACACGTAGTAAATAAACTCACCTATGGTAGTTTATTAGACTATTTCCATAGAGTTTATATTTACCTTATTTGGTTGTTTTATAGTTGTGATTTACACAATCTATATTAGGTTATCTCATAGGGTTGTGCACTCAAAATAGGGATTTAAAATCTCACTAAATTATGAAAAGAACATCAAGAAGATCATTCCAAGCCCAAGATCTAAAGCATTAATGATAAAATCATCACAAGAAGAGTTATAAGAGATGCAAAGATTATGCAAAGACAAAGGCAATAACATATAATATCCAACAAATAACTTATTTATTATAAAGGAGATGCCTTGTATAAATAGGCAAGGAAATAAAATATGCAAGACAAACTAAATAATGTGGGATAAACCCATAAAAGGACAAACTAGGAAAAAGACAAAAACTAGCTATAAAACCTAGAAAACACGAGAACCTACTCTAACACCCCCTAAATTGAATCTAGGGGATAAAAATAGTCAAAAACAAAGAGGAATATCCATATCATGTACAATATATATCCATGAAGTGGAAAAAGGAATAAAACCCATAGGAAACCACCCCCCCAAAAAAATAAATAAATAAATAAATGAGGTACAAGAGAGAAAATAAGGAAAGGAATGAAGGAAGGACTTCATATGGAATCCCCCATAAGGACAACTTCCTATTGGTAATATGATTGTCATTGATGTTAAAAGGGAGATTATTGGTATTATGGATGTCATTGATGTTAAAAGATCAATCATTGCAGGATTGATGGAGAGAAAATAATGTTTTGTAGTTACATAGTGCAAGGTTGTGAAAAGTTGTAATATTGTCATTAAAATTTGTCATGCTTTTACAATGAGTATTTCTAAAGGTTTATGGAAGAAACAGATAGAAGAGCTATTATGGGTTTTTCAAGTACATCTCAGATGTATGGTCCATAGTTTTAGATGATAAGAAATAAGCTCAGAAATGAATTATCTTTGCTCTCAGCCATTACTAGGGTTTTTTAGTAAAACCTTAAGGGTTTCAGTCATGGCATTCACAAGAATTTCTATTTTTGTGTTGACTAAACATAGGTAGTAACTGGTCACTTAAGTCATAACTTAATCCTTATTAGTCATTATGAAATCAGCCCCTTCGACCTAATGATTACCGACTTAGAGGAATGTTTGAAGACTTTAATAATTCCTAAGTCCAAGACTTAATATTTGTTCAAGTTTGATAAACGGTGGTACTTAGATATTGAAGATCCAATGGTATGCATCTAAACTAACATATGAAGATCCAATGATGAGCATTTAATTGGATGATGAAGATCTATGGTGGGTAGAAAAGTCAATAAGTCAAAAAACTTGAGAATGAATGTATTGATGACATGTGTCACAATAATAGAGCTTGAACAGTAGATCTATGATGAGAGTTCAAAAGATCTAACAGTACACATTAAATCATGTAGACAGATATCAATGGCATAGTTCAAAGTCAAATAGTCAATGATGACACATGGGACTGCTAAGTGGTACAAGAATGAGGACTGACAACAATGTTTTTAGAAGGTACATGAGGGTGTCAAGTGTCTTAATCATGAAAGCCTGTGTCAAGGATCAATGGTCAACATTAAAGAGTTAAATTTAGGAGATCTCTAAGTAGATCAATAGTGTGTATTAAAATTGAAAGATCAAATAGTTTCACCATTTTATTAATTTAAAGATTTGATCTAATAGTTACATTTTAAAGTTGAGATGAATTAATGTTGATCATTGGATCATGGTGTAAAACTTTAAGATCTATGGCTAGTATTTTAAATTTTGGTTAGATGGTGGAACACTTAGATAAGTTGTAGTATATGACATAGAGAGTGATATAGATTGTTATAATTGTTCCAAGTTGAATTTAATGTGTATCAAAGCTAGAGTCTGATACATGCTAAGAATAGTATAAGTCAGAGAATGATGACAATGGTGTATGAATTCAAGAAGTAGGAGACTTGTTAAAGATAGATTAACTGAGTTTATTAGATGAGTGTGATGTGTTAATGACCAAGTGTGAACATAAAAAAAAATTGAGACATAGATCTAATGCATATATACATCATGTAGAATATACACTCTATGTAAAACAAATAGGTAGAAAAGAAGAGAGAACAAGTATAAAATATGAGCAGTTGTAGAATATATCTATAACATAGAATTGTATTCATTTGAATCACTTCATAATCAAGAGTTTTAGCTTCATAATTTTTATTGTAGATTTTATTGGTGGGTTCCATCAAAAGTGCTGAGTTGGTGCTCAGTTAGGGAATAGGTGCTTCCTTAGATTTTGTGTTCTTAAATCAAAGTATTAGTGTCTCCTTAGGGTTGGTGCCCTTAAACATTGTAACCAATGAGGTTTTTATTGTGAGGCTAGAATCATATTTATCTTGATTAGGGTTTGATGTATGGATGTCGATTTTAAATTGACATGCAATTCTTGCTACACCTATTGATCAGGCTATAAAGAAAGCATATGAGAGCAATGCCAAGGGAAAGAATGTTATTATTTGTGGATTGTCTAACTTAGAGTTTTTAAAAGTAATGAATTTTCAAACTACTTATGATATGTTAAAGAACATCTATGAAGGTGATGATAAGGTAAAGCATGCCAAGCTACAAACATATAAAGGCAAGTTTAAATGTCTCAAAATGAATGAAGAAGAGAAAATTTTAGACTACCTTCTTAGAGTAGATGAAATGGTCAATGCAATCAAAGACCTTGGAAAAGAGATGAAAGATTCAGTCATTATCAAAAAGGTCCTAAGATCTTTGCCATCAAGTTATGACTCTAAATTTTTTTCAATAGATGAAGCAAGAGATATGGATTGTTGATGAGTTGCATGGAACCTTCACAGGATATGCGATGAGATTGGGAGAAGTAGATACTTTCAAGAGAGATGTTGCACTCAAAGTAGCCAAAAAGGTAAAATCATAAGCACCTACATTTGGATTTGAGGAGACTGATGAAGAAGAAGCCAATTTTGTTAAAAAATTAAGAATAGGGTATGGAAAATACAAAGGTAAGTTACCTTTTAAATGATTTAACTTTGGTAAGGAAGGAATTTTTTTTGCTAAATTCCCTTATAACAAAAAGGATAACTTTAAGTAAGAAGAGGATATTAAAAAGATGAAACCCCACTAATATAAGAAAGAGAACTTCTTTAAAAATAATAAGGACCTATACACAAAAGAAGATAATGATTCATTGGATGATTGTGATAGCTCAAATGATGACCATGATTATATCTTTATGGCCGAGGGAAATGAATTCCTATTCATGATATTAGGATCGACTTCTATGGATCAAGAAAAAGAAGAAGTTAAAGACTTTGATGAAGAAGAGGAAGGAGAAGTGGATCTAGAGGGTGAACTCATATGTGCTCTAGATGAAATTGAAAGGATGAGAAAAGGTAACTAAAAATATAAGAATCATGCACAAAAATAAATTAAAAAACTATCCAAAAATCTTGAAAAATCTAATCAGATGGTAGTTAGCCTAAATACATAAGTTGAAGAGGCTAAAAGATTAGAATATAGTCAAATTTGAACTACAATCTAAATTTGATGAATACATGAAGTTATAATCAAAAATAGTGGCATTGAGAAAATAACTTGATCAAGCTAAAGAACAAATAGACAAAGGTTTGAAGCTGATAATAGGTTCAAAAATTATTGATGAGTTAATCAACTCTCAAAATCCATTAAAAGAAAGATCTAGTCCTGGTTTTGAAAAAGGGAAAAGTCACATAACTAGTATATCGACAGAATTATATGATAACTTCAAAGTAGAAGGAGAATCAAGAAAAAATAAAGAAATATCTTGCAAGAATGCCTCTAGAGATACAAAGATATAAACAAGCACTGCTTATGTGAAGAAATATGAATGAAAAAAGAAGCCTGAAGAAAAGAAGAAGAATAGTAAGTCAATATTGGGAAACTCAAGGGAGATGTAGAACACAAAGGGAGTTGATGCAAATGGTTACATGAAGGTGGGAAACTTGATGAATCCAGAGTTAAGAAGACCTCCTCATCCTACACAAAGAAATGATATGACTAGGTATTCCTCATTTTTCTATGTTTATTATTATACTTGTAATCATTTTGGTCATAGGGGTAGTGAATGTAGAGTTATACCTAAAAGGAAAATAAACTTTGTGAGTATAAATTCATTTGTTTCTTTGATAGATACAAATGTAATATGCTATAACTAAAATAATTTTGGTCATATATATAAACAATATAAAATAAACTTTGTAAGACCAAATATACAAAATAAAAAGAAAGGCATGCCCCTAATATGAGCAAAGGTTGACAAGTCTCTAAAAAAGGGAAAGATAAGAAATCTAGGAATGTGTGGAATGTGATATCAAAAAGCTACACAATCTATGATTGCTCAAACTGCACTCCATATCAAGGAGAAAAATTTGTGGGTAATAGATAGTGGTTTCTCAAAACACATGACTGGTGACAAGAGAAAGTTCATCAAATTGATTAGATGTAAAGAAAGATCTATCAGTTTGGGAGATAATATTGCAGTAGAATTCCTTGGTAAAGGGACCTTGAACAGAGATGGAAAATTTCCTACACATGATGTCCTTTATGTTGAAGGATTGAAACATAATATGCTACGTGTCATCCTAATTTGTGACAATGGATATACAGTCATATTTAATGTAGAAGTCTATAAGATATGGGAATTTGGAAGATTAGTTGTAGAAGGGAAAAGAATTGAAAGTAATATTTATAATCTTAGTGAAGTAAATGGTAATAGTTATCTGACAGGATAGGTTGATGAGAGTTGGTTGTGGCATAGTAGAATGGACCATGCCAACTTTGATAACCTAGTAAAAGTGAGATCAAATGAGTATGTTAGACACATGCCTAAGATAACCAAACCTATAGACACCACTTGCAAGGAATGTCAACAAGGCAAGCAAACAATGGTCAAATCTCAAACAAAGGACTATGCAACTACAAAGCCTTTAGAGGTAGTTCATATTGTTAGGTTGTGGAGCTAAAAGCTTCAACTATTTGCAGACATGGAGGAGTTGCTGAGTGTCACAGTCACTGGTGTCAGTTAGGCCAACTGACGTCAGTCAGGGGTGAACATAAGGGCAACCGACATCGGCAGGTGTCAGTCGACGTTGGTCATCTCTAGGCAGATAGGGACTGACATCGGTCGCCTGTGCGATTCCAGAACTATTCGTTGCATGAACAATTAGTTCATTTAACCGAGTGTTTGCATGAAAAAGGCTATTTTTGGTCTTGAGTTACGAGTCTAATTGTTGTAAATTAAAAGTCTAAGTTATTGTTTAAGTCTAGGATCTATTTATAGACCCATTGGCATGTATTGTAAAGTGTGCTAGATAGCCAGAGTGCTAGTAAGAGTTGAGCAAGTGTAGCTCCTTCTAGTTCCATAGATGAGCAAATAGAGGAAGGCAAGGAAGATCCTTCCAAGTGTAAGATCATTTGAATTGCAAGTTGTTGCAAGTTCATGGAGAAGATCTACATGGTAAGTAAGATCATTTGAGTTGCAGGTTGTTGTAAGCTTATGGGAGATCTACTTGAAGTACTTTTTGTACTTGTGTACTGACAAGGTTATTACTAACTGGTTGGAGGTGAACACCAATTCTGTGTGTGAGTTGTGTGTTGGGACCATTTTTGGTAGGAGAGTGAACTCTTGATTGAGAATTACTGGGAGCCCTTGAGGTGTGGGAAGCCTTATAGAGGTGGAAGAAGAAGTGGCATCTTCTTTATTGTATTTTCTTTCTGGATGAATATTCATACAGTTTGTGTTGTCTCTCATATTCTATGTCATTTGTGAATTCTAGTTACTTATTGCTTTTGGTTAATTCTGCATGTTTAGTTGCTAATACAAGGTAATCATATTGTGCTCTTTCTGAGGAGCAAGATCCTAACAAGTGGGATCAGAGCTGTTTGTTGTTCTTGATTCCCCATCAACTGGTATCAGAGCTTTTGGTTAGGTTACTAACAGGTGTTTCAGATCTGGTTAGTGTGTGTTGATTATAGGTTACTCATAGGGGTTTCTATTTGAGTGGGAGTATAACAATGGTAGAAGAAAGTAAGCTACGAATGGAGAAGTTTAATGGCAAGAACTATCAATTATGGAGGATGCAGATTGAAGATTATCTGTATCAGAAAGATTTGTACTTACCATTTGGTGGGGTTGTATGCAAGCCCACAGATATGAAGGATGAAGAATGGGAGGTTCTTGATCAGAAGGCTCTGGGATCTATAAGGTTGAGCCTTGCATCATCTATGATTTCCAACTTATCTCAGGCTAAGACAATGGTAGAGTTGATGGAATCTTTGGCAAATTTATATGAAAAACCCTCAGCTTTGAATAAGATATTTCTTATGAAGCAATTATTTAATTTGCAAATGTTGGAAGGTGGATCTGTTCATAGTCATCTTAGTGATTTCCATAGTTTGGTAAACCAGTTAAATTCAGTCAATATTATTTTTGATGATGAAATTAAGGCTCTCTTAATCTTATGCTCATTACCTAAAAGTTGGGAGAGTTTGGTAATGGCAGTTAGTAATACTGCGTCTGCTTCAAAAATCTTAAAAGTGGATGATGTTGTGAGTGTAATCTTGAATGAAGAAATTCACAGAAAAAGCACATGTGAATCATCAGGAAATGCTTTGAGTGTGGAAAGCAGGGGAAGGCAAAGAGAGAAGATCGAGCATGGGAGATTAAGGTCAAATATAGGTAGGAGATCCAAGTCCAGGTATGGCAGAATAACTTGCTAGAAATGTGGAAAGCAAGGGCACTTAAAGAGAGATTGTTGGTCAGATGAAGATCAGCATGAAGGACATGAATAAGTAGATGTTGCAGATTTTGTTGCACAGGATGCTTTGCTATGTTCCTTAGATAAAGTAGAATCTTGGGTTTTAGATTTTAGTGCCTCTTTTCATGCATCCCCAAATAGGAAATTTTTTCATGGGTATGTCCAGGGAGACTTTCGAGAAATTTATTTAGGGGATGGTAAGCCTTGTTAGATGGTTGGCAAAGGGAAAGTGAAGCTAAAATTGTAGACAGGGAACACATGGGTGTTGAAGGAGGTCATGCATATCCCAATCCTGAAGTGGAATTTGATTTTTGTTGGAAAGTTGGGTGATGAGGGTTGCACAGTAACTCTCACAACAGACTCTTGGAAGGTTACCAAGGGTGCACTTATTGTAGTAAGAGGTAAGAAAGTAGGTACGCTTTATCTATCTACTTGTATTACTGATTCTCCTTCTGGTTTATCTACTTCAGCTGTAGATTTGAAGATGTGGCTTAATAGGCTTGGTCACATGAATAAGAAGGGGATGCATGTTCTTGAGTCAAAGGGTATGCTTTCAGATTTGAAAAGCATGGATCGTGATTTCTGTATGCAGAAGAAGAAAGTGACGTTTCTTGAGAAATCTAATGTTAGTGACAAGAACAGGAAAGCCTTGGTTTTCAAGGAGAAAGTGACGAATAGAGATCAGCATAAGGGGCTAAAGAATTCTGAGTAGAGCAAGGTTGATATGGACAAGGGTTTGATCCAAAAGGAGCTCACGGGTAGAAGTCATCACTCACAAGTAAAACACAGAGACCGACGTTAGTTAGAAAACTAGCATTGGCATCCATACAGGGACTGACATCGGCTATGTGTAGCCTGATGTTGGTGACTCAGGACAGATAAACATCGGTGTTGGTTAGGAGGAATCGATGTCGACGATGAGGCAATCGCATGGAACCAACATCGGTCAGATGCAGACTGAGATGTGACCGACATCGATCACTGAGATAGATTTTGGGTGGACTTCAAGCTGTCAAGGAGTCTCAAGCACCCATATGGAGGACTTAAAGGGTAAGTAAGCCTCAAATTCATCATTTCCCTTCTTTACACTACTTGTTGCTCACTGATGGTCAAGAATCAGGAAGTTATTAAAGAAGCAGCGTAGGTAAATCCATGAAATAGTGGGAGCTTGGCATGGATGAAGGATGTGATTCCTTGGAGAAGAACCAAACAAGAGTTTTTGGGTGGAGTTGCCAGCTGGAAGAAAGCACTGAGAGACGAATGGATGTTCAGGATAAAGAAGAGCGGGAATGGACACGTGAGACAGAAGGCCAGGGTATATGGTCTTGAGTAAGCTGCAAGACAATGGAGGTTTGACCATTGTGTTTCTCTTTACCAGGTTGGATAATATTAGCTACATTATCCTATTACTGTATTGTGTGCTTGTTGTAGGGTTACACATACATGGAGTTGTTGAAGTAAAGGTAAAGCTAGTTTAGAGGTGTGTCATGAGGAATCTTGGAGCAGCAAGATTCTTTGGCATGAGTGTGTTTTAGGGACATGGAAGGTCATAGGTTGACTTTGTCTTCAGATGATTGTGTGAAACTGGTTAGCACGCCGATGGTTGGACAGTTCTATGAACAGTGTCTTGATTCACATAATGAGGTTAAGTACATGGTATGTACTAGACCTGAGTTTGCCCAAGGAGTGGGTGTTGTCAAAAAGTTTGGAGCCAATCCAGGAGAGAAGCACTGGAGGGCAGTTTAGTGGATTCTTAGAGGGACCAGCAGCAGGTGCACATGTTATGCAGGGTCAAGTTATTTTCTACATGGGTTTGTAGATGCAAATGTGGCAGGGGATTTGGATGATAGGAGGTGCACCACAGGATTTGTGGTGGTTGGTCTTCAAGAGTGATCTTGAAGAGGGATACAAAGACAAGGGAACAAACTAGATGATGTATAGGTACAAGTATAGTTGTAGCTATTTATCTCCAAGTGGGAGATTGTTAGGTTATGGAGCTAAAAACTTCAACTGTTTGTAGACATGGAGGAGTTGCTGAGTGTCACAGTCACCAGCATCGATTAGGTCGATCGACATTGGTCAGGGGTGAACAGAAGGGAAATTCACATCGGCAGGTGTTGGCCGATGTTGGTCATCTCCAGGCAGACAAGGACCGATGTCAGTTGCCTGTGCAGTTCCAGAACTGTTCGTTGCATGAATAGTTAATTTGTTGAATCGAGTGTTTGCATGAAAAAGGCTATTTTCGGTCTTGAGTTGCGAGTCTAATTGTTGTAAATTAGAAGTCTAAGTTATTGTTTAAGTCTGGGATCTATTTATAGACCCATTGGCATGTATTTTAAAGTGTGCTAGATAGCTAGAGTGCTAGTAAGAGTTGAGCAAGTGTAGCTCCTTCTAGTTCCACAGATGAGCAAATAGAGGAAGGCAAGGAAGATCCTTCCAAGTGTAAGATCATTTGAATTACAGGTTGTTGCAAGTTCATGGAGAAGATCTACATGGTAAGTAAGATCATTTGAGTTGCAGGTTGTTGCAAGCTTATGGGAGATCTACTTGAAGTACTTTGAGTACTTGTGTACTAGCAGGGTTATTACTGACTGGTTGGAGGTGAACACCAATTCTGTGTGTGAGTTGTGTGTTGGGACCATTTTTGGTAGGAGAGTGAACTCTTGTTTGAGAATTACTGGGAGCCCTTGAGGTGTGGGAAGCCTTATAGAGGTGGAAGAAGAAGTGGCATCTTCTTTATTGTATTTTCTTTCTGGATGAGTATTAATACAGTTTGTGTTGTCT
Source organism: Torreya grandis (assembly GCA_037957365.1). Taxonomy (NCBI): domain Eukaryota; kingdom Viridiplantae; phylum Streptophyta; class Pinopsida; order Cupressales; family Taxaceae; genus Torreya; species Torreya grandis. The sequence continues at coordinate 1,554,229 of JARHVA010001134.1, forward strand.
CTCATATTCTGTGTCATTTGTGAATTCTAGTTACTTATTGCTTTTGGTTAATTCTGCATGTTTAGTTGCTAATACAAGGTAATCATATTGTGCTCTTTCTAAGGAGCAAGATCCTAACAAGTGGGATCAGAGCTGTTTGTTGTTCTTGATTCCCCATCACTTATTGATCTTTGTGGTCTTACTAAGATAAGAAAATTGAAAGGAGAAAGATACTTCATGTTGCTAATAGATTATTACTCAAGAATGACATAGGTAACCATTTTGAAGGATAAGTCCCAGGCATTTCAAAGATTCAAAGTCTTTAGGGCCATCATTGAGAATGAGATTGGACAAAAAATCAAATGCTCAAGATATAATAGGGGTTGAAAATTCACCTTAAGTGAGTTCATAGAATACTATGAGAAGAATTGAATCAAAAGGCATTACTCTATAGTAAGGACTCCACAACAGAATGGAGTTGTTGAAAGAAAGAATAGAATAGTCAAGAAGATGGCTAGAACAATGCTAAAAGAGGCCAAGTTACCTTATTGATACTAGAAAGAGCAGTAAAAATAGTAGTATATACTTTGAATAGATTTCAACTAAGTGTAAATAGTGAGAAAACCCCCTATGAACTATGGTATGGAATACCTACCTTTGTTAAGTATTTTAGGATGTTTGGCAAAAAATGCTACATAAGGAGAAAAGAAGATAACTTGGGAAGCTTTTAATCAAGATGTGATGAAGGAATATTTATTGGTTATTCCACCCAAAGTAAAGCCTACCAAAGCTACAACAAAAGGCTACCAATAATTTTAGAGAGTATCAATGTCAAGGTTGATGAAGGCTTGAAATATGTTAAACCTAATAGGGACATCTGTAAAGAAGAATTAGAGTCTAAATAGGAAGTAGTTGATGAAGATCCTAAGGAAGTAAATGAAAAGGCACCTACAAGATTTATTCAAAAGGATCATCCTATAGAGCATATCATTGGTAATCAATATGGAGTTAAAACAAGGAGAATAATTACAAAGAACAAAAAGCAAGTAATTTTTTCTCTAATATCTAAAATTAAGCCTAAAAACTATGTTGAAGCTAGTAAGGATGAGAATTGGATAAAAGCCATGGAAAAAAAAACTAAGCCAAATTGAGAAAAACAAAACTTGGGAATTAGTTCCAAGACCTTCAAATAAGAATGTAATAGGTACAAAGTGGGTATTTAGAAACAAAATCAATGAGGATGGATTTGTTATAAGAAATAAGTCCAAATTGGTGTGTAAAGGATATGCACAAGTTAAAGGTATATATTTTGAGGAAACATTTGCTCCAATTGCTAGATTGGAATCCATAAGAATGTTTCTAGCATTCTCTATTTATAATAAATTCATATTGTATCAAATGGATATTAAGTCTACTTTATTGAATGGGAACCTAGAAGAAGAAGTCTACATATAATAATTTGAAGGCCTTCAACTATTAGAAGAAGAAGATTATGTTTTCAAACTAAAAAAATCTCTACATGGTCTAAAAAAGGCACCTAGAGCATGGTATTTAAGATTAGACCAGTACCTACAACAACAAAGATTCAATAAAAGATGTGTAAATAAGAATTTTTACTTCAAATCAAAAAGTGAGCATATGTTAATTGTTGTTGTATATGTAGATGATATCATTTTTGGTGGGAGTAACAATAGAATGTGCAAAGAGTTTGCTACTCAAATAAAAAATGAGTTTGAGATGCCCATGCTTGGAGAACTTTATTTCTTCCTTGGTATACAGATAGCACAAACTGATGAAGGGATATTTATATCTCAAACCAAGTATGCTAAGGAAATTATCAAGAAATTTGGAATGGAAGACAACAAACTAATAGGTACCCCCATGATAACTGGATGTAAGTTGAGAAAAAAGATGAGTCACTTGATGCAAATCAGATTATGTATAGATCAATAATAGGTAAGTTGTTATACCTAACTACATCAAGACTTGATATCATGAAAGCAGTGTGCATGGTTACAATATTTTAATCTAGTCCTAAAAATTCACATGTCAATGTAGTGAAAAGAATATTTAGATATATCAAGAGTATAATTGACTATGGCCTATGGTATCCTAAAGTGAAGATTTCACTTTACCAACATATAAATATGTTGATTGGGAAGGAAGTGTGGATAATAGAATAAGCACTAGTGGTGGTGCATTTTTCCTTGGAATTAAACTTGTTTCATGGCTGATCAAAAAATAAGATTCAATTACTCTTTCTATAGTAGAGGTAGAGTATGTTACAGCAGTAGAATGTTGCACTCAAGTCTTGTGGATGAAGAAAACACTTAAAGACATTAAAGTAGAGTACAAATCACCTATATCTTTTGTGACAATTGAAGTGTTATTATCACATCAAAGAATCTAGTGATGCATTCTAGAACTAAGCACATATCAATCAAGTATCACTTTTTAAGAGAAAAGGTTGCAGACCAAGAGGTCATAATGGAATATATACCAATACAAGATCAAGTTGCAAACATATTCACCAAAGCTCTTCCTAAAGAACAATTTGAGTATTTGAGATAGAAATTGGGAGTGGTTTCTCCTAGATCACATCACTAGATCCTAGTAATAGGGCATGAATCTAGGGGGAGGATCACAAAATCTTTGTTAATCACTAAAAGAAAGGAAAAAAGGAAAGTCAGGTATGCATTTTTTTACAAAAATTTAATGACTTGATGGTTGTATATTCTTGGAAAAACTTATTTATTTGATAAAGGGGGAGAAAAATTTGGACAAACAGGGAGAAATTTGGAGTCCGTTTGCCATTGATGTCAAAGGGGGAAAAAAGTGCAACTGCTCTCTATAAAAGTTTGCCAAATGCTATATGTTTATCAAAGGGGGAGTTATGATAATTATTTATGTGTCCAAGTTATATTTTGACAAATGTTCCATTTCCTAAAGGGGAGAAAGGTTGGTGTGAGCAGCTTTATCTCACTTTTATCATAAGCCAATGTAAGCAATGCAAGTACAATCAATGTCGAAGGAGCAGAGCATGCATTACAAGAACAAAGCATTTATTTTAACATCAATGAAAAATGGGGAGATTATTGTCAATATGATTTCCATTGATTTCAAAAGGGATATTGTTGGCATTATGGATGTCATTGATGTTAGAGAATCAGTCACTGGTAGGATTGAGGGAGAGATGGAGAGAAAAGCATGTTTTGTAGTTACACAGTGCAAGGTCTTGAAAAGTTACAATATTGTCATAAAAATTTGTCATGATTTTATAGAGACCATTTTTGAAGTTTTGTGGAGGAAAAAAATAGAAGATCTATTATGGTTTTTTCAATTACATCTCATATGTATGGTCTACAGTTTTAGATGATAAGAAATAATCTTAGAAATGAATTATCTTTGCTCTCGGCCATTACTAGGGTTTCTCAGTAAAACCCTAAGGGTTTCAGTCATGGAATTCATAGGTATTTTTATTTTTGTGTTGACTAGAAATAGGCAATAAGTGGTCTCTTAAGTCATAACTTAAGCCTTCTTCATTGTTGTGCAACCACCCCCTTCGACCTAGTGATTACTAGCTTGGAGGAGTGTTTGAAGACTTTAATAATTCCCAAGTCCATTACTTAATATTTGTTTGGGTTTGATCAATGGTGGTGCTTAGAGATTGAAGATCCAATAGTGAGAATTTATAATGAGATATGAAGATCTAATGATGAGTGTTGAATCAGTGATGAAGATCTACTGTGAACAGTGAAGTTAATAAGTCAAATAAATTGAGAATAAATGCATTGATGACATGTGTCACAATAACAGAGCTTGAGAAGCATATATACAGTGAGAATTCAAAATATCTAATGGTGTGCATTAAATCACATAGATAGAGATCAATGGCATGATTCAAAGTCAAATAGTCAATGATTGCATGCAAGATTACTAAGTGGCACAAGAGTGGGGACTGACAACAATGTGCTCATAAGGCATGTGAGGGTGCCAAGAATCTTAATCACATAAGCATGTGTCAAAGATCAATGGTCAACATCAAATATTTAAAGTTAGGAGACCTCTAAGTAGATCAATGGTACATATTAAAGGTGAAATATTGAATGGTTATATAATTTCATTAATTTAAATAACTGATCTAATGGTTGCATTTTAAAGTTGAGATGATTGAATGTTGATAATTAGATTATGGCATGAAACTTCAAGATCTATGGCTAGTATTTAAATATCTATTTATCTCAATGGTTAGATGGTGGAACACTTAGATAAACTATAGTATATGACATAGAGAATGATATAGATTGTTGTAATCAATCCAAGTTGTATTAGATAAAATTTAATTCATATCAAAGCTAGAGTCTGATACATGCTAAGAATAGTATAAGTTAGAGAATGATGGTGGTGGTGTGTGAATTTAATAAGTAGGAGACTTGTTAAAGATAGATGAAATGAGTCTAACAGATGTGTGTGATGTGTTAATGACTAAGTGTGAATATAGAGAATAAGTGAGACCTAGATATAATGCATATATACATCATGTAGGATACACACTTTGTGTGAAAAAAATCGGCATAAAGGAATATAGAATAAGTGTAGAATATGAGCAATTGCAGAACATATTTGTAACATAGAATTGGATTCATTTGAATCACTTTATAATCAAGAGTTGTAGCTCCATAATTTTTATTATAGATCTGATTGGTGGTGCCATCAGAGGAGCTGAGTTGGTGCTTAGTTAGGGAGTAGGTGATTCCTTAGAGTCAATGTTCTTTTTATCAAAGGATTAGTTTCTCCTTAGGGTTGGTGCCCTTTAAGATTGTAACCAATGAGGTTTTTATTGTGAGGCTAGATTAGGACAATAGTTCCTAGTAGCTATTTATACTATGATTTTTTCCATATTGGGTTTTTCATGTACATCTAGTGTTAAGTCTAGTGGGGATTGTATGATCTCTACATATTATTTTTAGTTTGATTTAAAAGTGTTAAAGGAATTTTTAAAATCAATCTAATGATTCCCCCCCTCTCAGTAGATAGTTGTGTTCCAACACTTCCTTCACCCCACACAAATATCAATACTATATATATTACATGGAAGGAAAAGATGTAAGGAATAATCTACATAGGTGGTAAAATAATCCCAAAAATAAAATGTTCTTCCCATAAATGTAACTTCCTCTTGAGTGTTGCAAGAATGATGTCCCAAAGAAACATCACCCATAGAAATGTTGATTCCAATAGGAAAGATAATATGTTGTAAGAGTCTTCCAAGACCTCCATGAGTGTAGCCCATAGAGTGAAGTATGCAAGATCCAAATCCAAGAGTATGTTTCTCAAAGGAATTAAACACATAAGAAGGTAGATCTAAAATACGACAACAGATGTAGTCAAGTGACATAGAAGATATTGCATGATATTAAATCTATCACACAACACAAGAAATATTGTGCAATACTAAATTTATTGAGCAACAAATAAAATACCCTATGACACCAAAGCTGGCATGTGACACCCAAGCTATTGTGTGACACTAAAGTTATCGTGCAATACTAGAGTCAATATGTAACACCTAAGTTTTTATGCATTACTTTCATGTGACACTAGATTTGACGTGTGACATCTATGTTTTTCTGTGTCATTTTCATGTGACACCATAGTTGGCTTGCGATAGTTGATCTGTTATGTGATGTTAATGTGAGACACCAAATTTGGTGTGTGACACTTTCGCTATTGTTTAATGTTTTTATGTGACACTCAAGTTGTCATGAGACACTGAAGCTGTTAGATGGCCCTATTTTTTAATACAATGAAATAAATGATGTGAATTTTTTTTATTATGTATAGAAAATCCACATAAATGAAAAACACATGTAGTAGTAGTCATAAAAATGAACTCCAAATCCATATGTGAAATAATAATAGGACATCCTCACAATCAAGAGGAGGAAATGAAGGAATAAAAACTATGACACAATAAAATTCATCCTAAGGAAGTCATGATGGTGTCTTATCCATGATCTCTAAAAGTGATGGTGAAGGTGCCACATCCTCAAGAATCATATCCTCTCAATCAATGAAATGAATAGGAGTAAAGAATATATTAGGATTAATAGATGCCTCAAGCAAACCATCATCAAAATACAAGCCCTCACTAATAAGAAAAATAACACATGTCATCATCAAAAGATAAATCATCACTTATAAGAGGAAGAGGATGTGTTAATGGTGCCTCACCCATCTTACTATCATTATCAAAAAAGAAATCCTCACTAACAGGAGGAGAAGGAAGTGGAGTAAAAGAGGGTGAAATAACCAGAAGACTTAGTATCCTTCTCAAATAGGGCTACAATCATGTACCGATTTTCCTTTGGTAATGTGGCACAAGTGACAATACTAAAAACTATCTAAAACATGGAGGCCAATCAAACAAAGAGCCTCATCTTGCATGGATGCAATCCCAGCAAGATCTTCTCATTTGTAAAGTGGGTAATGTCACCAAGCACAACTCTCCTTACACCTTTCAATGATAAGTGCATTTTCATTTTTATCTTCTAAATAATTTATTTAGAGGTGTAGAGGGTCTTAAAGAAGTAGGAATCCATTGTCAAAAATAAGGAAAATTTCAATAAGAAGAAGAATAAGAACCCTCTTGAAAAGACAAATCCACTGTGACAATTTAACATCTTCTGATGAAATTAATGAACCCCCTAAAAAATAATCAAGTTGTTATCCAACTTAGATGATATCAAACTATGTTTTAATATGACTCTAGATTTGTCAATCAACACCGAAGCTATCATGTGACACCTCAGTTATCATGGGAGATTGTGGTTATCATGTGACACCATCATGAAACATTTTGGATATCTTTTGACAAATGGCTATCAATCAACTTATATTTTTTCATGCAATGTTGACCTATGTTATTGAAGATATTAAGAAACACTTCAATTACCATACAATACTATGGTTTTCATTTAACTTAGATGTTATTGAGTGATGTTGGATTATGACACTAAAGCTATCATATGACACCATGTATATAAATTGACACTATTTTACAACTCAAATGATATCTCCCTTATGTATGTGCAATAGAAAATCCATGAAAAAGAAAAACACACACTATTTGTGCATATAAAGCACATAGAATGGAAAAACATGGGTTGATTTGTGTGAAAAAGCTTGTGTACAAAATTTAATGATCTCACATACATATGGCTAGATCATTCCAATCCATATAATCTTAGATTTGCTCCATGAATATCCAAAAATGTACCTACGATAAAAAACACAAAAGCATTCCAAAAACTAGAATTTATTGCACACCTTTATGATTCTTAGGACCACCCATAGAAGATGCAAGAGAAGAGAATACTTAGTGTGGTAAGAAGATCTATGAAAAGAAGATCTATGGAATTTTCACAATTCCTTATTGAAAAGTCTGAATGGATGCCTATAAAACCTCCAACTCCAATACCATGAAAGTAATGTCAACAAAATCATTCTAAGCCCAAGATCTGAAGCATTAACATCAAAATAAACATAAGAAGAGTTGTAAGAGTTACAAAGATGATATCCAAATACAAAAGCAATATCATATTATATACAAAAAATAACTTACTTATTACAAAGTAGATGCTTTGCATAAATAAGCAAGGAAAAATAAAAAAGAAAGACATACTAACTAACATGGGATAAATATATAAAAGGACAAACTATAAAAATACAAAAACTAGCTTTATAACCTAGAAAACATGAGAACCTATTCTAACAAATTAAGTGTTTACTTAATTATAGTTTTTTTGAAAAACAAAGTATTATTTAATATATCCCTCCTCCACAATGTGTTTTGATGGAGTGAGAAAATAAATATTTGAGATTTTTATAGAATATATTAGTAATACATTTGTATTAATCAATAATACTAATGTTTTTCAAGGTTCTTTTCTTAATTTGAGTATTTGTTGTTTGTGTAAGATTTTATATTGTGATCTTATGTTCCAAATTGGTCCTATGCATTATGTGACTTCCTTGAATATTATAATAATATAAATAGATAAAATTTATATCCAATAAATTAATACAACTTTTAAAATCCCTACTAATGAAGAAACAATAGACATAAATATGGATAGTGCATTGAACTAATGGAAGCAAAACAATGATAATTATTTGAATATGATCTATCAAACTTGGCTTATTAAGAAAATAATATGGCTATCAAAACTTCCTAAGGTCCTAACCATGGATGAATTATAATAAGAATTATATAGTTTCATAACTTTGTTGAATAGATTTATGGGTAATTCAAGCAGTCATTTTTTCTCTGAATGGATGTGCATCTACATCAATATTTTTTTTCATGGAATAATAGTTCATTGAATAAGGAGAGCTAATAAGTGAACATATTCATGGTTATTTTAGAAGGCTCGATTCAACCCAATAATCCTATATAACTTCATACTTGGTATATTTTATTTTTGATTTAAGATAGTAGCTAGGACTTAATGACAAGACTTCCCACAAAATCTAGTATATTATAAATTTCCACAACTCACTCATGAGCAAGGGAAGAACCATTTTATAAGAGTGAATGATGTATTCACTATGTTGGTTGTGACAAATTTGGAAAGAAACACAACTACTCATATCTCAAATTAAGTAAGTTCAAATAAGTATGGAAGTTATTTTATCCAATTTCATGTATTCACATATATCAAAGTTGAAGGTTTCCGAGGTCTCTCATATAAATTTATGATATATGCAACTGATGAAATAATTATCATTGATCTTTACAAGAAATTAAGTGAGGTTCACAATAACTACAACAAGAATCATGTGGGAGGAAATTTTTTTCCTATTGGTTTAAGTTATTATATGTGCAAATAATCTCATGATGCCTCTAATATTTAAAAATACATAATTGAATTTCCAATTAAATTTGACACATAAAAATTACCTTTGACAGTAAATGTTTTGTGAATTATAATCTCAATCTTGATTCTAATTACCTATATGTTCTATAAATTTATGACTATTGGGAAGACTATGTGGATAAATTTGGTGTCATAAAAAGAGACTATTAAAGGATGACCTTGGAATAAATAAAATCATTCATATTAGAATCGATGACTCAGGGGATTGTAGACAATGGATCAGACATGATTGATCATTTATTTGAATAAGTGCATCTTGTACCTATTTCACTTATTGATTGGTCAATCAAATAAACTTTTTATTTGAATTAGTGTACCAAAAAATAGAAAGATAAAGGGCTTAGTTTAAGAATAAATTTGTTTAATACACATTTACATGTAGTTCACAAGATGTTAGATCTTCTAGAATATAGAAAAAATCAAAAGCATCATTTATTACTAATAAATTTGGATATAAACTATATACAAAAATCTATTGACAAATTAAATCAACAAGTAGAGGAAATGATGAAGACCCTAAAAAGAAGAAGCTATCAGAACAAACATGTGTTGATGTATCTATAAAAAAACCTCTGGAGCTTATCATCAAGAGGCCTACAACTCATTCCTTAGTTTCTTCAAGTGAGGCTCCATCCTCAAAATAATAAAATCCTTCCTTGCTCATTGATAACATAAGACATTAGTTCCTTACTTCTAACCCAGGTTTGTCATAAGTACCTATTACATCTTATGTTGGCTACATGCAAACACCACTTGTGTCTTATATAATTCCAATGCAACATCCTCTTGTGTCTTTTGAATTATCAACTCAAGCACTTCTTGTACCTCCTTTTTCTCTTGTGAATGTGTTTTTATTATTTTATTGCACCTCCAAAACCTCCTCCATCACTTCATATATTCATTTCATCTCCACCTCATGTTTCACCTCCTCCTCCACTTCCTTTTCCCACTCTTCTTTCATCACCATTTTAAAAAATTTATATTACAAGAGACTACATAAGTGCCTCTTAATAATACATTTCTCAAGTTGGGTCATCAAAGGCATACAAAACTAAATTTGCTATATATTAAATTAGTTCACCCTTCTCTTGGGTTAATCAATTGAAAATTAAGTAGAAAAAGAGTGGTGTGAAGGATATTGATCTTTATTTTGATGGAGTAACCAAACTCTTGCAAATACTACCACTTAAAAAGTCCAAAACCACTTCAATATTGGTATATTAACCTTCAAGGGGGTAATTTTAGAAACTTTCATCCCATAGATGATTAAAAAAAAGATATGACCCCTACAAATTACAACTTGAGTACAATACACATTGGATAATCTACCCACTAAGGGGATATTCATATTTTTCAAGTGACTATAGAAACATTAGTAGAAATAATAGAGATAGGGAAGAAAACTTGAGGAACATGTATGAACATTTTCAGCATACATGAAGACATTTTTAAATCAAGATAGTGTTTCAATGGATTCACTTCCATAATCTGTTCATATTCATGATATTGACAAGAATGTTGTTGCCAACATTTATAATTACAATAATCATAGAAGAGTGGTTGAAAATTATGTCTAAAAAATTACTTTTGATGGAATTAAATTCATTAATGAAATAATAAGAGCATATCAATTTATGCAAGAAGATAAAATTAAGCTCTCATAAGAAATAAAAAATGTTTGAAGGAAAAAAGAATGATGAAGAACATAGTTATATATTTGGAGGACTTAGCAAATTTTGATGTAAAATTCCTCATATATGAACAAATATTTAGCAAAGTGGATGATAATATGTATTTTATATGGTTTCAAAGCATGGAACGGAAACATAGTGTTATTGAATAACCCTATAAAGACTTCAAAAATATAGAAAACTTTACGATGAAATCATAACTGAAATCTGTGTAGATATTTGGTCTATTCATTATTATTTAATGAAGAACAAAGATACTGAACTATTTTAAAATGTCAAAATAAAATAAAATTTCCAAAAGATTGTTAAGGAAGAAATTATTCAGTGTAGATAACTTCAATTTAGAATCCATAAACAAATTGAGCGGTATCCATAGTGCCCTCACCAAATGTAATATAGATATTCCAAACTTATTCAATAAAAATGAATCAATGAACGAGATAATGATCACTTGGTTGACAATACTATCAAGTAAAATCATTCATAAACAAATAATGAATTGGTGTGTGCTTCATAAATTCAGAGCATTCAGGTTGAAATCAACACAATTTGAGTAGTAGGGATAGATGGTCCCTTAGGACAACCGATAACTCATTCAGAAAAACTTTCTGCTTCTTCTCTCTTTCCTTGATTTTTCTCTCTTGTTTTTATATTTATCTATTATACTTTTTCATAAATTCATTTTAATTTATTTTCACTTTAGGAAATAATTTCAAAATTTAAAGAAGGAAATAGAAATCTTTTCCAAAAAAGGTAGTTCTAGGAGGTTATAAGGTGGTTATTCAACTCCTAGGGTATAAATTCAAAGATTCTCATTCTAATTAGGATTTTTTTCACAATACAATTATTTTTGTGAATAAAGAGAGAAAGAAAACTATGTGTTCTTTTGTAAATATTAATACAAGAGGCTTTAATAGAAGTTTTCATGTTTTATCTTCTTGGTTAATGATTATTTTTCTTATGTTCAACTTTCATTCAATCTTTGCATCTCCTTCACATAACAAATTTCAATGTTAAATTGTTCATGTTGTTTGCTATTTACAATACACATTAATGATTTAAAATCTCTATTTATTTAATCACATATATTTTATTTCTTTGTTATCATTTTCTCTTCTTTATTTATGTTTATCTTATTCCTTTTCCTCTCTATTAAAGATTATTTTATGTTCATAAAACAAACCCAAAAAAATAAATTTGAATTTGTATAACTGTAAATATTCATTTTTTTGCATTTTCATGTTTTTAATAAATGGAGTCTATCCTACAAGTAGAGGAGGGACTAATTATCCCATGTACTATTGACAAAAAATCCTTATTTTATATTCTTTACAAAATATTCCACCAACATTTTTTAGCACACACTATATGGCATGATTTTATACTTTTCATGCAACCAAAAAAAAATATTTTTAGTTTTATCCACATGACATGGCTTTATGTGATAATGTAGCGGAAAAGAACGTAGCAATAAAAATGTAGTATGATAAATATGTAGTATGAAAAAAAGATCATGAGGAGAAAACATAGAGAGAAAAAATGTAGCGGTATTGGTAATGTTGCAAAAATGTCGTGAAGAGCATAATTGGGCCATTTCAGTGATTATCACATTGTTTATTTATTGTCTAGTTCATTTTGGTTATAGTAATTAACATTTCATTATGGAAAAGTAATGCACCAAATTCACAGGCAAAATAATAGAGGAAAATGTGATTTTATGAGTTTGGACCTTTAGTTGAAAGTTGTGTTAGCACATCCTTTACTATGTTTTGTTTATACGATGTTTTATCCTCACTACATTTTTTCCTTACTAAATTGTATCCTCACTACATTTTTCATGCTACATTTTTAACCGTTACTTTTTTGTCTGCTTCTTTTTAGTAGGATGCCACATGACATAACTAAAGTTAAAGTACCTATCTACCAACTAAATCCTGATTGGGTGAAAGTTACTTAGGATCTTTGATCCTTTGTGTGGGATAACAAAACTAACCTCATTTGGTTTCAGAGAGTTATAACTACATTGGAATACGAGGAATATCATTCAGACCTTGCACAAAGAGAAATAACACTTTTCACAAGAATAATATATCCAAGAATATTCATTCAAAGAGCTATCTAGCGACCCCATGTGACAATACAACAATAGTTGTCTTTCACACTAGCTGAAAGAAGGTTTATTAGGTCTAGTAAGAAAGAAGGTAATTATGATCCTTTCTTTGATTTAAATTAAAAAATTGGTTTTAAAATTTAGTCTATAAAATTTCTCAAAATAGAAACTAATAAGAAATAAATATATAGGTATCCCTTTAAGCTCTGAAAAAAGACAACAAAAAAGTGGTATTGCAACAAGTTGGGCTCCTCTTTATTTTGAACAATTTTTCCTTTAAATATAAATTTTCAAAACATGGTTTTAGTACCTTGGAGTGTTTCCATAGGTCCAATTTCTCTTTGTGGACAACTTCATGATTTACCTAAATGGTCAAGAAAATTATTTCCTAAGTTTATTGGCAAAGGTAAACAACACCCAGATGAACAATTGTTTGCTTTCACTATTGTTTATGGTATTTTGAGTATCCAATATGAGGATGTGGAAATTATATTATTCATACATATTTTATCAATATCATTAGAATGGTTTTATCACCTCGCTAGTGGTTCCATTGATAGTTGGACTGTGATGAAAAACAAATTTGAAAATTGATTTAATCTAGAAGAAGATGCACATGTACTCATTTCTCAATCAACATAAACAAAAAAATAAGTCCATGAGATAATGAGATATTTTTTTGTGAATTTCAAAAAATTATTGAACGAAATTCTTGTCACAGCTAAGCCCATATTAGAAACCAAATATGTTTTTTCATAAACACATAATTAATTTAAATAGGATTTTTGTTAAGGAAAAATATATTTTCTAATTTGAGACAAGTTATAAAACTATCCATATATGTGGAGGATGGTTTAATTATGATTGGTAAATTGAAGGATTCTCTGAAGACAAGAAGATAAAATTCAAGTCATAGTTTAATTGATTAGTTACTCAAAAAATTGACTAATGGCATCACTACCTTGACCAATAAATTAATTTATACATCATTAACTCCTCCTTATCAAAATATTCTAAGAATGAATTTTTTACCTCATAACAATAATCATCCTTATTTACAAGCTCCACATAAAAAATTTCTATTGACAAACCTCCAGTTATAACCACACTTATCAATGAGTACTGGAAACAAAAAAATTATATGAATATGAAGAAGAAGCATTTGAGGCATAAAATTCAAGCTTTCAATAATTTTATATAGAAGAATTTAATGGAATATCCACTAACATGTACCTATACTATGGATTTAAAGAAGATGATTATGATGGCACAATTAGTGATATGAATGGTCAGTCTTTCCCCTTTTTTACTAGATCATAAAATCAAAAAGAAAAGGCTAAGAGTAACCACAAATATAAAAATTTAAATAAGGAGAAAGATAAGGCCAAATAAATTCCAAACATACCTCCTATAAAATTTATATTTCCTATAGGGTTTGCATTATCTAGTCAAGTAAAATACAAGAAGATTGAAACAAAGGTAAGTAACTCACCTCAAACCTTTGTTTCTATTGACTAAAAGACCAATTTTTATCCCAAAAATAATGTTTGTATGTCCCAAGTGATTGTAATTATATAAACCTTATCTTCTACTAGTCTTCATGCTTTTGACATTACTAACCATATGAATAAGTCTAAAATCCAAATGTTTCAAGTACAATACTTAAAGTTTAATCCAAATCAATTAGATAGGCTAGTTAAATGTATCAAAGGTTGAAAATATAATACTAGTAAACCTTCATACAAAGGAATTATTTCCACACCCCCTAATTCAAACCATCAAAACTCCATGTCTACTTCCATTTCAAATATAGGTAAGCTTGAACCCTTTTACATCTCCCTCTTTATCAAAGGCTACAAAGTTAGTAGTTGTATCATTAACATTGAATCTTTGGATAATGTAATGCCCTCAAAAGTGCCTCATGAAATAGGTGATGCAGATATTATGCCTAAAACCTCCATTTTCATACACCTGACTATGATTCTTGCATTAAATTCCTTCATTCATCTCTGATTTGATTCCTTGCCATAGGTACCTTGCTTGTATTTTAGAATCACTTGATCATTCTTCACTACACTAGGTTCATAAGCTTTTTAACGAGCATATAGTCCTCCTTGTTCTTGAAGACATATCATCCATAATATCTATCATATTTCTCTACACTCTCTCACCTCATTATTACATATGTCATCATTTCATAGAAAAATTCAAAAACTTCACTTTTCATTCTTTTACAAACTAGTCCATTCTCATGTAGCTTATTAGGCATAAAAGCCTAAAACATGGATACAAGTTTATTGTCTTCTCAGTAGGTCTCATATGAACTTTAACCTATATATTAAAACCTCCATATATGTCTAAATACAATACTTAATCCTCAAGTTATAACTCTTAGCCAAACTACTCTTTCTCTCTTTAAGACCTCTTTCCTTGTAACCCTCTTTTATGACAAACCTAGAATTTAGGAATAATATAAAATCTTTCCAAAAAAAGTAAGACATTTTTTGAATACCCATTATTTTATTTATGGTTCACCTAAAATATCAAGTCTCAACCCTCAATAGAAGTACACTTTTTTTCACATCCCCTTGCTAATTAGGTCTCTTTGAGCCTAGTTTAATGCCACAGACTTGGGGACCATACTATATGATACTCTACCAATTTATATCCTAAAAAAAATAATTTATTACACATTAAAATACATAATATTCTAAATTTTTGGAAACTTGGCTAGATGGAACAAAAGTTATTCAAGATTCCATTTTCAAACCCTAGGTCTAGTGTTGATAGGGCAACAAACACTATAAATTGCATAATTTGAGTTTTATGAAATTTAATAATCTCAATCCACTTTAAAAATTTATTTTTTTACCTATTTATACTTTTTAAATGGTTATATGTTCATGTAAAATCATAAAATGCTCCCAACAAGCAAATTTCAAAATTATAGTTACTTTTACTAAGACTGTGTGTGAAAGTTGTTTGACTCTTGTACTCCTATATGGGTTTATAAACATTAAAAGGGATTTAAAAAATAAATAAATAAAATATATTATTTTTAAGGTTCCAAAAATTAAAATATCACTCAAACAACCATCATACTTACCTCTTATGCTAGACATACTTGACTATATTAACACATAATTCCTCCTTTATGGACATGGTTGTAAGTTATCACCTTGTGTTTTGAGTAATGATCACAAGAGATATAAATAATCATGCATAAAAATATTAAAATATAAATTAAATTCATTTAAATCACAAAAATAAAAAATGGATCTTCAAAACCATTTCTTTATTTAATTCTCTCTACATACGCATTAGCTATGTATAGAATTTTAAGCAATGGAAGTAGAGTTCTTCACATTTTAATATTTTATTCACTCCAAATTTATATTATATGACTCTTTAAAACCTTATTAATCTATAATAATCTCCTAAAAAACACATACCAACACTTACAATCATATCTCTCTTCTATAACACTCAAACATGCAAAGTAACTCTCTCTTTTTGGCCAACCTTGCGTTGAATGGTAGTTACAATTCTTGTTTCTTGATTTTTAATTATGGGAAAATTTAATAAATTTAAACACTATATAATAATTTATAGGATCCATATAAACATTTACTACCCTTTATATTCCTCACATGACCCAAAACATCACTCTAGGCCTAGTCTTGAAATTTAAAATTTAAAATTATGCATTTTGGTGGGAAAATAAAAAATGCCTAGAAAAACATAACCTCAATGGATAATAATGACTTAAATTCATCCTATGGGACCCTATATGACCCCTAAAACCCACAAAATACCAAAATTTATCATATGAAACTTTTTAAACACATTTATCTACTTTGCATCTTGTGATTCTCTACATCATACTCCCTAAGTGGGAAAAGTTTGAGATCTTGCTCAAATGCATTTATTTCAGATTCTTAATTGATTTAAAATTATTTCTCATATTATCTTCTAATCTCCTCTTAATTTTTCTCCTCTTTTATTTCTCCTTTATTCCCAGCTGGTGTCTTTGTCTTCTAGCCTTGTTTTGCTTCTTTTCTAACTCATTCTCTACCTCCATGAAGTATATGAACTACTAAAACTCTTTGTCCACCTTATATTTTATTTCCTCCATATCATAATTATATTCATCATGTTCTACCTCAAATATCTAGTTTTCATTATTCACTCTTACTCTTAATCTATAGCTTTCTTATTCATTGGTCATGCTTTGTTCAAGCACTCCTTCCTGGTATTGCTTCTTAACCATGTTTTTTACTTCATCCTCATGATATAATGGCTACTTGTATATATGTTCTTATTTCATCCTTCTCAAAATCTTCTTGATATCTTCTTTGGCTTCCTCTTCATGACACTCCACCATCTCATGGTGTGTCTTCTCATAGCCTTTTTACTCATCATGAAATGACAACTCATTGACCAATTCATATTATACATGACACTACACTTATTGGAAATTTATCGTCTTGATATCCTCGTGATAAAAAAAAATCCTTAAATATTATATTTCCTATTTAATATGTCAACTTCTTACCTTACATGGATTGACTCTCTTTATTTCATCTCCATACATGCACCATCATGATTACTACCTATCAAATGACATTCATGAGACTCATTAGTCTCTTCAAGGACCTCATTATTATTTCCACTCTCTCTTTCTTTTATTTTCTTCTTCAAAACCTCTCTAGGCTTCTCTCTCATCTTATTAAGTTCTTTAACTTGTCCTCTCTTTTCTTTAGTTAAAACATTAGCTTCCAATACTTATTATTTAACCAACTCAAATGACTTCATACTCAGCTTACCTGGGCTTGCCACTTTATTTGGTTCACCTTGCACTAATGCTTGTTCACCTTTTTTGCTGAAATTCATTATTTTTTTAAATTTTTTTTTCCCCTTATATAACCTAAAATTTCACCTCCTTGAAGTGTTTTTATGGGTATCATGCTTCTTGACTTTGAAATTTTCTTTTCTTCATCTTAAAATTCTACCTCTAGTTTCTCTAGGACAACTCCTTCATTCACTTCACTTTGACTAAGGAACTCTAACAGATCATCTTTAGCCTCATGCATCAATTCTCTCCATCTCAACTCTTATTCTTCCTTGTGTTCTTTCATACATTGTACCATCACTTGTATTTTTTTTCCATATCCATCTTGTGTTAAGGTATACACTCTCTCATTCTACAAATTAGCTTATATACCCATCAATATGTCTCTCTTGATCCCCCATTGACTTGTGCACATTACTCATCTCTTCACCTACTATTCTACAATAGAATTTTTCTTTTTCTCAATCATTTATGGCATGATCCAAATCTACCCTTTTTGCCTGTAATTTATCCCAACTTTCATATATAAATATTTTATATTGTTGCTAACCTAAAAGCTCTCTTTTAATTACAAACTCTTGTTCAAATTGTTCTTTGATTATTTCATGCAATGAAAATTTAAATTTCTGATTTTCATACCTCTTAAATTCATCCTCTTGATTAATTTCTATCTCTTTTATGCCTTCAATGAGGCATCCCTCTTCTTGAATATTTCCTTCTCCAAGCATCTCTCTTCTTTCAGGGTAACACACCACTATACCTCTATACATGGCTACCCAATCAACTTCTTCTTCATAAGCATGTTTTTCATGCTTAACTTACCTCATGCTTTCAAGTTTTATTTCCTCAACATGGACTTCTTATTTCTTTAACTTTTTACCTACATATACACATGGCAAGAAATAATTAATTTTAAAAGCTTGAGGCTTGCTTGTCTCCATCTTCTCTATCTTAGGTTTATTTGCCTTTATGACTATATTTTTCTCCTTAAGGTGATGCCAACCTTCCTCTTGTCTACCAAATTATTCATCCCTCATGAACTTATTCATTTCCTCCTTGAGTTTCATACATATCAATCTCTTTTACATCTCATGGTCTCTCATGACCATGTTTTTTCTTCTCTCTTTGAGTAGCCTTATAGGTCACTTAACTCTCTTATTCTTCATTACCCATCCATACCATTGGATTTCCTATTTTTGAATGAGCTCCACTAGGAGATTTATCCTCACTAACCTTTTATCTATCTCAATCATCTCCTCTTCAAAATCTAACCGCTTTCTCTTTGGGTATTCCTTCTTCTTTCTCTTATTGTGGTACTCTAATTCATCCAAGCCCCTCTTCTCCTTTGCCTTCTCTATCTTCATCTTCTCACAAGCAAGTCTTTTTCACATTGACTTGGTGTCTCAACCTAGGTTGTCTACTTACCTAGTATATTAACACTCTTTTCCAAGTATTTTTCACCTTGTAACAACTCTCATTTGGAATCTATTTTATCTCTTTTGAGCTTATTATATCTCTCTTTTTAGGGATTCTCTACCATAAACTCTTTAACTTTACTCTTTAAACCTTCATTAACACCTTCTCATAGAGAGCTTTAATACTTTAAAAAACATAAACTATCCAAGAGTTTACCTACTCTGATACCACTTGATGTAGATATAATTACTACATCCTCCATTTTCATACACCTGACTCTATTTATTTTATTCCATTCCTTCATTTATCTTTGATCTAATTCCTTGCCACAATTACCTTGCTTGTATTTTGGACTCTTTATTTCTTTTCACTACATTAGGATCATAAGACTCTTTGTAAGCATATAGTCCTCCTTGATATTTTATACATATCATCCATCATATCTATCATTATCATTTTAATTATATCACCTCCTCATTACATGAATCATCATTTCATACAATGATTCCAAAACTTCACTTTTTATTCTTTCACAAACTAGCTCCATCTCATGTAGCTTATTAGGCCTAAAAGCCTAAAAGATGGATATAAGATTATTATATTCTAAAATAGGTCTCATATGTCCTTTCACCTACATATTAAAACCTCCATACATTTCCAAACACAATACTCAATCCTCAATTTATAAACCTCAACCAAACTACTCTTTCTCTCTTTAAGACCTCTTTCCTTATAACCCTCTTTTACAATAAACCTAGTAGTTGTAAACAATAAAAAAAACTTCCAAACAAAATAATACATGTTTTGAAATAAATTATTATCTTTTTTATTCACCTAAAATCTTAAGTCTCAGCCCTAGTGGAAGTACAATTTCTTTCACACCTTCTTACTAGTTAAGTCTATTTAGACTTAGTTTAATGCCACAGACTCGGGGACCATAATATATGGTACTTTAATAAATTATAACCTAAAAAATATTTTATTACACATGAAAATACATAATATTAAAAAATTTCATAAATTTTGTATGGATGTAACAAAATCTATTCAAGATTCCATTTTCAAACCCTAAGTCTAGTGTTGACAAGGCAACAAGCACTAGAAATTACATAATTTGAGTTTTATGAACTTTAATAATCTAATTACACTTAAAAAAAAATTAATTCCTTATACTTATCCATTGGTTATATGTTTATTGACAATCATAAAACTCTCCCAACAAGTAAATTTCAGAATTCTAGTTACTTTTGTTAGGACTGTGTGTGAAATTTATTTGACTTTTACACTCCTATATGGGTTTATATGCCTTCAAAGGTATTTACAAACATCAATAAAAACCACTCCAATATTTTTAAATTTAAAAAAAAAAGAAATATAAATCAAACAACCATCATAATTATGTCTTATTCTAGACATGCTTGACTATCTTAACACATAATTCCTCCTTTATGGTTAGGGTTGTAAGTTGTCACCTTATGTTTTGAGTAATGATCATAAGAGATCAAAATAATCATGCATAAAAATAATAAAATAACAATTACATTCATTTAAATCATGGAAAATAAATAGTGGATCTTTAAATCCATTTCTTTATTCAATTTTCTCCACATACACACTGGATATGTATAAATGATTCAACAATGCAGGTAGAGTTATTCACTTTTTCATATTTTATTCCCTCCACCTCTATATTATACACCTATATCCAACCATATTAATATTTAATACTCTCCTATATCACACATACCAATAATTACATGCACATATCTCTTTTATAACACTCAAACATTTAAAGTAACTCTCTCTTTTTGGCCAACTTCATGTTGAATGGCAGTTACACTTATTATTTCTTGATTTTTCATTATTATTTTTCATGATAGGCACATTAAAAGCATTTACACACAGTCTATAATACTTTATAGTATCCATATAAAAATTTATCACCCTTTATATTCTTCATAAGACCCAAAACATTACTCAATGCTTAGTCTTAAAATTCAAAATTTCAAATTATGCGTTTTGATGGGAAAATAAAAAAGGCCTAGAAACACATAACCTTAATGACTCCTAATGACTTAAATGCATCCTAAGGGACCCTATAATACCCATAACACCCACAAAAGACCACAAATGGTCATATGAAACTTCTTAAACACATTTACATATTTTCCACCTTAGGATGCTCTGTATCACTAGGTCTTACATGCACTCTAACCATTGGTCATTATTATTCAGTAGATAAAAATAAAATACCATTGGTCAAAAGAATCAAATATTCTCAAGTAACATTAACATATTTTACATATAAAATAATTTGAATGACTTTTTTTTTTTGCTAACATTCCCTCTACCTATGGAAATTTTTTAGGGAGAAACTTTTGTAAGGAAGAGGATGGATACATTCAAATGGATATATCTCACACTATAATAAAAATTAAAAGAGTCAAAAAAAGGATAGAACCATAATTGAAGACTAAATTAACTATATAAAAATTAGATGATCCTCATGTTGATATCTTATACGAGAATGTAGGTTGAGGAAATGATATAATGATGTGTAAAGATGAGACAAATATCTTAGAACTAATAAAAATAAATTCAAATAATAATTAGACTTTGGATTTTCATCATAGCTGCTCTTTTGTAGTTTTAGGTAATAGAGTGGTGATCATATCACCAAAGGAATAAGCATTTCCATTTCCATACAAGTTTCAATTTCAAATACTAATAACACAATTGAGTATGAAGCATTGCTTTTGGGCCTAAAGATAGTTAAATAAATGGGAATCAAGCAATTAAGATCACAAGGTAATTTTGACCTAATTTTAAAATAAATCAAATATCAATTTCAAGGAACAATGATCATTTGAGGCACTACATAATTAGAGTTCAAGACTAAATAGATAATTTTGAAACCTTCTCTATTAATGTAGTTTCAAGGGATAAAAATGAAAAATCAAATGCTTTGGAAATCTCCACTTCACTAATGATTCCTCATTATAATTTTGGCATGGAAAAGTATACCATTTAAATTGTGTCCAACCAAATGTTCCTAATAATTCTAAAAATTTGAAAAGTTTTCATCGAAGACTAGCAGATTATTATGTTTCTTAAAAATATGGATAACTTATGTAACATTTATTTTAAAAGAGCGACTTAGCTTATAGGGAATCCATTTCTCAAACCAATTAATAATGAATTTACATTGAATATCATGAATATGTCATGATTTAGTTAAAAGGAAACAAGATTCCCAGATGCCTTGTATTTCTTGAGGAGCTCTTTGATAAACATGATGGTTTATCAAGAAAAATATTCAAAGTGATTCTTTTAGATCAACAAATCATGAGAATATAAACAATGGTTTTGAGGAACAACCTATATTGGTAAACATTAACAAGTGTTGTTCTCCTAAGGAATGTAAGAGGTTTGTCTAATTGCTCAAAAATTACATAGACATTCTTGCATATTCATATTTTAATTTGAAATTATTTCTTCCTAAAGAGATACAATGCACCATTCTTCTTAGGTTAGATGTGAATCATTATAAAATAAAAATAAAGACATTATAACTTAAAAATACTTAGGACTATTTTTGAAGAGGTTAAAAAAATACTAAATATGAGAATCATTTTCCCCAATCATCATTCCTCATGGGTCACAAACATTGTGTTAGTAGGCAAAAAATAACGGTGAGATAATAATTTGTGTTGATTTTAAAAATTTGAATCAAGCATATATTAAGGAAAATTATCTATTTCCCATCATGTATCATCTGATATAAGCTATCACAGGATCTGAGATGCTATCAATGCTTGATGGTTTCTCAAGGTATAATCAGATTGAAGTTTTAAAAGAATATCAACATAAAACTACATTCAAAACCCCATGGAGTGTTTTTTATTATAGAATAATTCCATTTAGTCTTATCAATGTAGGATACATTTTTTAAATAGCAATGGATATGGATTTACATGAATTGAAGACCAAGACAATAATAGTGTATCTTGATAATCTTATAGTCTTTTCCAAAAAGTGAGAAGATCATTATGAACATTTGGAGAAAGTATTTAGATATGTGAACTCCATGTTATTTATTTATATCCCAAAAATTATATTTTTTGGGTCATAGATGGAAAACTAATTGGCCACACAATGTCTAAGGAAGACACCAAAATTGAACTAGAAAGAGTTGAGGCTATTCAAAAATTGTCTTTCCCAAAAAGAAAACATGGTATCCATTCTTTTTTGGCAAAGTGAACTTATTGAAATGTTTTGTGCCTAATTTTTTAGGATTAACAACATAAATAAATGATATTATTAAATTAAATACTTATTTTAAATGGAGTAATAATGGAAAAAATTATTTTGAATAAATTAAATTTTATTACCCAAGCACCAATTCTTGTGTGACTATATTTTAAGAAAGATTTCATCATTTATTTATATTCATAAAAACACACTTTTTCATCCATGCTAGTTCAGATGAATGAGGATGTATTTGAATCTCCCTTTTCCTTCATGAGTTTTGGTCTCAATAATCATGAGCTCAAGGATCCATCTATTGAAAAACATGTTAATGTAGTAGTCAAGTCTATGAAACAATTTAGGTATTACATTTGAACTCACACTCTATGGTAATGGTATTGGACATAGTTGTTAAATATGTCTTGAATGAGAAAGAAATTGGTTTGACGAGAGGAAATTGGATAGATTAAATATAATAATACTATCTTGATACCAAGCCAACCAAACCCATATGAGGATGTGGTTTATGTTCCAAAAAATATAATAATACTATCTTGATACCAAGCCAACCAAACCCATATGAGGATGTGGTTTATGTTAGCTTATAGCAAAAAATGAATCAAGTAATGAAGATCATAATAAATCACAATAAAAAGATATCCTCGAAGAGTTACCTCTTGGTATGTTCATTATTTCTAGTGATGAGTGGTCTTAAAATGTATCATAATTTCTCACATATCACTTCAATATGAAATAAAATAGAATAATTAAGCTCAAAGTTTACAAATATGTAATATGTGATAATACTCTCTTCAAAATATGTCATGATAGTTTCTTATTAAGATGTGTTATTAAAGAACAACAAAATAGGTTGATGGAAGCATTTCATACCCAATCATGTGGTGCCCATTTTTATTCTCAAATTACAACACACAATATTTTGAGATCCCATTTTTATCAGGCCACATTTTTAAAAGATGCTCAAGAATGGGTTTTAAAGTGTAAAGCTTGTCAGTAATTCTTTGGGAGACCAAAATTTGTTGCACTACTCATGAAACAAGTTGTGATTAAAGAAAACTTTTAACATTGGGATTTATATTTTATTTTATACTCAATCCACACTCTAATTCTATCCAAATTGATGTTATAACTATAATATATTAATTCATGAAGTGGGTTGAAGCCATTTTGACCAAACAAACCACTTCTTAAGTGGTACACAATTTTACCAAAGAGAAAAGTTTTATCAAGTATGGTATTCCATAGAATATATGGAATATATCTATCTCATTGATCATGTTATTATCTTTAAGGGAATTTTAAAGAAGAATCAAACATAAAGAACATTATCACTATCATTGAAAATTTAGTTGACAAGAATCAACAAAAGTGGCATAATAAGTTGTATGATGCATTGTGGGTTGATCATATCACTCCAAAAAGAGATATTATAATGTCTCTTTTCTAGTATTTATATGGTGTTGATTTTATACTGACAAACTAAATGGAGTTACCAATACTTCAACTACATAAAATAGTTTAAGATGAAAGATTTGAAAAATATTTAGACAAAAGAATAATTTGTTTGAACAAGTTGGAAGAAAAGAGAATAAAAATTTTTGGTAGGATTTATAAATACCAAATAAAATAAAATAAATTATAAGAAGGCCAAACTTATATTTTTTTACATTGATGATCTTGTTCTTATTTGAGATAAAATAATGGAACTAAAAAGAATCCATGGAAAGTTTCATTCTTTATGGATAAGTCTTTTCAATATCCAACACTTTTGGAGAGACAACTTGTACTAATTATCTTATCAATATGGCATGCATTTTCCATTACCTTAGTATGGGCAATACTTGAAATCCTATTATTAGTGAAGGTAATTTGTCCCCTATATGAACATAGGTGAATTAGGATTTTGGTTGTGTTTCCTTTCCTATTGTGTTTTTTCATGTCCTTTGTCATGTTTATTATTTACTCTTTATGTCTTTTTGTTCTTCCTTATTTTTAAAAATATCTAATATAAAATTTTAACTCAGTTTCCCAATGTATAAAGTATTTATCTTTGAATCTATAAATTCTAAAGTTATTTATTGATCTTTATAGATCAACTCCCTGATCAAACAAAGTTGTTATCATTTAAAATGAGCTCTATGAAACCTCCAAATTTTGACATCATTGTGTAGACCAAATTGAAGAAAGAAATTTTCTTTAATTATAATTGGTGAAAATTCAAAATCTACTTTGATTTATAAAACTTTAAAATTTTCATAAACTTTGGGAAGTTTATTAAGTTCTGCAAAAGTTTGACGTGATTTAAAGCCTAAAAACTCTAAATATTATGATGTTTTGGTCAAGTCATTGTTTGGTTTATATCCTTTAGATATATTCAAGGTTTCGAGGAAAATGGGGAAGTTACTTAGGTACCCTTTGTACTTGATAACCCTTATTATCTTGACACCACAAAAAATTTAATATAATGTTCATATGTTTTGGTATTTTAGATAATCAAAGACAATACCCTCAATATCCTAAATGTCCCAAATAACCCAAATGTCTCGATATTCCTGAAACCCTGAATCACCAAAAACTTGGCAAAACATTTTAAAATATTAAAAAGTTTATGAAAAATCAACATCAGTGTTTCAAAAGTCTAGTTGATATAGGATGCATATTTTTGGAAACATAAATAATTGAAAAGCTATAAAATAAAGTTTGAAGTTCCATTTGCACATGAAAAATTTGAATTATTCTACTAGTGTGACTGATAACATTCAATACTTCAAACTCTCAGAATTGTGCTCAACTTCCACTAATATCACTCCTTACAAGTTTGGTTATTATTTTCATTTTATTTCCACTTTTTTCATTCATCCCCTTCATTTTTTATAACATATTTTTTTTCTTGTGTTGATACTTTTCCATTCTCCTTCATTTTCCTCCTTTCTCACCATTTTTATCCCATCCCTTCTTATTAGCTTGTGGGTTTGCATCCCTTGAGGAAATTAAAACCTTGCTCATAAGTTTTAAAAATTTCTTGTGAGTATATACATTTTGGGGGTTTGAGGTGCCATGAGTACTCAAACATACTCCTCAAAAGGTCTTAGAGATAATTTTCAACACTTTAATGACCATTGTGATCCAGACCTCTTTCTCACATAAACATTTATTTCCTTATAATATTCACATCATTAAATTAAAATTGCTAGCGAAGACTTGCTTGGGCATATCCTACTCAACCAAAATGAAATTTAAATTCATAGTTACTAACTAATTTCCATTCTTTAAAAAAAAAAATTATGAAATCATAGACAACAAGATAAGGCATGTAGATATTCAATAATTTTTAGAGAGTGTGGTAGATGGAAAAATAAATGTACTAATTAAATACATTTTTTATATTGGGATTTCACATGCAACCAATTTTCCTACATCTTTCCAATATGATAATTTGTTCATGACCTATGCCAAGTACTATGACCCAAATAAAACAAGATCAAATCTGTCAATGATATATTAATAGCCAAGCTTGGAAACCAATCAATCAATGCAAAATTTGGAATCCATACTCATGAAGAAATAGTAGACATAAATATAAATATTCTATTCAAATAATGGAATAAAAACAATGATAAATTTTTGAACATGATCACTCAAACTTTTCTTAAAAAAAAAAAAGAGGGCCATACAAACTTCCAAAGGTCCTAACTAGGGGTTTATTCTGAGAAGAATTATCTGATGACATAAATCTATTAAATATAGTTATGGGTAATTTAGACAATTAATTTTTATTTGAATAAAAATGTACATCTCTACATAATTTTTGCTGTGTGGAAAAATAATTCATTGATTAGGGAGAGGTAATTAGTGAAAAATTGCATGATTAGTTGACAGGGTTTGAGTCAACCCAATCATTATATATGACTTCATACTTGGTATATTATATATTTTTAATTTTAAATAGTGTCCATGATTAAATATGGAAGGAAAAGATTTCCTAAAAAATATAATATATGATAAATTTCCACAACTCACTCATGATTAAGTTAAAAACCATTTTAGAAGAGTGAATGATTCATTCACTATGTTGTTGAGAACTCTAGAATGAAACACAGCTACTCAAATATCAAATGAATATGTTACCTTGATAAATAAGTATGGAAGTTGTTTTATCCAAACTCTTAGACTCGCATATAATAGATTTGAATGGTTTATAGATCTCTGTATAAATTGTGAAGATATGCAAGTAATAAAATCATTCTAATTAAGCTTTTTAGGAAATTAAGTTAGGTTGACAAAAATTTCAATGAGAAGCATGTAGGAAGAATTTCCTTTCCTATTGGGTCGAGTAATTAAATATGTAAATCATCTTAGGATGCCTCTAATGTACCAAAATCAATGATTTAATTTTGAATGATATTTAATATAAAAATATTCCCCTTTGATAGTAAAAATTTTGTGAATAATAATCTCAACCTTGGTTTCAATTATCCGCATGTTCCAAAAATTGAAGACTGAATGAATTTTAGGTCACAAAAAGAAACTATTGAAGGATGGCATTGGAATAAATGAAAGCATTCATATTAAAATGGGTGACTCAAGTGATTATAAATGATTCATAAGACATGTTTGATCCTCTATTTGATAAAGTGAATTTTTAACCTCTTCCACTTATTGATTGGTCAATCAGAGAATCTTTTGATTTTAATTAGTGCACTAAATTTGTTTTAGAAAGATCAAGGGCCTAGTTTGAAAATAAATTGGCACAATACATTTTTATGGGAAGTTCATAAGATATTGGATCTTTATAAATAAAAAAAAATCAAAATCAATTTATAGTACTCAATAATTTGGCACTAAAGTGTATACAAAAATTATTTGGCCAATTAAAGCAAAAAGTGGCAGAAATGATGAATATCCTAATAAGGAGTTTTCAAAACAAAAATGTGCAGATGTAGCTAACAAGTAACTTGAAATATTATCATAAAGAGGCTTAAAAATACTTCATTTTATTTAGGTGAGGCTCCATCCTCAAAATAATCAGATCCTTCATTGATAATTGATAACACAACACAACAATTCCTTGCTTTTAGCCCACATTTGTCACAAGGCCCTATCGCATATTATTTTTGATTAGTGAAAACACCCCTTGTGTATTATATAATTCCATTGCAATTTCCTCTTATCTCTTCTAAAAACTCATCTAAATCACCTCTTGTATCTCATGTTGCTCCTACAAAAATGTCTTTTACTTATTTATTGTACCTCCACATCCTCCTCCATCTCCACCTCATTTTTCACCTCCTCCCCCATATCCTGATGTGGAGAAAAAGGTCACTATTAATTTTCATGAGGTTTTATGACATTATTCATTGATGGGTGTCATTATATTATATATGTTGACATTATTCATTGATGAGGTGTCACAAACACTATTTATGATGACACTATTCATTGATGAAGTGTTACCAAAATTGTTCATACATCCTAGGTGGCATGGTGTGCCATATTCCTTGAAAGAACATGTTGGGACTTGATTTTGACTATAATTATGGAAATATGGCATAATTACATGTTAGAAATAATGATAGTGGGTTTGACCTTTGTTAAAAGAAGATCCAATAACTTTTGGGTGCACATGTAAGTGGGCTTAACCTTTGTCAAAAGGAAATCCACTAAATTTTGGATGCACATGTTGAGTGGGAGACAAATTTTAGTTTCATGAATTGGTGGGATGTAAAATAAAATGGAGCACATGGTGGAGCAACTTTTAATATTGATGAATAGTCCCTCCATGTGGAAGAGGGGAATTTGTGGGCTTCATTTGTGTTTTCTCTATCATTTCTTCATGTTTGTAATTTTGTAAATGGATTGAAATCCTTGTCCATTCTAGGCTATATTTTTTAAAGAGTGTAAGATTAGTTGTATGATTTGAAAATCCTCCTTAGCATAATGTGGCCAATTTTTATGTAATGTGGAGTGTTAATCTTTTTGAAGTTTTATGCAACAATTATATGATTATGACTTATGGTTTGTTGTGGATTGATTTAATAGAATCAATCTATATTTGTTGAATCTTGAAGTTGTGTTCACATCAAGTGGTATCAATGCAAGTTTGATTCTTATGGAGAGTTTGTTTTAGGTGAAATATATGGTAAATAAGAATGGAAGAGTACCACCTAAGGAAAACTTGGAGAATATGTTGAAGAATATGAAATTAAAACTAAAGTTGATGAAGGGAGTCCAAGTAAAACTATAGATGATTAAGGGGAGACATTAGATTCCCTACATGCAAAAGTGGATTTATTAGAGAGATAACAAGCCACATGGGAGAATGAAGAAGGCAACCATGTAGAGTTGAATGAGAGTAAGGATTTCAGTCGTGAAGAGTTATAGTTGAGTGAAGAAGGCAACCATATAGAGTTTCAAGCTTCTTTGGAAGAAGTAATGGATGACAAGGTTGTGCAAGTGAATACATAAGAAGATATTTTGGTGGATTTTTATCCATGTGTAGGGGATAAAAATAAAGGTATAGATGAGGATAAGATAACCTTAGAGGTTCCTCGTATAGAGTTGTTAAGAGTCCATTGTGAGAGTGTAAAGCATGAGAAGCATGCTAACATTGAATAGGATTTGAAGGTTTCCATGAAGGAAATAATAGAAGTGGTTAAAGTACAAGTAAATTCACTTGAGGAGAGCATGGTTATATACAATCCATATGTGAAAGAAGAATATCATATGAAGAATAATGAGGAGAGCAAAATCATGAATATTGTTGAGAATGGGCTTTTGGGATTCCATCATGTGGAAGAAATCTGTGAGAATATTGTGAGTAGTAGAGAGGATTTTGATAGCATTCCTTTAGATCATGATGAAGTGGTGGGTGTGATTAAGGGAATGCTTATTTTCCTTGATGTGTTTATCCAATTTTTTTGTTAATTATTTAATTGTGATGAGATTAAAGAAGATATATAATATTGGATCCATGAAAGAGCAACTTTAAATGGTGATATGTGATGGTGTGGGTGATATAATAGACGGTTAGACAATGTGTGAAGAAATACAAGAGGGATTCAGGATGAGGTGTTCAATTTGTGATGGGTTTGAGCCCACATGGGAGGATGAGATGCATGATAGATCATCTTGGTGGAGGTGGATGCTTCATGGTGGGTGCAATCACACAAAGAAGGGAATTTGTGGTGGGTGAAATCCCATAATGAGAGAAAGGAGGAAAAATATCAAATAGGAGCTAGAAATGAGGGAGAAAGGGGAACAAATATTTTTTTGATTGGTATGTTGGAAGGGTATGCCATGGTCATTACTCCTTGTGGTAAAAAGAGTGGTTCTATCACTTACTCCATCCATATGAGTAGGAGTTCACATTATAAAACTTTTGGTGTCTAATATAGGAGAATTGCAGGGTTCGTGAAATCTTGAAACAACCAAAAATAGAGTGGTGTTCATGTTCAAGTAAGCCTATAGTGTTTGGAGAATAATTAGAGAAGCTCATATGATCTATGTTATTATCAATTAGAGGATAATAGTGTGGATAAAAAGGTCACTATTCATGCTCATGAGGTGGTAGGACACTATTCATTAATAAGGTCTCACAATACTATTCATGCTAACACTATTTACTAATGAGGTGTCATAAACACTATTCATGTTAACACTATTCACTGATGAGTTGTGACCAACATTATTCATACATCCTAGGTGGCATGGGGCATCATATTCCTCCAAGTCACATGTGGGGACTTGATTTTTACTATCATTATGTAATTTTGGTGCAATTCCATGTGGGAACTGATGATAGTGGGTTTGACCTTTGTCCAAAAGAGATCCACTAACTTTTAGATTCACATGTATGTGGGCTTGATCTTTGTCAAAAGGAAATCCACTAAATTTTGGATGCACATGTAGAGTGGGAGACAAATTTTAGTTTCACAAATTGGTGGGGTGAAAACTAAAGTGGAGCACATGGTGGAGTCACTTTTCCTATTGATGAATGGTCCCTTTAAGTGGAGGAGGGAAATTTATGGGCTTCATTTGTGTTTTCTCTCATGCATTCATGTTTTTAATTCTATAAATGGATTGAGATCCTTATCCATTGTAGGCTAGATTTCTTGAAGAGTGTAAGATTAGCTATAATCTTTGAAGAGCCTCCTTGACACAATGTGGCCAAGTTTAGTGTAATATAGAGTGTTAATCTTGTTTAAAATTTATACAACAAGTCTATTATTATGAATTTTGGTTTGTTGAGGATTGATTTAATAGAATTAGGTTATACATGTTGAATCTTGAAGTTATGTTCACATCAAATGGTATCAGTGCAAGTTTGAGTCCTATGGAGAGTTTGTTATAGGTGAAATATATGGTAAATAAGAATGGAAGAGTAAAACCAAATGAAGACTTGGAGAATATGTTGAATAATATGCAAGCACAATTGAATTTGATGATGGGAGTCCAAGTAAAACTATAAATGGTGAAGGATGCATATGAAGAGTTTGAAATTGAAGAAAAAGAAGATATGTGGGAGACATTATATTCCCTACATGCACAAGTGGATTTCTTAGAGAGACAAGTAGCCACATGTAATAATGAAGAATGCAACCATGTAGAGTTTCATGAGATTAAGGATTTCAGCTGTGAAAAGTTACAAGTGAATGAAGAAGGCAACCATATAGAGTTACAAGATTCTTTGGAAGAAGCAATAGATGACAAGATTGTGAAAGAAAATGCACAAGAGGATACTTTAGTGGAGTTTTATCCATGTTTAGGGGTTGAAAACAAAGGTATAGATGAGGATAAGATAGTCTTAGAAATGCTTGATATGGAGCTATTAAGAGTCCATTATGAGAGTGGAAAGCATGAGAAGCATGCTAGCATTGAAGAGGAGTTGAAGGTTTCCATCAAAGAAATAATAGAAGTGGTTAAAGTGAAAGTAAACTCACTTGAGGAGAGCATGGTTGTAGACCATCCATATGTGGAAGAAGAAAAACATATGAAGAATAATGAGGAGAGGAAAATCATGAAGATTGCTAAGAATGGGTTTTTGGGAGTCCATCTTATGGAAGAAATTTGTGAGAAGATTGTGAGCAGCAAAAATAAGTTTTACAACATGACCTTGGATCATGATGAATTAGTGTATGTGATTGAGGGAACTCTTATTTTCCCTGATGTGTTTATCCAAGTGTATTTTGATTATTCAGTTGTGATGAGATTAGGGATAGATAATATTACAGCCATGAAATAACAACTAAAAATGGTGATATGTGATGGTGTGGGTGATCTAATAGATGGTTGGACAATGTGTGAAGAAATCCAAGAGGAATTTATAATGAGGTGGTCATTTTGTGGTGGTTTTAATCCCATATAGGAGGATGAGATGTATGATATAACATCTTGGTGGAGGAGGATGATTCATGGTGCATGTAATCCCACAAAGGAAGAAATTCATGGTGCGTGTAATCCCATAAAGAGAGAGAGAGGAGAGGAGGAAAACCAACAAGTAAGAGTTAGAAATGGAGAAGAGAAAATGAGAATAGATAGTTGTTCTACTTGGTGTGTTGGAAGGGGATGTCATGTTCATTACTCTTTGTGACCAAAAGAGTGGTTTTACCACTTACTCCACCCCCACACACACAAGTCACATGTGGGGACTTGATTTTGACTCTCATTATGGAATTGGGTGCAATTTCATGTGAGAACTAATGATAGTGGGTTTGACCTTTGTCTAAAGGAGATCCACTAACTTTTAGATGCACATTTAAGTGGGATTGACCTTTGTCAAAATGATATCTAGAAATTTTTGGATGCACATGTGGAGTGGGAGATAAATTTGAGTGGCACATATTGGTGCGGTGAAAACTAAAGTGGAGCACATGGGGGAGAAACTTTTTCTATTAATGAATAGTCCATCCAAATAGAGGAGGATGAAATTGTGGGATTTATATGTGTTTTCTCTTTCATTCCTACATGCTTGTAAGTATATAAATGGATTGAGATCCTTGTCATTTTTAGGATATATTTATTGAATAGTGTAAGCTTAGTTGTAAGCTTTGAAGAGCTTCCTTGGCATAATGTGGCCAAGTTTTGTGTAATGTGGAGTGTTAAGCTTGTTGAAGCTTTATATAACAAGTCTATTATTATGACTTGTGGTTTGTTGAGGATTGATTTAATAGAATCAAGCTATATTTTTTGAATCTTGAATTTATGTTCACATCACATCCTCATATCTTCATAAATATATTTTTGAATCAAGGTAGTGTTCTAATGGATTCATTTCCATAATATATTATTATAGATGATATTGACAAGAGTGTTGCTACCAAAATTTGTAAATACAATAATTATGGAAGAGTGATTGAAAATTATGTCCAAAAACTTGTTATTTATGGAATTAAATTCATTGATGAAATAACAATATCATATGGACTTATAAAATATGATAAAACAAAGCTCTCACAATAAATAAAATGTTAAGTATGAAATATACTGAGAGAGGGGGTGAATCAGTATATTATATATCTTTTTACTTAATATGATTTATTTTCTTTAACCACTTAATCATAGATTCAATATATGCAATAAAACTAAAACAATAATTTTTACCACGAGAGAGAGAGAGAGAGAGAGAGAGAGAGAGAGAGAGAGAGAGAGAGAGAGAGAGAGAGAGAGAGAGAGAGAGAGAGAGAGAGAGAGAGAGAGAGAGAGAGAGAGAGAGAATTTTTATGTGAAAACCTAAAGTGGGGAAAACCATGTAGAACAATCTCAAGTATATGAATGAGCACCAACTCAAAATACAAAGTTTGCAAGCACCAACTTGCAAGAGTACCAACCCATTTGCCAAGCACCAACATAGTAACTATTTGTGAGCACCAACCCACATGAGCACTAACCCCTTGAAAATATTTGTGAGCACCAACCCACAAGAGCACCAACCCCTCTTGTGTGTAAAACACAACTATCTCTCAATGTTGTTTACTCAACAAATGATAGAACTCTACAATATCTCTTTCTTTTCTCTCTTTGAAAACAAATACAAACCATGCACTTTCTTACATATTTCAAATGGCTTCTTAAGCCTTGATTTATAGCTTTCCAAAATACCTTTGGCATTCACCCTTTGTGACTCTTCAATCCTCATGGAAAATGGTTCCAAACTTACATAAACCTTTGTATCCTTACATTTAAAAAGTCATATGGTGACCCTTCATAAGTAAATGCATCCTTTCCTCTTTTGTCTTTATCTTGGTGACTTTTCATATTCCTTAAATTGTCATTTCATAGAAAAATGTGCCATACCTCTTTTGTCTTCACATGGTGACTCTTGAAATTCTTCAAGATGACTCTTCATGAGAAAATGAATCCCATTCCTCTTTCATCTTTTACCCTGTGACTCTTTGGCTTCTCCATGGGCCCTCTTTTGACTTATATGCAACAAAAAATATATTCATTAATATTAAATAAATATTAACACACATTAGCCAAGATATGAATATTAAAAACACCATTAAATGCAATGGGGCTTTTATCACCAATAAGCTAGACCTTTAACATCAATGACAATATTTCCAAAAATCTCCCCCTTTGTCATTGATGGAAACCTCAAACTGAAACTGATAGATTTTAAAACCTACACATACTGTCATCTAAAAAACATAAAGTAACTCCTTCTTACTATAACAACTTGTACCTATTCCCTATACCTATTTCTACACCTATATCTGTACTTGTTATTCTCCCCCTTTGACATCAATGGTAAAAGGCCTACTTGGAGCTAATACTTAGCACCCCCTCAACTGATGCTGAATGCCAATGGTAGGAAGTAAAATAAATTACTCCCAAATTCTCTCATAGATACTTGAATGTGTCTTTTGGTAGTGCCTTTGTGAAAATATCTGCAATCTGCTCTATAGTGTTGATATATTCCATCTTAACCTATTGATATGTAACTTGCTCTCTCAAGAAGTGATATCTAATGGGAATATGTTTTGTTCTTGAATTTATTACTGGATTTTTCAAAATATTAATAGCACTTGTGTTGTCACAAAACATAGAAATAGGTTCATCATATTTTACCTTGATATATTCTAAAGTTTGTTTCATCCAAAGCACTTGAGTACAACATAAAACCACTATAATATATTCTACTTCAGTTGTACAAAGTGATACTGAATTTTGCTTTTTGCTTAGCCATGATACTAAGCTATCACCAAGAAAGAAAGATCTTCCACTTGTACTCTTTCTATCATCCAAGAACCTTACCCAATCTAAATATGTATAAGCAACCAAAGTGAAATCTCTGCCTGTGGGATATCATAATCCATAATCTAATGTCCTTTTGATATATCTAAGTATAGTCTTCATCAACTGAACATGACTATCTTTTAGAGATGACTGATATCTTGTAACCATACCTATTGTATGCATGATGTTTGACCATGATGTTGTTAAATATAAAAGACTACTAATCATAGATCTATACAAAGATTGATATGTAATAGGTGAATATTCATCCTTGCTCACCTTATTTCCTATACTCATTAGTGTGCCAACTGGTGCACAATCTTCAAAACCAAATTTATTCAACATTTCCTTACAATATTTACTTTGAGATATGAAAATTCTTTTATCTAACTAAAATATTTGCAATCCTAAGAAAAATGACAATTATCCAAGCATAGACATCTCAAATTCTTTTTTCATATTATCAAAAAATTGTTTTGTCATCTTTTCAATATTTCCTCCAAAAATGATGTCATCAACATATACCATAACAATAACTATTTTGATGTAGAGATTACTATCAACAAATCTTGTCTTGAAACCTTGATCATGTAGGTACTTATCAAGTCTTGCATACCAAGCTCTAAGAGCTTATTTCAATCCATACAATGCTTTCTTCAATCTGCATACATGGCTACTAATATTTTATAGAATAAATCCCTTAAGATACTCAATGTAGACCTCTTCTTCTAGATTCCCATTTAGAAAGGCAGATTTGATATCCATCTGAAACACTTTGAAAGTTTTAAGCACTGCATATGCAAGAAACATTCTAATAGCCTCTAACCTTTCCACTGGTGCAAAAGTTTCTTCAAAATATATTCCCTTAATCTAAGCATATCCTTTACATACTAATCTTGTATTATTTTTGGTCACTTCTCCATTTTCATTCAACTTATTTCTATAAACCCATTTTGTTCCTATCACATTGTGATCTTTTAGTGTAGACACTAATTCCAAAGTATCATTCTTTTCTATCTGATTTAATTCTTAATCCATAGCCTTAACCCAATGCTTATCTGTCTAGCTTTTGAAAAAGTTTTAGGTTGAATTTTGGATAGCAAAGAGAAATTAACTTGCTCATATTCACTTACCATCATTCTTCTAGTGTGAATTCTTTCATTTATGTCCCTGATGATGTCACTTTTATTATGATTTGTATGAACATATTTGGATGGAGTTTTGGTATCCTTTTTATCCTTCTCATCTTCATTTGATTATTCAAAATCTTCCTCTTTAATGATTTTAGGAATGTCTATTGGATCACTGATTCTTTGTGTTCCATCTTCTTCTATTCTGACACTTGCGCTTTCAACAATTTTCTTGGTTCTTTTGTTATACCATTTATAAGCTTTAATTTTTCAAGAATAACCAAGAAATATACCTTCATCTACTCTAACTTCAAACTTACCAAGTTTTTCATTAGTTCTCTTTATGAAGCATCTGCTACCAAAAACTATGAAATAATCAACTATTGCTAGTTTGTCTTTCCATAGCTCATAAGGAGCCTTGCCATTATTGACTCTCAATAATGCTCTATTCTAAATATGCACTACTGTAGCAACTTCCTCTCTCCAATATTTATCTGCTATCTTGGATTCATTTAGCATTATCCTCACCATCTCTTGAATTATTCAATTTTTCCAATCAACTACTCCATTTTGTTGTGGAGTTCTGGCTACTAAATAATGTCTCTTTAGTCCATGGTCTTCACAAAACTCAATAAATTGATCTGACATGAATTATCCTCCTCAATCTAATCTTAGAAACTTAATCTTCAAACTAGTTTTATTCTCAACTAATGCTTTGAATGCTTTGAAATGTATGAAAGATTTTGATTTTTATAAAAAAAACATTACCCATGTTATACATGAAAAATCATCAATAAGCAACATAAAATATTTCTCACCTTGATTACTTTGAGTTCTCATAGGTCCACACAGATTAGTGTGAACAAGCTCTAGCATCTGAGAGGTCAATTACTATTTTGTTTTAAACCACCTTCTAGCCTACTTCCCATGCTGATAAGGTTCACAAAGCGTGTTAGATGGCTTTGTAATCTTTGAAAGATTTTTGACTGCTTGATTTTTATTGATGTTGAAAAGATTGTCAAAATTTATGTGCCCCATTATCCTATGTCATAGACAACTTTCTTCAATCTGAATCAAACAACATCTTTGACCTTTGATGTCTGATAGCATATACAAATTATTTCCTGTTCTCTGAGCATCTGTAACCAACACATCTGAATTTTTTCTTCTAATTTCACAACCTTCTACATAAAACTTTAGTGTGTGCCCCTAATCACATATTTGAATTACACTCAAAACATTATGTTTAAGACCTTCTACATACAAAACATTTTCATTTTTATTTCTACCATTATCCAAACTTAGTGTACCTTTTCCAACAATTATGGTAGTAGTATTGTCTCTAAATTTCACTATGCCACCATTGATCTTCTTCAAGTTTATGAACTTGATCTTATGTCCTATCATGTGCCTCAAATATCCACTGTTAATGAACCATGGCTCTTTTTTGTTTCTTATATGCAAAGATATTTGTAAAAAAATAGATTTTTTAGGTTGTTTCTTTTTCCATGAACCTGTCTAAACTTTCTTCTTGATGAATAGAGTCTTGAAACTCTGGTCCTTCTTGACTGACTTGAACATGCTTCTATAGTACTGAGCTATGTATCCAAAGTTGTTTCACTTGTAACATATTATGGCCTCTTCATTAAACTCTGATAGAAGATCAAAAGATTGTGGCTTCTACTTGACTCTATATGAATTTCCTTCTCCTTATTTCTAAAATTGTTAGCCCTTTTTTGACATTCTATTTTATTATGACCATATCCATTACAATAAAAATAATAACCATAAAAATGGGTCCTATTTGTGTATCTCTAACCTGATTGCCTTTTGTAGCTGTATTCCCTCTAGCCTTCTTTGTTTGAGATGTCCTCTATATTCTTAACTTCTTCCCTTTTTATTTCTTCTTTTGTAAGAGCTTCAACATAGCTCTTTCCTTTTTCCTTTTCTATGAAAGTAGTGACCTCCTCTTTCTCTTTTTCAAATCCAATACCTATCTTATCTAACATTGATATTTGATTTTCTAATATCTTATTCAACATATTAGTGCTATTCTCAAATTTTGAATAATTGGTTATTCTATCATTGATTGCTTTATTTGTTTTCTCAAGATTTGCTTTTAAAGAAGAAATTTCAATAAAATACCTTTAACATTCTTTATTTACTATTTTCAACTATGCCGTTAGATCTTCTTCATTCTTTTTGGCCTCTTCAAAGTATGCTTGTAGATATTCAATTATTTTCTTTGACTCCTTTTCATTTTTCTTGATTTGGAGCTTTAATCTTAGATTTTTCTTTTCAAGAGCTTTTAACTCTTTTAAGGCATAAATGATTTCTCATTCTAGATTCACTTCAGATTCATCTTGTTCTTTTTCTTGATCATCTGTACTTTTGCTTGTAGAGGCATATACATGTATGACCATGAATAGAATGTCTTCTTCTTCTGAATCACTGATTCCACTATCTTTGGTTGAGCTAAGATCTTTAGAATACAAACTCTTCTTCTCAAATCTCTTCTTGAATTTACCTTTGAAATTATTTTTGTATGTAGAATTTCCTTCTTCATTATCATCATTACCTTTATTTGGGAAATTAGCTACAAAAATTCTAATCTTTCCATAATTAAAATATGTAAAAGATAATTTTCCTTGATATTTACATGTGCCCTTTTTCAGCTTGCAAATGAAAAGAGCTCTAGAACTATCACTTGATTCTTGAATCTTAGCCTTCTCTTTATTTGATATCTTGAAAGCAACTTCTCTTTTTGAGGGTTTATCTTGTTCAATCCACATCTTATATGCTGTAAGAATACCATGAAGCTCATCCATCTTTAGCTTGGCTAAATTCTTCATCTCTTCAATTACTGAAACTTTTGCATCATATCTCAATGGTAGAGATCTCAAAACTTTTTGAACCACAGTTGATTCTTCTAAATTTTATCCAAGACCTTGAATATAATTAACTATTTGATCAACCCAAAAAAGATAACTTGCTATATTTTCTTCTTCTTCCATATTCAAACTCTCAAACTATGTTTTGAAAGTCTGAAGCTTAGCTTGCTAAACCTTTCTATCACCTTTGTAAATATTCTAATGTTTTAACTAAGTTTCATGAGCAGATTTACATTGCATAACTTTAAAAAATTATAATTCACATAAACCACATAAAATTGCATTTAAATCTTTAGCATTATTTTCACTTGCCTTCTTTTTTGTCAGAGTAGTTATAAGTGTCTGTGGCTCTTCATATTCCTCCACCACTGCTTGCCATATGCCAAATTCAAGGGCCATCAAATAAGTCTTCATCTTTATGCTCCAAAAAACATAATTTGTCTCATCAAACAAAGGTGCCTTATTTTAAAACAATCTTTCATGTGATCTATCCATCATGCTTTCACAATCTACCTTCAAGCTATAAAACTTTTTCAAAAGGAACCTACTTTGATACCAATTGTTAAGCATGAAATATACTAAGAAGGGGGTGAATTAGTATATTATATATCTTTTTACTTAATCTGATTTCTTTTCTTTAACCAATTAATTACATATTAAATATATGAAATAAAACTGAAACAATAATTTGCATCACATGAGAGAGAGAGAGAGAGAGAGAGAGAGAGAGAGAGAGAGAGAGAGAGAGAGAGAGAGAGAGAGAGAGAGAGAGAGAGAGAGAGAGAGAGTATTTTTACATGGAAACCCAAAGTGGAAAAAACTATGGAGAACAATCTCAAGTATATGAATGAGCACCAACTCAAAATACAAAGTTTGGAAGTACCAACTTACAGGAGCACTAACCCCTTTACTGATCACAACACAACTATTTATGATCACCAACTCATAAGAGTACCAACCCCTTGTAAATATTTGTGAGCACCAACCCCTCTTGTGTGTAAAACACAACTATCTCTCAATGTTACTTACTCAACAAATGATAGAACTCTAGAATATCTCTTGATTTTCTCTCTTCAAAAACAAATACAAACCATGTACTCTCTTGCATATTTCAAATGGATTTGTAAGCCTTTACTTATAACCTTCTAAAAGACCTTTGACATTCACCCTTTGTGACTCTTCAATCCTCATAAAAAATGACACTAAACTTACATGACCCTTCATATCCTTGCATTTTAAAAGTCATATGGTGACCGTTCATAAGCAAAAGCATCCTTTCCTCTTTTGTCTTTATCTTGGTGACTTTTCATATTACTTAAAGTGTCCCTTCATGGAAAAATGTGCCATACCTCTTTTGTCTTCACATGGTGACTCTTGGAATTCCTCAAGATGACTCTTTATGAGCAAATGTGTCCCATTCCTCTTTCATCTTTTACCCCATGACTCTTTGAGTTCTCCATGGGCCCTCATTTGACTGATATGCAACCAAAAATATATTCATTAATATTAAATAAATATTAACACACATTAGCCAAGATATGAATATTAAAAAAACCATTAAATGCAATGGGGCCTTTATCACCAATAAAGCTAGACCTTTGACATCAATGACAATATTTCCAACATAAAAATAGTTTGTAAGAAAGTAGAATGTTGAATAATATAGTCATATATTTGGAGGATAAGGCACATTATGATGTAAAAGTCTTTTTATCTAAAAAAAACTTTATCAAAGTGGATGATTATATGTATTTTGTATGGTATCAAAGTGTGGAATGTAAACTTAGTGTTCTGAAATAACCTGAGAAGGCTTGGAAAAATATTTCAAACCTTGTGATGAACTAATAACTTAAATCCATGTAGATATATGGTCTATTCATTGAGAACTAATTAAGAACAAAGATAATGAACCATTTTTAGGCTCTAATGAAATAAAAATAAAAATTATAAAATATGATTAATGAATAATGATTTTGTACATATAACTTCAATTTAGAATCCATGATCAAATTGAGTAATATCCATAGTGCCCTCACTGAATGTAACATAAAACTTCCTACCTTATTCAAGAAGAATGAGATAGTAACTGCTTTGTTGAGAATACTATCAAATATGATCATTCCAAAATGACAAGGACTTAATTTTTGGTTGATAAAAATAGGGCA
Source organism: Torreya grandis (assembly GCA_037957365.1). Classification (NCBI taxonomy): domain Eukaryota; kingdom Viridiplantae; phylum Streptophyta; class Pinopsida; order Cupressales; family Taxaceae; genus Torreya; species Torreya grandis. Next base: position 1,595,908 of record JARHVA010001134.1, read on the forward strand.
TTTAGGTTTAAATCATCATGAGTTTAGGATCAAGGATAGATGGTTACTTCAAGATAGTTGATAGCTCATTTAGACAAACCTTCTACTTCTTCTCTCTCTCTCTCTCTCTCTCTCTCTCTCTCTCTCTCTCTCCTTGATTCCTCTCTCTTCTTTTTCTATCTCTCCATTTTATTTTTTATAAAGTCAAAATAATGTTTTTATGCTTTATGAAATAATTTCAAAAAGTAAAAGATAAAATATAAACCTTTTTCAAAAAAGGTAGTTACAATAAGTTAGAAGGTAGTTATTCGCTTCCTAGGCTATAAATTCAAATATTCTCATTGTAATCGAGACTTTTTTGACAATACATGAATTTTTGTGAAGAAAAAGAGAAATAAAACTTTGTATTATTTTTCAAAGATTAATATAAGAGGCTTTAATTATTTTTGAATCTTTTGTCTTCTTAGTGAATGATTATTTTTTGTATGTTCAACTTTCATTCAATCTTTGCATTTCCTTCACATTAAAATGTTCAATGTTAAATTATTCATTTTGTTTGTTATTTTAAATATACAGTAATGATTAAAATATGTGTTTTTTTATTCATGTATATTTTATTTCTATTTTCTCATCTTCTATACTTTCCTTTTATTTTTATTTTTCATTTTTATCTCTAATATACATTCTTTCTTATCGTAAAACAAACACCATAAAATAGTTTCAATTGTGTATAACTATAAATATTCATTTTTTTGTGTTTTCATGTTTTAAATAATGGATCCTTCCCTAAAAATAGAATAGGACTTCTTGTCCCCTTCACTATTGAATTAAAATCCTTATTTTGTATTATTTACAAAATATTCACAAAATAAGGCCCAACTTCCAAATGCAACTTTACTTGGGACAACCATTCCTTACAATATAAATGCCACATTGTTTTGATTTTGGGATCCAATCTTCAACATAAAATTTTGGAAGATTTAAATTCCTCACCTTCTATAGGTCATTCGTGTTTTTAAGAAACCTATAACACATTCTCTAAATTTTTTTGACCAAATAGAAAGACAATTATATAAAAATGTGAAGTATGTCAACATCATAAGGGATAAACACTGGAAGTGTCTGGCTTACTTCAACCATTTCCAATTCCAAAACACATTTAGAAAGACATATCCATAGATATCATATAAGGATTACCAAAATCTACTAGAAATCTAGACATTATTACTCTACTTCTACCATCATACAAACATTCATTAATCAAATCTTCTACCTTCATGAAATCCCAACTTTTATTGTATCTGATCATGAATCAAATTTCATAAGTGACTTATGTCAAGTAATATTCAAGCACATAGGTACCCAACTAAAAATTAGCTTGGGTTATTACCCATAAATAGATGTCCAAATGGAAATTATCAATAAATTCCTATAATCATATCTTCATTACTTTGCGTTTGATCATAAATAACAATGGTTAAAATTCTCACCACTTTGACAATGGTATAACAATACCTCATATCACATGGCCACCAATGTGATTTTTTTACAAAGTTATTTATGGTTAAAATCCAACATCTCTTATTTTTTATGTTCTCAACAACTCTTATGTGTAGCTAATGGAAACTATCGTCGACACCTAAGGAAATATTCATTGCCTTCTCAAGTAAAATATCCACAAGGCAAAAAATCACATGAAGTAGGAGGTAAATAAACATTGTTTCGAACACATATTACAACCCAAATATATGGTTCTCCTCAACCTGTAGCCTTATAAATAGGCATCTATCAAGTTAAAGGGATGTTATAAACTTGCTCCTAAGTTATATGAACCTTATAAGGTTCTTCGATATATTTTTATAGTTACTTAGAAGTTGTAACTTCCATCCTCTTTGAGTGTCCATCCATTTTTTCATGTCTCATGTTTAAAGAGAGTTCTCAACCATAATTTCACAACTATTATATCACTTCCTAATATATATGAATAAGGATATCTCCTCCTTGAACCTAAAGCTATTATTGAGAGGTTCTCCTTTTAGCTTTGCAATCAAACCATTATTTAGGTTTTATGGAATATAGATAAAAGATGTGACATGTGAACCCCTCCAACTCTAACAATAATTTCCTCATCTTTAGGTTTGAGGGAAAATATTTTCAAGGGGAAGGGTGTGTTAGGACCCCTTCATCCTAACTCTTTATTTATAATTTTTTTATTTAATAATTTTTTTGGATGTATATGCTTTATAAGTCATCCTCTGAGGTAATTATAATAATCCCACATGCATGGGAAATCATAGTTAGCTATGTAGTTAGCTAGGATAGAATTATTATAAGTAAAATCTTAAACTAGTATAAAGGCATCCATAAATTTTATTATATTGAGATTGCTCAAAGGAGGTTTCCCCCTTGAAGAGGCTAGTGATATTTTAATGCAATTATACTACTTTCTATATATATAGGATTTTTATACTCATTTGAAGTATTATTTTGTTTATTTTAATATTGATATAATATATCATGGGGAGCATTATAAAACTTACATGGAAATACAAGGTTATATTCATTGATATAAAATATTTACTTGCACAATTAAAGAAAGACAACACAAGGGTGTCACCCAATCAAAGAGATGTAATCAAAATAAGAGTATGTACTTGTAACTATGAAATACATCTCAAACATGTCTTGGATATGACCCGATAAAAATTGTAAAATAATATTTTACATAAATATCCAAAAATAAATATTATTCAAAGCTATTTAGATATGGCCAAACCTTTTATGTCAAAATAAATCACACATGCACCAATTATTGTTGTAGGGTGCATGTTAAATTTTCAAGGCATTATGATGTTTTTAATTCTTTACATTATACTTTGTGTACTAAAAATATTTTTAAAGAGTGTATAATGGAAGTTAAACTAAAGTTTGTGAGAGAATTTATTCCAATAATTTACATTAAAGACCAAATGGATAACACCTTTCATATGAAAGAATATTGGGATGTAACTTGAAACATTTATGGTGGATTGCCAAAATTGAAAAATTATATCCATGAGGAGTGTACACATGGAATATGAAAATAATTAGTTTATTTTAGAAAATATAAATATATGGCATAACTATTAATATATGGAAAGGAATATAAAAGGTGTGAGCTTATTACATAATAAATACCTGTTTATGAATTTGTGGTCAAAATTCAAGAAGATAATTATGTATGAGTATGTAAGGCACACACATAGAGTTCCATGGTTGGATGAATATTTTATGTTATGCAAGTATACATTCCCACTTGGTAAATTGAATCAATAATCAACTTTGCATGAAATTGTGCAATGTAAACACAAAATGAGGTTTATTCACAATACTACAACTGAGTAAAGGTTGGCATTTTCATGTATATAGTGTTCATATCTAAAAATGAAAGTATATATATATATCAAAAGATATTGAGGGAGTACTATTTATACATTATTGATGATTGATCACATTCTAAATAGTATGGTCAAGGTTGTTTGATGTTTTCTATGATAATTTGAGTGAATGAAACATTAATTTCAATCAACTTTTTATTTTGTTAGAAAACTTCACATTGTAATTTAAGAACACACAAATGTTTTACTCATCTATAAAGATGCATGTGAAGACTAGTGTAAAGTATATTTAAATTTTCACTAAGGCTGGTTTTGGAAAAGGGAAACACGATGGTGCTAGAGTAAGTCTGAAAATATAATTTTTGAGAAAGGAGTTAAAATTTGAAGATGATGTTTATTTGATAGATGAAAAAACCATTGTTGAATGGTGTAATAAGTTAATGTGTAATTGTGCTCAATAATACTTTGTTATGCATAAAAATATATATTTTGTGGAGGAAGAATAATTGTCAAGCTACAAATATTTTATGATAGTAACAAGATCAAGTGACTTTCATTCATTATATAGCTCATATGAGGCACATTGCATGTGAGTACTTTGTTTTTAATTAGTGTGATTCAAAAGAGTGGATGAATGGCTAAATTTATAGACCTCTAAGTCTAATTGACACATATTATCTTCTAAAAATAATAAAACTTACTAAAATGACATCATTATGTGACTTTGATTATTTATCTAATCTAGTGTAACTAGATATAAGATGAATATATAGATTTAAATTATCAATTTTTTGTTCTTTTGTATATATTTCGACATCATTATTAACAAATTGTTATATTTTTAGATTTAGGTAATGTTTATGAAATTATTACAGATGAGGATAACAAAGAGGGAATGGACTACTACTTATGGTAGTGTAGAAGAAAAAAATGACTTCCATAATCATAGAAGAGGAAAACCTTGACTATCCCATTGGGTTTTTGGTTGTCTCCAAAACATGTCTTTGAAAATATCCTATGAAAAAATAGATGTATGGTTGTTTGAAGACTATGAAATAAATAAGACCATATTCCACTATTCAAATTTGATTATTGAAATAATCATTTAATTAATCAAATATTGTGAAAAGAAATTTAATATGGAACTATGGAAAGTTCATGAGTCTAATCATGAAGCAATTATTTCTACTATCAAGAGTAGAGCCAATCCTATTATTTCATTGGATTTAATTTTAAAGGTATGTTGAGTTCTCAACATTAATTAAGTTTATTTTATATTACATATGGTCATATACACAAAGTTGAGGGACAAAAAACATGAAAAAATGGAAAACACAAAAATTATTTTTCAAAGGGCATATACCTATTTATTTTTTAAACCATAATAAATTTGAATTGGATTGCTCCCAAGCCTAAAGGTCATGTGCCCTTTAGCAAAGGGCCTACATCCTTTGAAACACATTTTCTAGAGGAAATAGTTAAAGCCTAAAAATTCTTAAATAAATGGTCATACACCCTTTGAAACACATTTTTTAGATTTAATAGTTAAAGGTTGAAAATTTTGAATGAAAGGGCATATGTATTAGAAAGGGTGTACTCCCTTTAATAAAGGGCATACACCCTTTGATTTAAAAAAGTTTTGTGGTGGATTTTGCTTGTATATGTTTTAGATATATAGTAAAATAAATGTAAGTATAAGATTAACTTAATAATTTGAATTTTTTTACTAAATATAACAAATTAGGGCCACTCTACATCTTCTAAAATTGATTTCAGAGCTATAATATTTACCATTTAAAAGTTAATGTTTTAAAATCCATTATGGTCTATATTTAGTTTCCAAAATTTTAGGTTTGGAAACTAACTAAATATTTGAATTTTTAATCTCTAAGCTCAAGTATGGATGGAATTGGTTGAGATAGAGATAGGGATCCATATAAATAGTTTTGGGCTCAAGTATGGATTAGTCAAAATAGATACAAGTATGAATGATAGAGATAGGTATTATGATAACATGGATGCAAAATCTACATAATATGATGGGATTGATCATGCATAGATGCATCGACCTATCTCAATTGACACATCCAACCCTTGAAAAAAATATGACAACTTCACATTTACTTCTTTATTTTCACCATTAGTTATCTATATTTAGGGACATATAGCATGTATTAAAGCAAAGATAAAGGAAGATTTGTGTTCTGGACGAAACCTTTGAGTCACTTTTACACCCAATGTCAATGTAGACCCATAACTCTTATTTCAATCATGAGGAGGTGGGGGGTAGAGATATAAGTGAGTTACTTCATACTAAATAATCTAATTCTTATTACTTAAATAACATAATCAAATCTATAATATCTTATTTCAACCATGAAAATCATATAAAAATCTACCTAGAGTAATCCATCATGGTTCTACCTAATCTACTATATATGAATGAGGATAATAACCCTAGTACACTCTAATTAAAACATAAGGAATCAAAACACCATTCCTTTTTATTATCACTCCCTCATCAACTCTCATTATTCCTTGTCATACCTAATCACTCCCTCATCATTCCTCATATTCCTTAATCACTTCCTCATCAACCCTCATAGTCACTTATATCCTTGATTACACCATCATCAGTCCTCATCATCCCTAGTCACTCCCTCATTATCCCTAATTGGTCATCATTTTCCCTCATCATCCCTAATAACTCCCTCATTAGTCTTAATTATCTCTGATCATCCCTAATCACTCCCTCATCAACCCTCATCATCCTTAGTCACTCTCTAATGTTACCACATCATCCATCATCACCCCTAATCATTCCATCATCTACCCTCATTTTCAATAAACACACCCTCATAAACCCTCATCATACCTAATCAATACATCATTTTCCCTCATCACCCATCATCATCCTTGGTCACTCCCTCATCGACCCTTACCATCTCTTATCATGTCTAATCCTTCCCTCACCAGACCTCATCATCCCTCATAGCCATAGTCACACCCTCATCAACCATCATTGTACCTCATAATATTTAAAAAATCTTTAATCAACCCTCATTATCCCTCATCATACCTACTCACTCTCTCATTGTCCGTCATCATCCATAGTCACTTTGTCATTATCCCTCATCATCCCTACTCACTCCCTTGTTGTCCCTAATCATCCATAGTCACTTTGTCATTGTCCTTCATCATCCTTAATCACTCTTAGTCATCCATCATCATCCCTAACCACTCCATCAATTGACCTCATCACTATTAATCAATCTCTCATCAACCCTCATCATCCTAAATAATCCCTAATCACTCCCTCATAATCATTAATCATCCCTCATCACCCCTAATCACTCCATCATCATCCCTCATCATTTTTCATCATCCATAATCACTTAATTTTTGTATTTCATCATCCATCATAATCCATAATCACTCATTCATTCCCTTGATATACTATTAGGTGAAGTAAATATAGATATCAGTAATACAAGCTTCCCTTGCCTTATTCCCATGAATAGATGAAGTAGGGATGGAAAGGTTCCCTTTATGTATCAAGTAGGTAACTCTTGATATTTGGAGATAATGATTAAAATGATGAATGGTGATGATGAATGATGAATTATGAACTCGATCCCCTCTCTTCATATGGTTTGGTGAGAGGGAGATAGTGATATAAGTGATTTTGATATAATCCTCAAATAATAGGTTTTGAAAGAACTCCCTTCCACCCTAAATATAAGTGGTATTTTTATTGTTAATGGTAATGTCATATGTGAGTTTGGAATTTTATAAGATGACTTTGTTCTATGCGAGTCTGGAATAAAGTAGTCATCTCATACATGCATGAGATTGGAATTAAATCATAAATAGATTGACCTATCTATTTAAAATTTATTTTGGAGTGAATGGTATATTTTTAGGATGACTTTTGAATGGTGTTTTTATTCCTTATATTCATAATGCATTGTACTAGGGTGATTAACTACATTATTGTCTAATATGAGTGACTCTAACATGACTATAGGTAGATGTCACGTATGAGTGACTACATACCTATATGTAGTATTAGGTATACAATAGATGTCATGTATGAGTGATCATATCAAGAATATAGGTATGTTATAGGATGAATTATATATGTCAAACATTTATGAATATTGATATACCCATTAATCAAAAATCCCACAAATTATTTAGGAATTTGGATTGAATCTACCTTTAATCCTTTTACCTGATTATCCATAATCAATCATTTATCTATATAGGTCAAAATTACCCCTATAATTTCATGATATGGCTTATTAAATGCCCCATATCATTTATATATATAGGTGATAATTACTCCCTCTTGATTTTCAAGCATCCCTTGATAATTACCCCTCTCCTTTATCCTTTGATCTGGTATTTCCCCCTCTATTGATTTATAAGCATGATAATTCCCCTTATCATTTTAATATATGTCTTAGGTATTCAATAAGGTATCAATTATTCAATATATTGATCAATTAATATGTATATTATTAGGATTAGATATAGGTATTCAAGATCAAGATATGGCTTGGGTGTTTAATTGAGTAGAACATACTAGAGTAGGTAGGGAATATTCAAGTAGGTAACTCAGATCAGTAGGGAAAGAAGGATAGGTTGGTAGGTTAAGTAAATTGGGTAGGTAATACTCAATTATATAAGTTAAGTAGGGCATATTCAATATCAAGATATGGCTTGGGTATTTATGTAGGGCATACTCAAGATTAAGATATGGATTAGGTATTCAATAGGGTAGGGCATACTCAAGTAGGTAAAGTAGGTAGGGTATACTCAAGTAGGTAAATTAGGTAAGGCATACTCAATGGTATATATTTATTACATATGTAACATGATTTTAAATTTTATTTCCCATTCTATCTATCAAGAAACAAGCTTCCCTTACCAAAAATAAAATCTAATTAGGTAGGGCATAGCTAATTAGATAGGGAAAGAATATATGCAAGATATATATTAAGAAGTAAGTTTTTATTGATATCTAATAATATATTATAGAAAGGGAAATTATGTAGGACAATAAAAAATCTATATATTGAGAATCAATATTCCCTTGCCTTATCGGGTAGGGCATAATTAAGTAATTAGAGAAAGAATAAAACTATCTATCAGGAAGCAGGCTTCCCTTGATAGATATGATTTAATGCAAAAGTAAAAAATATAGATATCGATAAGGAAGCTTCTCCTGATAGATATTCCTTAAGCCCTTGAAAATTAAATGGAAGATTTAGGTTGTGTATTTAACCTTTGGATCATTTTTACACCTCAACACTAGTGTAGACACATAGATCTTCTTTCATTATTGAGGAGCTGGGATATATATATATATATATATATATATATATATATATATATATATATATATATATATATATATATATATATGAGTCACTTCATAGTAAACACTATAATGCTTATTACTTAAACAAAATGATTGACTCAATAATATCTTATTTCAACGATGGAAATCATATGACAATATCCATAGATTAATCCATCATGGCCCTACCTAATTTATTGGACATGAATGAGTTTAATCACACTAGTACACTTCAATCAAAACAAAAGGAATCAAAACACCATTTATTTTATTCCATAATTCCCTCATCAAACCTCATCATCCCTTATTAATCCAATCAATCTTGCATCAAACCTCATCATCCATAATCACTCCCTCATCAACCCTCATCATCCCTCATCATCCGTAATCACACTGTCATTGATCCTCATCATCCCTCATCATCCCTAGTCATTCGCTCATTGGCCCCCATTGTCCTTTATCATCCCTAATCACTCCCTCATCATTCATCATCATCCCTAACCAATTCCTCATCAAACCTCATAATCTCTAGTCACTCTTTCATTATACCTCATCATCCCTCATCATCTCTAATCATCCTTAATCACTCCCTCATTGACCCTAATTTTCACTAAGCATAACCTCATCTACCCTCATCATCCCTAATTAATACCTCATTATCCCTAATCACTCCATGATTGACCCTCATCATCTTTAATCACTCCCTCATCAAACCTCATCATCCCTCATAGTCCCTATTCACATCCTCACCATCCTTCATTGTCCACCATCATCTTTAAAAAATTATTAATTAGACCTTATAATACCTAATCAGTCCTTCATTATCCCTAATCATCCATATCCACTTTGTCATTATCCTTCATCATCTCTAATCACTCACTCTTCATCCCTCTTCATACCTCATCATCCTTAACCACTACCTCATTAGATCTCATCATTTTTAATCACTCAAGATAATCAACCCTCCTCATTTCTCATTGTCCCTAGTCACTCCCTCATCATCCCTCATCATCCTTCATCATCCTTCATCATCCCTAATCACTCCCTCCTTGACCCTCATCATCCATAATCATCCATGATCACTTTTTTTCATCCCTCATCATACATAATCATTTCCTCATTCCCTTGATATTTTATTGGGTGAATCAAAGCTGAATATAAGGAAGGTAAACTTCCCTTGCCTTACCCCTTAGCATATATGAAGTATGTATGGAAAGATTCCCTTTCCTTTTGAGGTAGGGTAAGATTTATATATAGATAGGGCCTTAAAAATGGTCCCCCCCATATATATTTGGTAGGGGACCCATTCCTTTGATATCCCTTAATTTACTCTATTGAGTATTAGGGCATACTCAAAGTATGATAGGGTCCTAGTTTGGCCCTTAGGGCCCATTAACACTACCCAAAATCAAAGTATCCCCTATATGATACACTATATTAAGGTATATGTTATTACTTCCCTTCATATATAAATTTGGGTATTTATTAAGTGAAATAAACCCAAATTCTACCCCCTTTTTTTTTTTGAAAAAAGGGTTCTTATACTCTAAATGCCAATAGGATACATGAATAGCATTCCCCTTAAATGTTAGAGATATGTCATTACCAATAAAATAGTGCTTCCTTAGGGAATTTAGAATTTTAAAAATTATAGGAATGATCTCTATTAATATATTCATTAAGTGTTTAGGTAGCAAACTAATTTTATCATGCATAATTCAAATTGGAATGAATCTATTCTCCCAATAATAAGTAGGTCACCAATGAATTAATGGACTAAGTCCCAAGTAGGAAATGCCCTCCAAGAGAATCAAGTCTTACAATTTACACCACTTACTCTCTTTTCCTTGCTTATATTATGTTCTAGAGTTTGGATGGAGTTCCTATGGAAGACTAATTATTAAATTGATTATACCACACTTTCAAACTCGAATCTATATATCTAGATTTTTATTATTCCCAAATGAGTTTTATATTACACTTAGGGTAATCAAAATAGCTTTACTATAACCTCAAAAACATATAAACATTTAATGACTTTAAATAAGCAATGTGTATTACGGGGATTTACCTACTAAATATAAATTATTAAAACTTCTATAGCCACTTATCAACTTGTATAAAAACCTTATTAGAGTCTTCACATCTATGGATTATTCATTCCTTAATACTATGAGATGACCAATAGTACTAAACAATTTTTCAAAGTGAAAACAAGATCATTTAACAACCATTTCCCATGGATGAACATATATTCCAAGATGAACATAAGTTACAAGGCTAAAAAATCTAAAAATTATACTCCATCTCTTCCTCTTTATAAAACAAAATAGACCACTTATATAATATATAGTTCTATAATGAACAATGTTGCTTATAAACATTTTTACTACCACAAAATGCATGTTAAATGAGTATATAATAGCATCTAGAATTTGTATTGATTCCCAAAGTTTAACATGCCAAAATAGGACCTCTCATGAGAGACAAAGAAATAAAAATCAATAGTAATATTATTATTGGTTCATTATTTCAAGCTATGTTTATTGAACAATAGATCAAGCTAAAGAAGCGACCAAGATTTTATTAACAAATCCACTTTTATTCCCTAGATAAGCTTTAATTCCTTTTGCATAATTATTGTACCTACATACTAAATTTTTTTCATCCTAGATGTCATTATAAATTGGAAATTAACCTTCTTCCTATAAAATTATCTGAAGCGAGAATGTAAATAGAAACATGACAAATATAATGTTTATCAGTATAAGGTAATAATACATCTTCAAGAAGGTAATTTATTTTATAATAATAACATAATTGATCTAATTAATCACCATTGACATAAACTTAATTATATTTAACAAAACAATTCTTTCTGAGACACTCAATTAGCATGAGGCTAATACATACACCAAGGTAAGTTAATAACATATCTTACCTTAACAAGCATTAAATATCTGATACAAGGACAAACAATAATGATAACTACTCTTACAAGATTATGCCTCTATGAAACCTTTAAATATTAAGGATGTGAAATGGCTTCAATCATACTTGAAAAAATAATCAAAAGAGTGGGAAAATGATTACGAATAGCAAACCATATATATAATACACACACACACACACACACACACACACACACACACACACACACACACACACACACACACACACATATGGTTTGCTATTCGTAATCATTTTCGCACTCTTTTGATTATTTCACTTTATTTTCAGCATAATATAATCTCATACAACATGTCATTTAATTTACAACATGCATTTCCATTTCAAGATATATAATACACCTATGTTTATCAATTCAACAAGAAATAACAGTCCATCATTCTACACATATAATCACCATTTCGTATTACTACAACTTCTAATTGATTCACATAGCCCATTATTATTTACAAATGCCTCACTAAATTTTAACATGGTAAACATATGCATCTAATCCATATGAAAAAACAGCAAATAACAATAGACCTGTAATTTATCTCACATCTCTATTGTATAGATTAAATATTAGTGGTTACAAGTGCTACAAATCAAATATCCATACAAGTAATAAGCATATCATATACCAGTAGGACATTACAATAACTATAAACCCACATGTAAAATAACAATAGTATTCAACTAAGACAAAAAATTCTATACTCATCGAGACCCAATGGGAAACCATGAAACATAAAAGAAGGAAATAGCTTCATATACCAATAGCTTGTTCAAGCTCTAAAAGTAGGCATTCACCACATAGGTCATGGCACATGAAAGTATCTTATTGACATCTAATTTAGGCTCAATACACATTTAAAAATAATTAAATATCTATTGAGTTTATAATTTTCAATATTTGAAAATAACTCAATATCTTATAATCGGTAAAAGTGCTTCTTCCACAGCCACAAAATGCATGTAACTTAAAATAATCATGCAATATTCCACTAGATATCATGCACCCAAGATAATACTTATTGTTTAAAATAGTAGTACAATATATATAAAAATTAACATATTGATCACCCATATAAGTACCAAAATATCATGATAATGCTCAGCCCATGCATTATCTTTAGTAGGCTCAAAGCACAATCAATAAATCCTAGATTCTCCCAAAGAAGTCAAACCAATTGTAATTAGAAAACCCATCCATTACAAAAATGTTTCACACCAATAACCAATTCCAAGTTATGGAATTTTTCAATCAATGGACATAGTTTCAAACTTGCCCAATCACTATAAAATTCCAACAAAAACACAAAGTTTCAATAATTTTAGAAAACAAAAGAAATAATACATCTAGCCATTTCAATTAGAATGACATGGCACAGTTAATCCCATCAAAATAATTTCAATTAGAATTAAATCCATAAATTTAATTGCATTGAGACTACAATCACCCACTATTAAGGAGATATGCTCAAAGGTGACATGCTTGAAGATTAATTCTTATCATTGCAAGCACATAAATGTTAATGTTTAGGATGATCATCCCAGTCCATTAATGGAGATGAGATACATAGGACATATTTTAAAATCAAAATGGTGTTAATGATCTATGATTGATCAAATTAATCATCAAATAATAATTGAAAACCCAAGGAAGGAAAGACTTTAGTTTAGCATCATAACTATTAAGAACATGAAATACACAACCTTCCACATTTAAATCAATTGTGTACACCAATTAAAACATTATCACAAACTCCCCAAAATATATAAATGGATTAATACAATCACAATAATCTTCAAAGTGGTAAAATCATAGTTAAACATTTGTAATTTTTAACAACCCAAAATGGAAGTCATTTTAATTTATTCTAAAATCAAATTCCAATTAATATAACCATCATCAACCCACTAGATAAACCCATATTTTTATTACTAAATGAGAGGCCCGTCAAACATAAAATTTAATCAATTGGAAAGCATAATCCATAATACAATTCAACCCAAAATTTGGAAATATAACCTAGGGCCAAAACCTTAAAAAAACTTAGAAATTTATTACAAGCAAAACCCATCAAATTAATCCATTTGAAACAAGCATGCATCACCCAAGCTAGCATAAACAAAATATTACTAGACAGTTATAGGGGGTTCGAATTAAAGTAATAAGATCATTTACACTCATTAAGATATAGGTTCACATAGGTATATTTACACCTGCATATCTAGACCTATATCTTAACCAGGACAATAAAACATCATCATGTAGCCAAATAAATTTATATACAAGAGTTTTTAAAGGAGGAAAGATGGCTTACCTAAAATACATGCCCTAGATTTTGTTTGCTTCCATGGTGCCATAAAAACTTATCCTCAAAGTATCCTCTCAAAATTTTTGTGCAACACTACTTGTGTATGTTACAACTGGTGGTAAACTAATAGATTTGTAAGAGGGTATAAACATCCACCGAACCAATAAACAAAACATAAAAATACCAAATTCCTTGTTATACTTATGTAAAATATGGAATCATACTAAACACATAAGATTAGAAGATAAAATGAAATCAAATTCTCTTCCTCAAAACTTGACATGGCTCATGATGAAACTAATCCTTCCCAACTACCTCAATACCCCCAAAAATATATATTTTGCCCAATTGGCATAAAGAAGGTTATACCACAAGCTAGAAACCCTAGCACCACCAAAAGGTAAAGACAATGATTCTATTTACATCATTATTTTATCTTTATGATTTTCTTTTTGTCATTTCATTTTTTGACTCAAGTAGAGTCTAATTATTTCCAACTAATTCATACCCCAACTCCTTGCATGGGCTTTTAAATTCATTTCTTTATAATCCTGACAAAAGTTAAAATGAACTTGATGTGATTACCATGATTTATTTACCAAAATAATACCAAATAAAAGTATTTGTGGTAGAACTCCAACAAGGACATTTTTTTATAAGTCCTTAAAATGCTCAAAGATGATTATGGATTCATTACTTAGAAGGCCAATGGTACCAATCCAGAATATGCTTAACCAACCAGATACTTAGGGAGTAGATCCACATCCCTTTACAATAATATCATACTAGTAATAACAAGATCATAATACTATTATCTAAGTGGAGATGAATATGATTATTGAGACTCATTAATTCAATCTCATAGGTTGAGTGAGTAGCAAGGACTCACATCACTATTGCACTTTTTTTTATCCTGGCATAACAATGTCCAAGTTGCTAGCTATTAGGAATGGTTTAAGTGACCTTCACTAAGTCCTAACAACAAAATAAAGACATGACTAAAAATAGGATAATATAATATGTAATTTCTATTATTTAGAATTTAGGACCAAGTACTACTCTAATATCTAAATAAATATATGGTTCAATAGGATTTATTTCCTTAAGAAAGTAACCATGCTTTGAACGGACCTCCTACCAAATCTAGTTATTGTCCTTAGTTCATTTATAACTAAATGGTGGACAAAATTTGGGTCATGAGATACTACCTTCCTTGTAAAGGAACCATCCTAGTGCCTAGATAAGAATGTAGGTAATAGGTTCTTATATGTACTAGTTGTACTTAATTTATTGCACTTGTATTAATGTTTGCTATCATTAACATTCAAAAAAATTTAAGAATATTTATAAATTATCAAATAAAATAGAGATTGTGTTTATTATCTCATTTTTTACATGAAATTATCATGAAAAAAAGCTACAATTTCTATGGTTTTAACTAGTATAACAACTTAAGTTTTAGTAAGTGTTGTAATCAAAATGTGGTATTTTCCACAACATTTTAGTTACTCTACATGCATAACTTAATGATATTCACCATAAAATATAAGTCATTAAATTATCCATATTTTTAAATGGTCCTTTCATTCTTATTAATTATGCTTCACACATAATTCCATCACTCATTCTAGAATGAAATCAATAACTAGAAAACATAACGCTATGGTTGCCAACATTACATTATTTGTGGGTTAGTACAACATCCCACACTAACCACACTGAACACTAGAGAAGAAATCATAAGAATTAACATGAAACCCCTTACCTAATATTAAAACATGATCTCCAATATTATGTGAGCTCACATGATTTTTCAATGGATCTAAATCCCACCATCATCCTACACTTACTTCTTGGTAGCATATAACCACACCTAGGATTTCAAAAACCTACCTGATCAAGACTCTACATTGTTATTTCTAGATGTAGACATACTTGTTAGTCATTTCTTAGAACAAAATACTCATCATATAATATTACTTCAATTGAATCAACCATTACCTTAATCACACCATGCTTACATTTATAGCCAATATGTGCTTGGGAAATTTCAAAAAGTACAACCTTGTTATTTTTTGTATAAAATTCCAACTTAGAAGAACATTTAGTGTTCCATAAGGATACATTAAAAAAAATCACAAGGGTTGATTTTAAAATAACCTTAAAGAGGTGGATAAAGGAACACTTGATCCACAAGGTGACCATCATGCATGAATATCCCATGGCTAACTCATGGCACTCATGGTGCACACACCCAAATGGATTAGGTGTCTACCTCATGTGAAGGGCAAAAGTGGATTTTCAACCTGTAAGAGTCTCTTCTTCTTGGCCCGTACATATCTTCACCCTCAACCCCAATTTTTCATCGATACTCATCGCTAGTGTAATGATACAGGGTCTCACAATACCTTACAATATTATACCTTGGTAAAGCTAATTATAGAAATGGAAATTGTTTACACAAGTGATATTCTATCATTCATAGGTTAACATTATAAAACATATATGCAATGAAAAACCCATTCAATAATACTGGTATCAATGAACAACTATAAAATTCACATAGTTAACCACATTCACTTGTCACAAAGAGATTACAAAGTTGGTTTGTTTTGATAGAAGTGAACATAGAATATCAAAATCTTACATGCATGAAGAAATCACATGAAATAAGTAAACATGCTTGAATTAGGTGCTTTGATAAATTAATGCCAAGGGTACATCACAACACAAAAACATACTTACAAGTGAAGCATAAAAGGTCCTTGAATGTCATTGGTCCACATGATGTTTATATTCCATCCTGAGATGTCATCAGATGTCCCTAATGTTTTTTATCAACAAATAAACAAAATCAAACTTAAACAACAAATCCTTCTTGGTTTTTGCTTGTCAGTTCACTATGTTAGATGAAACAGTGCTAACCAAGCACTAAAATAATAGTTTTAAGCTCTAAATAGCTTTAACTAATCACTTGTAGTGATACATAAGCCATATAAGGACATGTATCCACCAATAGGAGTAGTTTTTTACACACAATAGCTCATTTATACCTTTACTAAGGTTTATATTTTCACCTTCCAAAGGTAGATTAGCCTTAGAACAACCTTGCTTATCTATGAGTAGCTTAAATCCTGTTGAGATATGTTACTCAAATTGAATAATTCATCATAAGAATTTCATGCAGTTGTATACATTTAGTGATTACTTATACTTTACCAAATAGTACATTTTAATATTAACCAATGTAAATCAACAATAGTAAAATATTTATAGAAATTCTAGTGTTATCCTATAAGGCTCTCTCAGAAAATTTTATCATTTGGCCTTTGGTTACCCACCTTTTGTTTATTTTCAAGAAAATTTGGTCTAGTTTGGTGTAATGTTTACCATGCTTTCAGCACTTTTAATGAAATACAATATTATTGATGTAAAGAGAATCGCTATAATTCCTCTTAATCTATTATCCCAAGATAATTTATAAATCATATTTTAATTACTTGATCTACTAATTCAATATTTATAGTTGATCCTTGAAAATAATGGATTTAACTTTTGGTAATTTTCCTTGTAAACTTATACTTATGCAAGTAAAACAACTCTAAATTCTCTCTTAGAGTAGGGATTCTTAGATTTAAGGACCTACTATGATAATTCAGTTACCCTCACCTCAAAAAAAAAATTCCAAGCTTAAGTATAACCCTTAGTCCTTTTATGTTCCAATATCCTATGATAGCTTGCTCATGTAAGTCACTTGTGGTTGCCAAACATTCACTCTTACTTCTAATATTGAACTTTTTAATCACCTAGACACTTATTGACTTACCCATATAGGTCAATCGATAGTCAATTATGATGTTCATTCTTATGCCATCTGATAGTAGACACAGTTAACTTAGCCAAGGATTAAAGAGGACAATAAATCACTTTTAAATAATCTCCAAAAGTTCCCAAAGACTCTCTAGGAAGTTGATGACTTACTACATCATTAATTATGAAACGGAGAGCTACCCATTTGTTGGAAATAACAAAGAGTCGTAATAAGCACAACATAGAATGGCTGTAGAGAAAATCAATATCATATTAGCATAATGATCAATAGTTGATAACATTATCCAAAATTTCAAGAGCATAGACTCTAATAACAAATGAAACAAACCTAAATTATACCCATTTTTTTGAAATAACGGTTCTTACACTATAAATCCCAACAAGTTAAATGAATATCATCCCCCCAAATGTTAGATATATAGAATTACCAATAAAATAATTCTCCCTTATGGAATTCAAGATTAATCAAATTAGAGGAATGATATCCATTCATACATTCATTTGACCCTTTGAATAATGATTCAAAAATTAAGTGTTTAGGCAAAAATTTAATTTAATCATGCAAAAGTCAAATTGGATTGAATTTGTTATCAAAAGAATAAATAGGTCACCAATGAATTAAAGGACTAAGTCCCAAGTAGGAAATGACCTCCAAGAGAACCATTTTTTACAACATACTCCACCTACTCTCTTTTATTTGCTCATATTATTTTGTAGAGCTTGGATGGAGCTCTAATGGAAGACTAATTGTTAAATTGATTATACCACACTTTGAAACTTGAATACAAAAATATTGCTTTTCATTATTATTAACTGAGTTTTATATTGCACGTAGTGTAATCACAATATCTTTAGTATAACCTCAAAAACATAGAAACATTTAATTCCTTTGAATAAGCAAGGTGTATTATGAAGATTTACCCACAAAATAGATATTAGTAGGACTATTACATCCACTTATCAACTTGTATAAAAACCTCCTTAGAAGATTCACATCTATGTATCATTCATTCCTTAACAACATGAGATGACCACTAGTAATAAAAAACTTTTCAAAGTGGAAACAAGATCATTCACTGACCATTGCCCATGGCTGAACATATATTCCAAGGTGTATCATGTGCATTTGTACATTACAGGAAATATGAACTACCCTTTCTAGGTTATAAAGCTAACAAATCTAAAAATAATACACCATCTCTTCCTCTTTACAAAACAAAATAGACCACTTATACAAACTATGGTTCTATAATGAACAATGTTATTTATAAACATTTTTACTACCACACAATGCATGTTAAATTAGCATATAGGAGTGGCTAGAATTTGTATCAATTCCCAAATATTAACATGACAAAATAAAACATCTCATGAGAGACAAAAAAATAACAATCAATACTAATATTTTTATTTGTTCATTATTTCGAGATAAGTTTATCGAACAATAAAGCAAGCTTAATAAGTAATGAGGATTCTATTAACAAATCCACTTTTAGTCCCTAAATAAGCTTTACTTCCTTTTACATAATTTTTATACCTACATAATAATTTTTTTACATCTTGGATGTTAGTATAAACTGACAAGTGACCTTATTCCTATAGAATCATTCGGCAAGAGGACTTAAATAGCAACATGATAAATATAATTATTATCATTATAAGGTAATAATACATCTTCAATAAGGCAATTTATTCTATAAGAATAAAATAATTGATCTAACTGATCATCACTCACATAAACTCAATTATATATACCAAAGCACTTTTGCCTGAGTAACTTAAAACAATCACATAATATTCCACTAAATATCATGCAACCAAGAGAATAATTCAAGTTTAAAATATTAGTAAAAGATATATAAAAATCAAAAGATAGATCCCCCATATAAGTACCAAAATATCATAACACTCAGCCTATGCATAATATTTAACAGGCTCAAAGTATAATCAATAAACCTTGGATTCACCCAAACAAGTCAAACCAATTATAAATATAAAACCCATCCATTAAAAAAGTTATTCACACCAACAACCACTTCCAAGTTATGTAATTTCAAAGTCAACATTCATAATTTCAAACTTTCCCAATCACTATAAAACTCTAGAAAGAATATGGAGTTTCAATAATTTTATAAAACAAAAGAAGCAATATACTCAACCATTTCAATTACAATGGCATGACATAAAAAGTCCTATCAAAATAATTTCCATAAGAATTAAATACATAAATTTAACCACATTGGAGACTACACCCACCCACTATCAAGGCAATATGGTCAAAGGTGACTTACTTGAATGTTAATTCTTACCATTGTAAACACCCAAATGTTAATGTTTAGGGGGATCAACCTAGTCCATTAATGGAGATGAGATATGTAGGACATCTTTTAAAATCAAAATTGTGTTAATTATCTATGATTTATTGTATTAATCATCAAATAATAAATATCAAATACCAATTGAACTCCCAAAGAATGAAAGACTTTAGTTAACATCATAACTATTAATAAAATGAGACACACAACCTTTTACATTTAAATCAACTATGCACAACCAACTAAAACATTACCATAAAGTACCCAAAATATATAAATGGCTGAATATAATCATAATAATCTTCATGGTGGTAAAAGTGCAGTTAAACATTTGTAATTTGTAACAACCCAAAATGGAAGTCATTTTAATTTATTCTAAAGTCAAATTCCAATCAATATAACCAGCATCAACCCACTAGATAAACCCATATTTTTGTTTCCAAATGGGAGGCCCATCAAACCCATAATTTTAATCAAATAGAAAGCATAATCCATACTTCACTTCAGCCTAAATTAAAATCACAGTTTTCATAATCCAATCCAATATCAAGCCCTTAAAACAACTCAAAAATTTATTACAATCAAAACCCTTAAAATTAAGCCATTTGAAACAAGCATGCATCACCCAACCTATCATAAATATAATATTACTAGCCAATTATAGGGGGTTCAAATTAAAGTAATAATATCATTTACCCTCATTAAGATATAGGTTCATATAAGCAGATTTACACCTGCATATCTGGACCTACATCTTAACTATGATATTAAAATATCATCATGCACCCAAATAAATTTACATGTAAGAGTTTTTAAAGGATGAAAGGTGACTTGCCTAAAACACATGCCCTAACTTGCCTTGGCTATCATGGTGCCATAAATTTTTTTCCTCAATGTTACTTCTTAAAATGGTCATGTAACCCTGCTTGTGCATTTTCCTGCTAGAGGTAAAATGAGATCTTTGCAAGAGGTTGTGGAAATCCATAGAACTAATAAACAAAACATGAAAATACCAAATACCCTACTGTACTTATGCAAAATATGGAAGTATACTAAACACATAAGATCAAAAGACAAAATGAAGTCAAATTGTCTTCCTCAACACTTAGCATGGCTCATGATGCAACTCAGCCTTTTTAGCTACCTGAATGCCCCCAAAAACCTCTATTTAACCCAAATGGCATAAAGAATATTCTACCACAAGATATAAACCCTAACACCACAAAAAGGAAAAGACAAGGATTCTCTTTCCATCATTTCATATTTTGTTGATATATATTGGTGTTAAATGGGTCCCCTACCCATAGATAACAATTAAAAAATATCCCAAAAAAGATGGTTAACTCGAATATTAGTTTTTACTAATAAAAGATTTAAACCAAAATCAAGGCAAAGCCAATATAGATGGCATGCTACACAATAGCTAAAAAAAAAAACATACTAAAACCCAAAAAAGACCCCAAAAGGTCACTAACCATACATCCAATACATAGTAAAATTAGAACAATTACCAGTGATTAGAGCGAAAATCCCCACAATAGTCAAATTATGTCATCCTTTTCATCAAGCACTACCACCACATTATTGGAAACTCAAGCCATTAAAGAA
The DNA here is from genome assembly GCA_037957365.1 of Torreya grandis. Lineage (NCBI taxonomy): Eukaryota > Viridiplantae > Streptophyta > Pinopsida > Cupressales > Taxaceae > Torreya > Torreya grandis. The sequence continues at coordinate 1,617,656 of JARHVA010001134.1, forward strand.
CTCATAGCAAACTAACCCTTCTTATTTACCCTATGAAGCCAAAGTTTGACTCCACCCAAAGAAGTTATAGTTCAGTTTCTTTCAAAATTCCCTATATCACCATAATAGCCACACACTTGAGAGCCTATGACAACCAAGGGGGTGTTGTAGCCATCCCATAAATCACCATCCTTTCCAAAAGTTTGACAACGTCTACACATTTTCTATTATGCTTAGCTTCTTTCCATGGATCCATTTCTAAAATGGTACTCTTAATTTGAGCTAGGCATGGTCATGAGCTATCCTTCTATAGACTCACTATCATAGACCTTCCACTAGATTTCTTCCATAAACCCAACCAAAACCACAAACCTAGTTTCTAAAGCTCTAAATGCTGAAATTGGCACCAAACCAATACCGTCAGAGCCTAAAATTGATAATTTTTGGAATGTGCCCACCCTTACAATCTCCTCCATAAGCCCTTGATGGTGGTATAAGATCACAAAGAATGCCACCAATTTTCCAACCACTTCCTTATACACCATCAAATCCATAACATTATTCTCAAACATGGATGCCACCTCATAATTAACTCTATTATGGATGTATTATGACACATATTCTTCACCCATAACTACCAAAGTATCTTAAAAAATCTCCTCAATGGCATCCTAAAAATGTTTATTAACTGAGCCCTAGAAATACTACCTTAGAATGTCATTTCCCTCACTAAAATGCTACTAGAAACCACATGTGTCCCAAGAGTAAGAGCCACCTCATGATCCATCATGTCAAAAAACCAATAAGGACAGAATGCCAAAACTCTACCCAAGAAACAAAGGAAATGTGTAATCAAATATAAGACACACCAATTCTCATTCATCAACATTAATGAATATGTCCACCACCTCCATTTGCCAAGCTAGGCCATAATGAAAGAGTGACCTGACCTGTGAGCCAATGAAAATGAATTAAAACCTTTGCCAAAAATAATTAAAATAATAATCATGAGTTTTTAAATGCAAAAATAGATGGGAAAAATCTTGATAAAATCTTTCCAAGAAGACCTTTGGTTGTCCATATGCAATTCCTCTCTTTGATCAATCACATGATTGGGTAAAACATTTGTGGCTGAATTGGCTTCTCTATAACAATGTTTTCACTCTCAAGAAGATAGACTATCCAAGCTTTCCTAAACTTTAATCAAAATATTTTCCAATTTCTAGGAGATGGATGACATTTTATTGAGAGAAGAGGTCAAGACTTGGGAGTTACCTTTAATGAGAAGTTTATCAATTTTACATTTCAAAGATAACTTAATCCCAATTGAAAGAGCCCGAGCCTTAGCTTTTTGATTTGTGTTATCCGATAATTTCCTAAAAATAACTTTGATCATCAAACCACTATAATCCCTTATGATACAACCTACTCTGGAAGTACCCAGATTTCCCCTTGGGGCTCCATCAAAATTCATTTTAAACCACCTCAAAGGATAAGGAATCTAGGAAGCCTTTTCATTTCTTACCCTTTTACCTGAGTTTACTAATACCCCATTAATAGGTGATCATTTTATGTTTTGAACCAAGTAGAGTCCAATGATTTTCAACTAATTTACACCCCAAGTCCTTGCATGGGATTTTGAATTATTTTATTTATAATCATGACTAAATTTAAAATGAACTTGATGTGATTACCATGATTTATTTACCAAAATAAAACCAAATAAAAGTATTTGTGGTAAACATCAAACAAGGGAATTTTTCTTATAAGTCCTTAAAACACACAAAGATAATTATGGATTCATTACTTAGAAGGCCAATGGTATTAGTCCAAAATATGCTTAACCAACCAAATATTTAGGGAGTTGATATGCATCCCTTTACAATGATATAATACAATAATCTCTTACGAGTAATAACAAGATCATAATAAGATTAGCTAAGTGGCCACGAATATGATCATTGAGACTCATTAATTCATTATCACAAGTTGAGTGAGTAGCAAGGAATCATATCACTATTACACTTATTTTTATCTTGGCGTAATAGTGTCCGAGTTGTTAGTTATTAAGGATGGTCCAAGTGACCTTCACCAAGTCCTAACAACATAATAAAAACATGACTAACCCAGTCTAATATAATACACAATTGCTATTATTTAGTATTTAAGACCAATTCATACTCTAATATCTAAATAAATATAGGGTGAAATAATATTGACTACTTTTAGAAATAAACCATGCTTCTCACAGACCTCTTACCAAATCGTATTACTATCCTTAGGTCATTTCCAACTAAATAGTGGATAAAACTAGGGTCATGACATCAGTTTGGGTATACATTGAATTGGGTTGGTAAAAACACTCTACCAAATTGTTGACCAACTATCTATCTATCTAGTGATCCACTCTACTATGGATAAACTCGCAATGACATATAGATAAAAAAATAACCCAACTATGGTGTTAGGATTGGAATTCTCAACTAGTCTCTTGTCACCCATATCTATATAGATATAGATTATTATTCTTAACTCTATGAATGGGATTATTAGATGCCCAAAACCCAATATATATGTAAGTAATACAATTTCATCCCACCATTTTCTTGCTTTCCTAGTTATTTATTCTCACTTGTGGCTCTAAATACACACTTTCTCCCTAGTTCGGGTGTGGATTGCCATATAGATCTTTGAATCCAACTAGAAAATTAGATGATATCTCTTTAGGAAACTAATCTATCTTTGGGGTATGGGTTTCAATCCTTTAATTTCAGACACACACACACACACACACACACACACACACACACACACACACACACACACACACACACACACACACACACACACACACACACACACACACACACACACACACACACACACACAAATATATATAATGGGGGGGGGAGGATCAAGTCATTCCATTTGATGTGGGCCAGTTATATATAAGGATTTCCCTTTATTCTTAAGAGAGTAAGAGTCACCTAAATATAAAGACTAAAGATTGAATCTTCTCATGATATATGGAGAAGATAACTAGATTATGAGATTGGGACATGACCGACCGTAGATTAGCACTTAACCTTCACTTGGGTCTGGGATTCAATTTTATATATATATATATATATATATATATATATATATATATATATATATATATATATATATATATATATATATATATATATATATATATATATATATGGGAATTCAATAAATCCCTATAAATATATATAGGGTGTAGGATACTAATATTTGATTGGGGTATGGGATTAAATACCTATCCTTTAATGGACCATATATATATTGGGGTAATCTAAAATCCCACTAATATTTTTCATTAATGGCTACTTTTGGGATTGGCTAAAATCTAGGATTGGCTCAACTCTTGGATTGGGTGATAGCATCCCTTTCCTCTAGAATTTTTTTGGTAGTAGAGTGATATCTTCCTCGTAGAAGACCTTGAAATTAGGACCATAAACCATAAGTATATAAATAAATATTGGAGAGCACTCAACTACAATAAACTATATACATTTTATTCTCTAATGTGATCAATGCCTCAATCAACAACATACCCACATTGATAAATAGTAAAATGGTTGGTTCATATAGCTATGACATCAATTTCTAGTCCACTTAAGACTTTTTTCTACATGTATATATGCTTCAATCACATATTTTGAATCACAATAGAATAAACTCTAATGAGGTGTTTGGAATGGGCCATGTATATCAACCTAACCCTAGAGGGGAACCCTAGATGGACCAAACCTTGGATCACCCAGCCAGCTTTACATTTAAGAATAATTTTTTAATTGCTTAATGAATGATAGAGATTTTGGCCAATGATAGTGATAGTGATAGTGATAGTGATAGTGATTTTGATAGTGATAGTGATAATGATAGTGATAATAGGGATCATGATCATAATAGAGATTCTAGCAGAGAGTCAAGATAATGAGTGTTGATGAAGGAGTTATTAGGTATAATGAGTAAAAATGAGGGTCATTAAGGGTATGACTAGGGATGATGAGCTTTGATGAGGGAGTGATTAAGAATGGTGAGGGATGATGATGGTAGATGATTGAGCGATTATGGATAATGAGGTTTGATGAGAGTGATTAGGGATGATTAGGGAGTAACTAGGGATTATTAGGAATGATGAGGGTTGATGGAGTGATTAGGGATAACGAGGGATGATGAGTGAGTGATTAGGGGTAATGAGGTATAATGAGGGCTAATGAGGGAGTGACTAGGGATGATGAGGGCTAATGAAGGAGTGATTAGGGATGATGAGCTTGATGAGGGAGTGATTAAGGATACTAAGGGCAATTGAATGAGGCATTAGAGATGAATAGGGAAAATGAAAGATGATGAGGAAGTGACTAGGGACAATTAGGGATGATGAGGGTGTATGAGGGAGTGATTAGGGATGGTGAGGGAGTGATTATAGATGATAAGGTACAATGAGGGATAATGAGGGAGTGACAAGGGATGATGAGTAATAATGATAGTGTCATTATAGATGATGGTAAATGATGAGGGATAATGAAGGTCGATAAGATAAGGATCAAGGATAATGAAAAATTATGATGGAGTGATTAAAATGATGAAAGATGATTTATGTGCTTGACCCCCTTCTCTCCATATGATTTGGAAAGAGGGGGATAGTGATATGAGTGATTTTTATATGAGCCTAAGAAAATAGGGTTTGAAATCACTCCCATACACCCTAAATAATAGTGGTAGTGGTTATGGTAGTGTTAGTGTCCTATGTGAGATTGGAATAAATTAGTTAGGTCATGTATGTGTGTGATTATAATTGAAACATGCATAGATCATCCCATCTATCTGATATTTATTTTGGAGTGAAAAATATCTTTTTAAGATGAGTATTGGATGGTGTTTTAATTCCTTCTATTCTGAATGGAGTGTACTACGATGATTAGCTACATTTATGTCTAATATGATTGATTGTATCATCACTATAGGTAGATGCCATGTATGAGTGACTACATACCTACATGTAGTAATAGGTATGTGATAGATGCCATGTATGAATGACTGTATCATGATGATGGGTATGTTATAGGCCACATGTTATAGAACAATAATTATTGCATATTGATAGACCCATTGATCAAAAAGTCTATAAATTATTTAGGAATTCTATATGAATATACTTTCAATCCTTTTTCCTAATCATCCCTAGTCATTCATTTCTCTATATAGGTCATAATTATCCCTCTCCTTTCAATATATGCTTAGTCAAAAGCCCCTCTCCTTTATCCATTGATTTAATAATTCCCCCTCTACTAATTTTCAAGCATGATAATACCCCCTCTCTTTTAAATATATGGCTTAGGTAAGATATAAATGGTTAGTATTAGATACAAGTATTCAAGATCAAGATATGGCTCAGGCATTCAATCAGGTAAGGAATACTCATGTAGGTAACTCAAGTAGGTAGGGAAATAAGGATAGGTAGGTAAGGCATGCTCAAGTACAACAAGGTAGGTAAGGTATAGTCAAGATCAAGATATGGCTCAGGTATTTAGATAGGGAATATTCAATATCAATATATGGATTGGGTATTCAATTGAGTAGGGTAGACTCAAGTAGGTAATGTAACTAGGGCATATTCAAGTAGGTAAATTAGGTATTGTGTACTAAATGGTATAAATTTGTTACACATGTAACATAATTCTAAACTTCATTTCTCATTCTATCTATCAAGAAATAAGCTTCACTTACCCAAAATAGAAGCTAAGTAGGTAGGGCATAAATAAGTAGGTAGGGAAAGAATATATACAAACTATAGATCAGGAAGCAAGCTTCCCTTGAAACCTAATAATATATTCTAGAAATGGAAAGTAGGTAGGTATATCAAGAATAAACTCTCCTTTACCTTATCAATTAGGACATAACTATGTAGGTATGACAAGAATAAATTTATCTATTAGGAAGCAAAATTACTTTGATTGGTATGCCTTAATCTAGAATCAAATAAAATCTAGATATCAATAAAGAAATCTTCCTTTGAAACTCATACCTTACTACCTTGTTATTTATTAAATAAATAAAATTCTCTTGATATGTTATTGGGTGAAGGAAAGCTAGATATAAGAAACCTAAGATTCCCTTGCCTTACTCAATTGTCATAGATGAAGTAGGTAGGGAAGCTTACTTTTCCTTATCAGGTAGGGAAGACTTGATAGTAGGATAGGGCCTTAGGAATGGTGTCCTCCATAGACCTATGGTGGGGGGACCATTCCTATGTTATACCTTGATTTGATATAATAGGGATTGGGGCATACTCAAAGTATAATAGGGCCTCAGTTTAGGAATATCACCACCTATAATGGTGTTAACATTATAACCTAGACCATGAATATGATATTATAATGGAGGTCTGGGCTTTTACCAAGGGTTTGATGTATTAGTCAAGATACGTCAATGCATCTATGCATGATCCATCCCATCATATTATTTAGATGTTACATCTGTGTTGACATACATTCTATCTCTATCTTAACCAATCCATACTAATCCCCTATCTATATATATGGCTCCCTATCTATATCTAGACTAGTGACATCCATACTTGAGCTTAGAGCTTAATAATTCAAATATTTAGTTAGTTTCTAATCCTGAAATTATAAAAACTATGTATTGACTAGAATGGCCTTTGAAATACTAACTTCTAAATGGTAACTCTGACAACTCTAGAATTGATTTCAAAAGATGTAATGTGACCCTCATCTGTTATAAAATCAATATAGGTTTATTTTTTTAAATATCTACAACACAAACAAGCAAAATCCACCACAAAACATTTTATAAATCAAAGGGCATACACCCTTTCAATAAGTCTTTATTTTTACTTTTCCTTTTTCCCTCCAAAATAAGTTCTTTTTTAGGCTTGGGGGTTTGAACCTAACCTAAACATTGTCATGGACTAACCCACATGAATTTTAGGAAACTTATGTGTCTTTTTTGTATTTACTGATAAATTTGATTAGGTAGATTTTATTATTTTTAAAATAAATGTATGTGGATCTGTATAGGGGAAAACATAGTTTTTGAATATATAATTTTTATTAATGTTAAGATTTTATTTTTAATTATTACTTAATTTATACACAACATACCTATATGGACTATATACATATCATTACAAATATCGTTATAAATTCTTGACCATTAATCAAAAGTTTATAAAACTTATATCTCAATAATCTACACATTTTTGTCTATGCTTTAAAATAAAAGAATGATTTTAATAAAGTTAAGGTCAAAAAGTTGTATTTGTACACTTGTAGTTTTGATTTTGTAACTATTTTGACTTATTATACACACACACACACACACACACACACACACACACACACACACACACACACACACACACACACACACACACACACACACACACACACACACACAAAATCAACAATATTTGACATTTCGTCTATTTATATATGGAATTTCATATAAAAATTCATTCGTTTACTAAAAAAAAAGTGTTCTTACATATGCAGTGCCCTTATATTTTCGCAAAAATATACCAAGACATTGTCATAAATGCATCAATTTCTCACGCTCAAATTTATATGTTTAGAAACTAAATTATATATTACACAATTCATGTTCTTACATTATATTCAAATTCATTTTTCCAAGTATCTCTAAAATTCTCTCCAATATCAACTATTATTATTTTTATAAAAATAAAGTGTAACTTTAAGCCCTCTTCGCCCCACCAACCACACCCACCCACCCTCCCCCCTACTTTTCAACCATTATCCTTCATCTAACCATATAAATTTTAATTTAATTATTTACTAGCATATTTTTAGGTTATTACTTCCAAATAAACTTCCATCTTTATGTGGTTGGTACCATTAGTAGATAATTTCATATTTTCAAAGCTAAGCTAAGTTAAAGAGAAAGTTGTATTTCTTGAGGCAAAGAATTATGTGTCCAATTGATGACCAGATTTCATGATCATGTCCAAAGTGGAAAATAAATCCAATATAGACCTTATAAATATCTTTTTTATCCACCATACTCCAAACTTACATGCCATTAGGTAAGCCTCTTAAGACATATTGATCATTATTAAAGGGTGAAATAAGGAGGGGGGGAATTAAGCCTTTGCATGTAAATCAAGATGGATAGATACATTCCTATAAATCCTATAATTGTACACAAAATTACATCCCTAGGAGTTTTTAGACCAACTCATAAACATCCAATTGGTGGAAAATTTTCTCTTGCAGCTAAAAGTATCAAAATGGGACAAATGTTGGTTAGTATATAAACAAAAATATGAACCACATGCCCAGTCAGAAAAATAACTTCATTATCACATTAAGAATGGCCTATAGATTAAATATACACATTTTCTTGGTCTCTTTAAATCCCCAAACTCCAAACTTGGACACTTTTGAGTGTATCTCTCAAGAGAGACTACAAGTTCTTAAGGGGAAAGGAACATTTTTTTTGTAAAGCCATTTCATGTAAAATAGGATGGATAGAGATGCATAGTCAATTCACAAGGTTGCATGTGGGAGTCCTCTTGGCACCATAGTATTTTTTATACCCACTCAAATGGATGTGAAATTAGTGCAAATTTCCTCTTGCAACCAAAATCTATAACATCAGACAAACATTGCTTGGTCTATGAAGAAACATTTAAACTGTGTTTCTAATTGAGGAACCAATTTTGTGGTTAATTTAGGAATGGAATATAAATTTAATATAAACCTTCCCAAATATATTTCAAGCCCCATACTCTAAAATTTCATGCTATCAGAGGTGTCCCTTAAGAGAGACTATTTATTCTTAAGGAGAAAAAAAGGTGAAAATTGTGAAGCCATTGCACAAAAAATAGAATCATTGGACACATGTCATTAGTCATAAATTTTAATGTGGGATTACTCTATACATCCCAAGGATTTTTTTTACCCATTCAAATTTATGTGCAATTGGCGATAAATATAATATTGCAACCAAAATTTTAAAAATGAGATAGAAATGATTCATTATAAGAAGTAATTTTTTAAATTACAAGCTCAATCAAGTAAATAATTTCATGGCCACATTAAGGGTAGTATATAAACATAATATATACCTTATCCTTGTACCTATACTCCCCAAAGATTCAAACCTACACATTTATAAACATGTCTCGTGAGAGATATTGATAGTTCTTAAGTGGAAAAAGAAGGTAAAATTTGCAAAATTATTGCACATAAACTAGGATAGATAGAGATGAAAATAAACTCATATGTTTTCATGAAATATCCATCTATACATACCCATAAATGTTTTGAACCACTTTAATGGAAATCTAATTTGAGACAACTTTTATCTTGTACCCAAAAATTGTAAAATGGGACAAAAATTACTCGGTATACGAAGCAACTTTTGAAATGCATGAAAAATTAAGGAAACAAATTCATGGTTTCATATATAATGGACTATATATGAAATATACACTTTTTAAGGTATTATTTATCTCCAAAACTTCAAACTTACATGCCACTAGATGCATCTCTTAAGAGAGATTACTAGTTATTAATGGGAAAAAGAAGGCGAACTTTACTAAGTTGTTATATGAAAATTGATAAGGCTATAGATACATATTGAGATATAAAATCTCCATGTATTATTCCTATACAAATCCAAATTATTTATATACTCACTCAATTAAATGTCCAACTGGCAACTACTTTATATTACAACCAAAATTTGCTCAGTATATGAAGCAACATTTAAATTGCATCCCTGATTAAGGAATTGAATTTTTAATCACATATAGAATATCATATTAAAAAAATACACATTCTCCTTCCCTATTTCATTCTGAAAAATCCAAACATGCATGTCATCAAACACATCTATTAAGATATAATGTTAGTTCTTAAGTAGAAAAAGAAGGCAAACATTGTAAATTTGTTACACGTAAACTAAGATGGATAGAGACACAAACTCAGATCCTATGATTTAATGAAAACATATTATATGAATCCCCATAAATTTTTTATCCCACTTAAAACGACATCTAATTTGTGGAAACATTTCTCTTCTAGCCAAAAGTTGTAAAATGAGACTAAAGTTTCTCACTATATAAATTAACTTTTGAATGATGCGCCAAAATAAGGAATGTACTTTTCAATTACATTTGTAAAGGAATATAAATTAGTGATACACCATCCATAGTCTCCATTATCCCTCAAATTCAAAACATGCATGTTGTTGAGTGCATCTCTTAAGATATATTACAAGTTCTTAATGGAAAGAAGAAATAAAAGTTGTAAAGTTATTGCACATAAATAGGGATGCTTAGAGGTGTTATATTAACTCTTATAAGTTCATGTGGAAGTTATATATATATATATATATATATATACAAAATTTGATCTGTATACTGAGTAACTTTTTTCTCATTTTTCAACTTTTGGCTACAAGAAAAAATTTAATTCTAATCACATGTCTAATAGATCAAGGTTAATTTTTTTGGCGTATATATATATATATATATATATATATATATATATATATATATATATATATATATGCCAAAAAAATTAACCTTGATCTATTAGACATGTGATTAGAATTAAATTTTTTCTTGTAGCCAAAAGTTGAAAAATGAGAAAAAAGTTACTCAGTATACAGATCAAATTTTGATTCATGTGCCCAATCAAGGAACTAAATTCATGGTCACATAAATAATGGCCTATAAATGAAATACAAACCTTTTATTGGTCTCTATCAGCCCAAAAAACTCCAAACTTACATGTTGTCAAATGTGTCTCTTAAGAGAGACTACTAGTTCTTAAGGGTAAAAAGAAGGAAAACTTTTCAAACTTATTGCATGCAAACCAAGATGGATAGAGACGCCCAATAAACTCTTATAGTTTCATGTAGGAGTCATCTATAACCCCCAACATTTTTTTGGACCTAATCAACTTGATGTGCAATTGGTGGAAACTTTTCTCTTGTAGCTAAAACTTGTGAAATGAGACAAAACTTGCTCAATATATGAAATAAATTATGACCAGTTTCCAAATTGAGGAACTAAAATCATGGTTGCATCAAGAATTACCTAAAAACATAAGATACACCTTATCCCAGTCTTTATTATCCTCTTAACTCTAAAATTGCATGTCATTAGACACATCTCTTAAGAGAGACTACTAGTTCTTAAGGGGAAATGAGGTATATTTGATTCACCATTTTTCATTTTTTATTTTTAATAAGTTCACAACCTTCATAATTGTTATACAACAAAGTTAAGAGAGTTTCAAAACTAATTAAATTTAAAGGTGTCATTCCAAATAAATTTAATAGAGGAAAGTTAGATAAAACAAAGTTAATTTTTTTTTAAAATTAATAAAATTTAATATATATATATATATATATATATATATATATATATATATATATATATATATATATATAAATAATGCCCATATTTTTCATCCAATAAAACCAGATAAAACATTGTAATTTTTTTATTTATTTAAACCAAAAATATATATCACAAAGAAGGTGTGATACTATATTAAACTATTAAATAATCTTAAAATATTATGAAAATGTATTCTGCACAATCAATCATAAGAATAATCAATCACCATATAAATCAATAAAATAATAACTATTTGTGACTCATTTAGGTTAGTTTAATTTAATTTCCTTATCAAGGTCTAAATTAAAATTCTCATCACCTATCCTTTTCATAGAAGTGACATACAATCATCTCTATGAGAAGTTAAGCCCTTAATAGGTTCTCAGAAATTACCACATGACATAAGGACTTATTTTAACAATCACTTATCATTATTTTCATGTATTGAAACATATAATCAACAATAAAATATAAATAATATTTCAAAGAAAGAGGTCTATTTTAACTACATTTCTTCTTGATAACTTATGGTGTATACATGTTAAACAAGCTATAATTATACTATAGAGAATCATTTAGTAGTTGTAATAGCTCACATATTACTGCATGATGCTACTCGTCTAGACCAAAAGAAGTTTTTTTTCCACAAATAGTTGAAATGAGTCAGTGCAACAGACTTAATGAAGGGCTCATGGCAGAGGTCATTGAAATGGGAAGTAAACGATGATGGAGGACTGTGAACAAGTAGAGGAGACTAGTTCGCAAGGCGTCGTTAGAGAGCAGCAGAGCTGGGCGGTGATCAAGGTGTTGTGGATCTAAAGATGCAAGTAGGTGTTGATTGTAATCCGAGTCAATAATTCATCAGATCCTTCCAGACATAGTTCTTCCCCATAGTTATGAGCTCATATTTCACAGCCCGTGTTTGTCTTCAACTCCTCAAACATTCATCTCGACATGCAATGATAGGTTGACGATTGTTGAGAGGTTGAAGGAACAACAGAATCAGGCAAAGGACTTAAGATCTGTGATGTATCTGGGAGGGAAGGCTTGAACATAGCACCAAAAACCTTGCAACGCTCTAGGGAGTTCTGCAATCTGATAAAAAATTAGACTTATGCCAAACATAGCTACGTTAAGTGCCTCGCATCATTGGTTTGCATCATGAGAACTTTGAGAAGAAGAAATCCGTTACCCAAAAAAATTCAAACCCTTGACCAAGAAAAAAACCTTGTCAATGCATCTTCCTCTCAGCTCTGAGAAACTAAGCTTATACTGCCAATAAAATACATGCAAAATCTAATATGAACAAAATACATGCATTTGCCAATGTAAGTAATATGCAAATTCCTCTTAATAAATGAGTATGTTAGAATACAAAATAGAAATCAAGAGATAACCTAATACTCATAATAGAACCTAAAGCTCTGATACCATGTCATAATACACTAATAAGTGATTTTCTGGTAGAGAGAACACACAAAAATTCTGCAACAACAATGACCCTACTTGTATTAAAAAATATGCAAGAAGAGGATGTGTAATAATTGTATTAAAAAATATGCAAGAAGAGGATGTGTAATAATTGTCTAATGTATTAAACTACCTTGCTTACCAATTATATGCTCTATTACAATATTTTGGTGAAGAGAAATATAAATAAGGATTAGGAGGAGTTAACTCACAGGGGAGCTCACTATGGGACTAAGTGTAACTTATTGTGGAACTCATAGTGGTACTCAGTTGAACTATAGGGGGAAATCTAGGTGGAACTCGCCCTCTCACCCACTTAATCTCTTATCACACCTCAGTAAGTCGAGGCTACATGTGTAGGGATTATCTATTTAATAAGTAATTGGAACAATAAATATCCTACACCAATAGTATCATTATTTATTTATGTGATTGGTGATTTTTATGCTTGTTTTTTGGTTTTTAGAAACTCCTTTGCCATTACTTTTGAGTCTAGGTTGGTATGTTGGTTGGAATATTATGATTATTCACATATTGATAGAGGTTATTTTTGTCTCCATGCTCGCATTATTATAGAAGCAGTAATGTGATTGCATTCCTTTTATTTTGCACATAAAAGTATCCAATCTTGATCTGAAGCTTATATTTACTAATATAAATGTTAAGTATAATTTTACCTTATGCTTTAACTTTATTTTAATAAATATAAGAAATTAGGGTCACTTTGTATCTGATAGAGTTGGTCTCACATCTTCATGCCTTATGATGTAGAAAATAGTTTTTCAAAATCTAATCTAGTTAGTACTTAGGCATTTTTAGGGTCCAAGTATTAAACTAGAGATTTTAAGGCATAAATTTTATAATTAATATCCATTTTTATAAACATATAGTCCTCTTTTAGGTTTTTGTGCCTTCTATATTGCTTTTTGATATTTATAAGATTCTTAGGTTTGTCAAAATTGAAGTTTTTAAACCACTCACCTTAAAATTGATCAATGATGGTGTGACTGGGGTAGCATATGTCACATTAATGATCTACACACATCAAATGATCACTTTGTGTTAATTTCACTTATTCATCATCCCTTCCTCATCTTTGATCACTTCTTAATCATCCCTCATCACCCCTAATCAGGATCTCCAAGTTCCTCATTATCCCTAATCATTTCCTCATTGACCCTCACTATCCCTCATCATCTCTAATCATTCCTAATTACTCCCTCATTGATTCTCACTATCCCTCATCATCCATAATCACTCACTCCTCATCCTTCATCATCTTTAATCACTCCCTCATTTACCCTCACCATCCCTCATCATCTTTAAACACTCCCTCATTATCCCTAACCACTCCCTCATCATCTCATCACCTATTCATCATCACTAATCATTCCCTCCTCATCCCTCATCATCCCTAATTTTTGAAAACTATAAAAAATAAATTGGACTATGTTAAGATTAAATTGGACTATATCGACATTAAGTTAGATTTATTACAAATAAATCACATATGTCTAATGTATTTGTGATAAGTCCAAATAATTTAAATTGATCATAAATAATTAGTAATAAAAAATTATCATAAGTAAATTAGACTTCATCAAGAATTACTTGGACTTATTATAAATAAATGACATATATATTATATATTTATAATAATTCTAAATTATGCAACCATTCAAACTGGTTCATAAACCATGCATTTATAGATAATAAGACTTGACAATTTATTTATTAAGGAAAAATAATATATACATTAATCAAGCACTCAGACGATATGTGATTTAAAACACCTAGGATGATTAGGATGCCACATGTCATCAGTTGATTGGATCATGAACTATTTTTTAAAACTGATTCAATTGATGTCTTTACGACCATCAAAGTTTATCTCATATTTGTCTACATGCCACATGTTGATCACATGTGTTATATTATTATATTATTAATATGATCTCCCATATAATCGAGTTACTGAGATTGTGATGCATGTTGCAATCTTAGGTGCTCACATTATTCAGGGCTTTTGTTTGGACTAGTCATTCTCCCACATAATTGAGTCATCAGGATAATGCCACGTAGCATAATCTCAGGTGCTTGTACAAAGTGTAATTTGAAAAAATAAAAAGCCAAATAACAAACATTGTCGATATGCAAAATTATCGAAGAACAAATCTTGATGCACAAGTGGGAAATTCCGAGGCATAAACCCTGAAGAACTTTTTGCATAGACGGGAATGCCAAAGTGTATTTTGAAAAACATAAAAGCCGAAATGTAAATTCTTAGATGTAAAAATTATGAAGACCATTTTTAAGGATGCAAAATGTGAAGTTTAATTTGAAATATCAAAAAACTTAAGAGGTTTTCATGATTATCAAAATGCAATATGGCTATCTAAAATACGCAAAAACCAAAGACCATTTGAATTACAAAAATGCAAAGTGGAAATTTCAATAGTCAAATGTTATTAAATAGATTCACAATTATCAAAATACTAAATTGTTGTAGTAGAAAATATAAAACTCAAATGTTGAAGTGTATTTTCCAAGACCCAAATGCGAAGTGCCACTAGAAATAAATAAATAAATAAAATAATAAAAAATTATACATTCTCAAAAAATGGTTTAAATTTAAAAAAAAAACATTCATATTTCTCATTCTAGAATTAAGGAAACACCATTTCAAATTTCTCAATCCTTTTATCATTATTTTTGTTAGTGCATAGTGGGATGATGCATTCAAATAGTCTGTTATAATGCCTTTTAAAAAATTAGTGAGAATAAGTGTATGACCTCTTCAATTTTTATTTGGTTTCCAAGCATAAATTATAATATCTATGAGTATGGATGGTAAAGATGTGTTAGTTGGGTTTGGATTCCATTTCTTGTCCAAGTAGCCTAAATAAAATTTTGCTTCTTCTACATCTTTTTTCCCTGCATGAACTAAGATGAACCAAGCTACATTGACCCTTCATTCTATATCCCCATTTGTTTGTAGTATCTTAATATTGATTTTACATCTAGTAACCCATACTGTGTAGCCCACTCCTTTAGAATCGTTAGGTCTAACAAATAACATATATTCAATTTGTACATCTTGAGCTAGATTAAATGTAATTATTGTTATTTTGTTTCTTGGACCAACATATGTATCTATACATGCCACTCCAAAATCAAGGGTCCTATCATGAACCATTTTGTGCAGAGCCTATGTAGGGGTATGTCATGATGAGTTCTAGTTCAAAAATATCCTATGCATTCAACTTTAGAAGGGAACATGTCTTCTTTCATTATGTCATGTAAGTTTTAGAAGTAATATGCTAGATCCTTTCACTTACTATTTTTGGTCAAACCAAATTCATTGAATTGTTGTACATACTTGTTAAAGTTATATTTAATTTGTTATTTGTTTTTCACTCTTTTTTCTACTTCTATTTGAGTCTTTTGCAACAATGAAATTTTGAGACATTTCTCTATTTTCCAAGTCTTTGAAATATATTTTTATTGGATTAACTTTTAGAATATTTAGCTCACCATTTTCTTTTGTTCCCCATAATGTAATAAGGGGTGACCAATTTCTACCTCTTATAGATTTTTTTCAATGCATATTGGGTTGACCTTGTTCCATGCGTAGAAGAAAGTATTGACCTTTTGTCAAACCTACTATTTCATTTCTTCCTTTTAGCTAGTAACTATTAACATAGTCTTTGAAATCCACTATCTCTTTAATCAAATATGGCATGAAGTTTATTGTATTTTCACATGTCTTATAAGTGTCCATCATCTTGCCACACTCCATACATCTTTCCTATTTATACATTTAGATAAGTTTCCAAATGTGCCATCGATGTCCTCATGGGTATATCCTCTAGGGAAAAATTTGACCTCAACATCGAGGAAAACACCTTTGTAGATAAAGAGAGATAAATATTGCAACACATACCTATACAAAAAAACACAATTTTGTGAATTTATAAATGTATCATTAGTTCCATATAAGGTTTGACATTTTAAAAATATAATTATGATGGAAATACCTATTCTTATTGTCCCCACAATAGTTTTCTAGTTGAAGTATAGCCTAGAAGGAAGTTTCTTGAAGGCACCAATTAATTATGCTTTTTATCTATATTTTTTGCATTCAAGGTAGCAGTTGTTAGACAAAAGTGCATCATACAATGGATATTTTGAAGATCTAGGCTTATATAGTAAAGAGCCATAAGTATATAGCATTGTTGTTTTCATATCCCTGAACCACTTGTTTAATGAGGTGATATTAAAGTTAAACCCTCCAAGAATGTATGGTAAAAAAATTGCCCATATCCACCTTCACCATGACCATGTGTTATAATCCCTGCCATTGACAACTCTAATATTTTATCGGTAACTACTTTGATTTTTGTCACTGTCCTTAGCAAAAATGTTTTTTGATGTTCCACCTTGTCATGAATGACATTGAGGCATTCTTCAGGGTATTTTTCTAACATTTGTTTATGTGTGTAATACATTTATCTTGCGAAAAGTTTTTCATTTGAGTGCATAAAAAATTATTGATTAATACGCTCTTCCTAATCTCTAGAGAGGGACCTAAAGCATTTCTATCGAGTCAACAAGATGCATGTTTTGCACCTAGTGAATTCATCAGATGTGGTAATGGTCACATCATGAAAATTAGTTATCCACATGTTATTGAATTTTGGCTAGGATATTGGCTCATATTGCATATCTACTAGTTATGCATTGATGTTACACCTCATAAATTCTTGAGTGAAACATGATGGAAGATGTCAAACATTTTCCCATGATCTGTTTATATCCACCTAACATGTTAGTCCTGGAGAAACATATGCAAAATCATCCACCAACTGATCTAACAAATCTTTAGCCATTATTTTCTTCTATTGTGGCTTTTGTTAAAATATCCCTGCATGGAATGCATTTTTTTCCTCATTTCTCAGATAATTTTGAATGTAAAAAAAGCTACTTCTCTTAAATCCATATATTTTAAGCCAAATGTCTAAACGAATCTCTGTACCCTAAAAATAACTGCTAGTTTTGTTTTTATTTTTATTAAACAAACTGACAGAAACAACATCCAAGACATGTTACCTCTTATTTGTTGTGGTAGAATCAAACAACTTCATATTTTCAGATTTTAGAATCTCAAATGACTAAAAACATTTTTTGGTGCAACATTTATCTACATACGTTGTTGAAATCTCACTATCTATGCTTTCATCAAACTCCACTTGGTTGAGTGAAGTGTTAAGATGATTTATTTTTCTGCCCACGTATTTGTAGGCACAAGTTAATTTTTTTGGATGCCTTTGTGCTAGGAATGTCAAGCAAGGAGTGAGTTCATTATCCTCTACATCCCAAATGTTTCCAATTTCTTTCTCCTTGGGTGTCATGTATGGTAAATTGATTTCTCTATAAGTCTCAGTATCTACTATTTTGTTGGAAAGCCATCTAATGATAAATGTTTTAGTTACATGCAAATCTCATAATGTTTTATAACTATGATTATGTAAATTCTCAATTCAATTTCTAACATTGGGATAGGAATGCAACAAAAAATCTCCCCTGGTTGTGAAAATTCAACATAACCAAAAGCAAATTTTTCATCTTTTGCAAGAGTTGTACATTTGTGCAATAAATGTACCCTTTTCCCAAGAATTTTTTTTCTTAGGCTTTGAAATGTGGTAAGATCATTGATATATCAAACAAATGAATCCAAGCTAGGGTTTTCTTATTGTAATAGTTGTATATGCATAATTGAACTCAAATTATTTTGTCTTTATTCCATGTCATTGTCTATAAAAAACGTGTCTATGACATGTTGCATCATTCTTGTGCTCCATATAGTAAAAATATCAACTACATCTCCAAATTATCCATAAAAGCTATAGGAAAAGGAAGTGATAGAGTTAGATCAAAAGATTTAGTCACATTAACACTTACACATTAAATAGGTATTTCCTCATTGTGGCATGTGGAAGTGAGATTTATGGGTTCTAGAGATTCAGTGTCTAGACTTGCCACTTTGTGTATTTTTACTTCACTAATGACCTTACCATTATTTATGGGATAAATATAGTCTCCATAATAGAAAGCCATTGATGTATGATTTTTCAGCCTAGACATTTGCAAAAGACATGAGAAGAGTTGTTAATCAGGGTATTTATTCCAATTTATACTTGTATGTAGAAGATAAAGCTATATTTATACAAGAACAAAAGCATGGAGATATATTAAAACCTAAAAATGTTAAAAATGTAATGCATAACATTTTTTTTAATGACACAGTTTATGTCAATTCAAAAAAATAATAGCTTTTAATATCATATATATTACATATTTCAATTCTTTTTTCATCCTACTTTGAAGGTATCTCCTAGGATATACATTTCAAACATGCATCAGAGCGGAATAACCACATAGAGAAAAATAGATAATTAAGTTAATATTCAACCATGTATTTTATTACATTACAAAATGATAATGAGCAATGGGGTTTTTGAGAAAAATTATGGAAAATTATTATCTTCTTATATTTTGGGATTCTATATTTGATTTGAACCTCTGTTATAGACCTAGAAGTTTGAAGGTATCTCTTAGGAGATACCTTTTAAACATGCGTATGGGTACCCTTGAAGGTTTGAAGGGCCTTGTAATATCTTCAAGGGTACCTATGAAATTAATCTTAGGAATTCATTTTTCAATAGTAAAGGACATGTGGTATGTACCCACTAACCTGTGATATTTCAACATGAATCCTCTGATAGAATTCCTTTTCCTTATGTTTTGGACTTATGTTTTCATGGAATGTCTTTGCCATCCTCTTGGGACTTATTGTATTTTTGGACTTATTGTTTCAGAGTTCATCTTATAAATTTTTTATAGGATTTTTTTACACATAATAATTCTTGTGGACTTATCCTTATCGAGAGACCTATTGCAGATATTTTGTCTGAAATAATTCTCCCAGTCTATGGGATTTTTTGTTGCAGGCATTTTTCTCGATGTAATTGACATTACCTTTTTCCCCCCTTTGAATCATACCCTTTGGCCCTTTTTGAGATACCCTTTTTCTTTTGTGAAGTAAATCCTTCAAGAATTTTGTCATGGATAGAGGCCCTATGGAGTATACTTCTCTGACTTACCCTTCAAAAGTTTTGTCAAGGGCATATTCCCTTCAGACTGAACTTACCCTTCAACTCTTTGAAAGTGCCCTTTGGGACTTTTGTAATGACCTTCTTGCCCTTCAACTAATTTTTTTGGACATTTTGTCTAAGAGAAGTGACCCTTCAAGAGAATTATTATGGAAATTTTATCCAAAAACAATTCTCTTGAAACAATTTCCCTAAAGGACACATGCCCTTTAGAAACCTTGAAGCTACCCTTCAAACATTTTTAAAGTGAGCTTTTAGATATTTTGAAGTGGAGACTTACCCTGTGGTAATTTTGTCTTAGACCCTTTACCCTATGGGACCCATCCTTAAATTTTTTATCCCTACCCCTTTGCCATACCAAGCCTACCCTTTAGGATATTCATCTCAGTCTCTTTACCTTACAAAAAGTACCCTTCAACCTCTTTGTAATGAACCCTTTTCCATGGACATACCCTTTGGGATTTTTTCATTCTCTGCCTTTGAACCCTTTTTAAATTATTACTTACTCTTTAGGATAATTTTCATATCCCTTCTTCCATGGAAAATACCCTATCGAGTAGACACTTTAGGCATTTTACCATGAAGTAGAACCTTCGGATCTAAAGGCACATACCCTTCAAAATTTGTGTAATGGGACTTTTGGAATGACCCTTAGTCATGTGAAATTTCCCTTTAGGAAATTGAAAGTGCCCTATAGGATAATTCTCTTGAAATGTTTGACCGATTATTCTGCCTTTGTCTGACCATGTGTGTAATTTCTACTAGCAATAGGCATAGGTTTAGAGAAACACTTGTCCTTTTAGAAAATATCTAGGGAAGTCATTTTTGAAAACCATAGAAGCTTTCTTTTCTGCCTTACCATACCCTCCTTTTTTAAGTTTTTAAAAAATATATACCCACTTTAAATTAGTAACCAACCACCTAACCAACTCACATAGAGATTCAATACCCCTATTTAAACCACACCTCCATCCAAAAAACCTTATCAACAACCTACGTGCCCTACCCACTATTTCATTGATAGGGTGAAATAAAATGCATACCTGTAACTCATGCCCTGGAGTGGAGTTTGCCTCCATTAAGATCCTAAAACATTAGAGGGTACCTCGTTACAATTGTAGTGTGCATAAAACCCATATTAACAGGTATCTCTTTGGAGATACCTTGAAGGGCTTTGAAATACCTTCCATGTTGATTTAAAAGGTCATTGAAAGGGATTTGATATAACCATGACACCTTTATATTTGATAATAACCTTGATGTACATAATTAGAATTATCCTTTGAGGTATCTCCTAGGAGAAACCTTGAGCATGCACATGATTAGAATTTTATTTCAATGTATCTCTTAGGAGATACCTCAAAGGGCCTTAGAATACCTTCCATTTCAATTTCAAAGGTCCTTGAAAAGGATTTGATATAACCATGACAACTTTTATTTGGCAAGAGCACTGATACACTTGAACATAAAACTAAGGTGATGCACTAAGAGATTTAAAATGCATAAACTATAATTTCATAAAATAGATCAAATACTTAAACACTACAGACCATAAAAGAGCATAAAGCATGAAATAAGATCTATAATTAAATCAAAGATTAATACTATAGAAGCAGAGGAAAAGAGATGATAGACATAGATAATTTCCCATGAAAATTGACATAAAATATCACATCCTTTTAATTGTTAGATGGAGAAATGAATATAGAATGCCTTGAGGGCACATAAAAAAATTATGATCAGACCTATGAGGGGCACCTATTAAGGTTTAAGAATGGAAAAATTCTAAATGATATTACTCTTATTCTATTACAAATGGCAGTATACAAAATAGCTAAAATAAAAAAAAATAGTAACCAACCCTTTCCAAAAAGAAAACACCTAGAATATATAGGAGAGACAACATCTTGGAAGGATGACACCTAGAAATATTGACACTCAAAATGATAATGACATCATTGAAGGACTCATCTCTTCTTCATCATAACAACATGGTGGGTCCCCTTTTATTTTATTTGACCAATATCATGTGTTAAAAGTATTATATAAGAAAATTGATCATGGATAAAGACGGGGGCACCATGTGTTGAGATTTCACTTCTCTAGGGAGACTTGAGATCTCCTTTGGTGAGGATGAATATAAGGGCACCATGTGTTGGGTAGTCATTCTTTTGGGGAAATCTGGGTATGCCTTCACATAATTGGGCATGAGGGTGCTACATATTGAGCTAATACTCCACTGGAGTGACATGAGAGCTTCATCAAGATGGGTAAGCATAAAAATATCACATGGTTGAAGAAGATGAGGTAGGGACTTAGGTAAAATTTCAAGAATGGGCCTTGAGAAAAGAACATGCCAAAAAGGGGAACCATTGGAGGGTGCTAAGGAACCACCAATTACAGAGTGTGCTCAAAGCCAAAGAGAAACTACTCTAAAATATCAAATATGGATTTCAATCCAAAATTATTGGTGAATCATAGGGTCATCTACTTGTGGATGAGAGAACCCAAAATTTTGGTAGCTTGACCAATCAAGGAAAAATTGCAAAAATGGGAGGAATGTACGAAAACCTATAATTTTTGAAGGGATGTCTACAAGGGTGCCCATTCTTCCTCCATAGGAAGGGTATTCATATTGAAATCCTCAAAGGCTCTATCTAGATCTATCATCTCCTTAAAGGATATGTTTACCATTACTTGAACAACCACTAGTGTTTAGAACTCTAGTTGGGCAAGAACTCGAGCCTGACCTAGTTTGGTGAAAAATGTAAAGGAAAGGAGCCCAATGTGGACTTAGATGGGACCCAACATTGAACAAAGTGACATTTATATATAAATATAGGAAAACTAATATCCTCATATTTATTTTCACCCATAGTTATTTTGATTCAATATCCAAGGCATTAGGTAGATACATGACTAAGTAAGAAAACCATCTCAATTCAGGTGCTCGACAAACCATTATTTAAGACAGGCATGACATATCCCTAGAAGAGATAAATATTTCATATTCTTGATGAGATCTATTAGAATGCCAATAAATTAGATCTTAGGTATTTGGAAAGCAGTTGGAACATTTACTTACATCTAGATCATGACTTGCCACTTTTATTAAACTCTTGTCTTCTTGTGCAACTTGCTCAAAATAGAATGATTTGGAGGTTATCTGGGCAAATCAAAAATATCTTGCTCGTAATGACTTATTATAATTAGAACAAAATCCTGGTGAAACATCTCTTGGAGTTGAAGGCTCGTTGATTATCATGAACAATGTGATCCTCCCCTTCTAATATATTAACCCTTTATTTCCTTTTTTGAAAGTATCTCTCGAGGACCTTAGATTTGAGACTTTATTTTATCTTTATGAGAGATGGGACATTACTTGATATACTACAAAGTATCTTCATCTTGATTAGGCTTGACCATGTTGAGTATTTTTAAGAACTAACTCTTAATGTAATAGGACTTCTTTGCCTATATTTTTCCTTGAATCTATGTTTGACAAGTTGTGAACTATGGCATTGTGTGAAGGATAATATTCATCATTTATGGTCCTTCTTTTCCAAATTTATTTTAAGGATTTTCAATAATACTTGTAGGTCTAAGTTAGTGTTCTATTATGAACCTCTCCTTCAAAATACTTATACAAATTAGCTTGATCTTAAGGTTGTGTGAGCTAGTACTATTATTTTGTTGATCTAGTGTGGGTTATATCTTATGTGAGTTCCCTTTTCAGTTTAGTGCATCACCTATAAAATCTATTAGGATCCATTACTATCTTTCTAAACCTTTTTCCATGAAGCATTAGGCTTAGTTTTATTTTTAGGTGAGCATCAAAGAGGAAGCTATCCTACTCTAGAGGTTCAACCCCAACATAGGTGACCCATATCCTGGGGTTGTTACCATTGTCTGACTAGGGTTTGAATGAGAAGACCTAAATAATATCCCTTCTTAGCTTAGGGTGTTATTCTAGTTGATAATAGTTTCTAGCATACCTAATGGGACTAAGGTCCAAAATAGGTGAAGAGTTTTTGTGTTCTCTTCATTTAATCAGCCTTTAGAGGTACATATACAAACATCAATAGTGACTCTAAGCTTTTAATTTGTTACAACAATATAGGTAAGCCTTCAAGCAAAGTTTATCTACATATGATCTCCTTTTATGAGTCTCTATGATTGGATTTAGGGCAGATTTATACCCTCATCTAGTTGGTGATCCTCATGACCAACCAACCATCTAATCATCCTTATCAGCCCCATAACAAACATATATATCCTTCATACCAACCTACTTATCCCTCTATCCAACCTTCTAATATCACATCCTTGCTGATAATTAAACCAAAAATGCTAATATAAGAAGAATTGATGAGAAAATGGAACTGAGAGGTTGATGTGATCCCTTCTCATCTCATAGAGAGGATAAGGAAGCCAGTTCAAAGGTTGACAAGTAAGTGGATGGTTGTTGGAGAATAATTTTATATGATGCTATCCATGATGATTTGTATTAGATAAATACCTTGATCCAGTGGTGGATAGATAAATTAGTAAAATGTGAAGGGAAGGAGAAATAGTTTAAGCAATATCAGCCTACCATTCCACCCTCCCTTCAAAAAGAGCCTATGATCGATCTATAGTTTCATGAAGATAAGCCTTCAAAGGTAGTTGATTTCTCAAGAGATGCCATGTTTGAAATTTTCAAACATGCTTATCAACTTCTCTCTTCAACTATGGACATATCTCTACTTTTAGAGGCTGGAAGTGAGCTAAAATAGCCTTGAGAAGTCACAACATTGGACTCATCTCTATTAGAGTTTAGGCCAAAAGATATGTCGAAGGTGATAGATCAAGTTGGTCTATATGTTCATGATCAATAGTTCATAAAGGGAGAAGGATTGGAGATATTCTCACAAAGTACACAAATATGTGAGTGTGATGATTGGGTTTTGGGTCCATTCTTCCAACCAATGTACCTAAAGTCAATAATAATAGAGTTTACAGGGGGACCTATAGTCTAAATTGGATCAAACCTTGAAGAAATGGACCAATATGTCTACATTGGAGACATTTTTGTTCATTCTCATCCACTTGATTTTATGTCAGAGGAATCAACAACCAGACATCTCAAATCACACATCATGTGCTCTCAAAGGCAAGGTGTTTTCCATCTTAGTTCATCACAAATAAGTGAAGTTAAAACATTTACATTTGATCTAGGGGGAAAGTAATTGTAAATTATAAACCTTGTATATAGATTAGAGTAGGCTTCATGATTTTATCTATGTGTTTATGTGAACATTTTTTTAATAGGTTAGTTGTTTTTATTTCCTACATTTTCTTGTGTAAATTTTCCTTTTTTGTTTCTTTTTGGTCCTTGTGTTTCAATAGGAAGTTATAGAAAGAGGTAGCCTTGCATCTTCTTCATGATTAGCACAGTTACGAGAGTGACTCCATGCCCAATGGATCAGATAGGGCAAAATGAATTGGGTTCTCAAGCATAGCAGGCATGCTTCCCTAAAAATCACCAAAGATGTTGGCCATATTTGGCCCACATAACAAGCATGTGCCCAGTTGCTAAAGATCTTGAGGCAGTGTTCTTGATTGATCAAATGGTTGAACAAGGTCTGTGATGGAATGAGTGGACTAGAGAGATGATGAAGTTCACAAGATTTAAAAGCAATTTTGGTTCACTTGAAATATAATTTGTCAATTATAAATACTAGTTCAAAGTTGTTGAGACCCTATGGAATGCTCCAGATAATCATGGAAGCTAGTGGTATCCATTTAGTCCACTCACCATCCAAAATTTGTCGATACATTTGGCTACACTATCAAAGAAGCTAAAGAAGACATATTCATGGTGCTAAATCTCATACATATGGATGAGTCAAGAAGAAAAAATCACATGGGTCTATTTATTTTGGATCCTAATTCATATGTGCCAAGTTTTAGCTCATGCAAAATAGCGAAATGAAATATATGCAAGGGCAAAGTTGGTTCCTAACACATAATTTGATAAGTTTCCATACTTAGCCATTTTTGGCTAGATCATCATTGTAGAGTCACATGAACCATTCAACTTGAACATTATACAAAAGCATGTGGAAAGATCAAATGGCTAGTGGATCAAAAGGGTTTGTTCCTTTCAGCATTAGGTCCATTCTCTGTAAGTTTGGTTCCCCTACAATCTTTGTACTTTAAGTTATAAATTTGCAAAGTTGGTCAAGAAATGATAGACATCCGTGTAAATGTAATTTTTTAAGACCCACAAATTAACCGTTAGGATCCAAAATCTTTGGCAACAACCTGAGGAGGAGTGCATGGTTGTCAAGTGTCAAGAATGTAGGAGCTTAAAGAAATTCAAATGGTTAGTAGATCCTAGGAACTAATGAGAAATTGAGCTTGGGGTGTTGGATCCCAAAGGATTTATGATCCACATTCAATTAGACCTCAAAATCTGACAGAGTGAAATAGAGTCAAAGGGTTAAAAATCCAAGGTGATCTCAACATCCAATAGGAAAGGAGATGAGCTAGTATATTTGATAAAATTCGATAAATCAAAATCAACTTGACTAGGCAAGAAGAACTAAAAGACCCAAACTTGACCCTGACCTAGGTTGGCAAAAAAAGTAAATAAAAAGAGCCCAATGTAGACTCATATGGGGCTCAACATTGAACAGAGTACCATATATATAAATATAGGAAAACCAATGTCCTTAGATCAATTTTCACCTATATTCCTTTTCAGTTCAGGATCTAAGGCATTGGGTAGATATGTGATTAAGTAAGAAAACCATCTCAATTCAAGCCCTCACCAAACCACCATTCAAGATAGGCATGACATGTCCTTGGTGGATATAAAAAAATTATATTCTTGATGAGATCTAGTAGAAGACCAATAGATCAGAGCTTAGGGATTTGGAAAGTAATTGGAACATTTACTTCCAATCGGATCATGACTTGCCACTTTGGGTAAACTCTTATCTTCTTGTAAAACTTGATTAAAATAGAATGATTTGGAGGCTATTTAGGCAAATCATAAATATCTTGTTCATAATGACCTATTTTGATTAGACCAAAATCCTAGTGAAACATCTCTTAGAGTTGATGGTTAATTGATTATTATAAACAACGCATTCCTCCCTTTCTCTCTCTCTCCTCTTTTGCTTCTCCTATATTAACCCTTTCTTTCCATTTTTGAAAGCATCTCTCGAGGACCTCATATTTGTGACTTTGTTTTTTTTTGAGAGATGGGACATTCCTTGAGATACTTCAAAGTATCTTTATATTGAGTAGGCTCGACCCTGTTAAGTATTTGTAATAACTACCTCTTAATACAATAGGACTTTCTTTGCTTATACTTTGCCTTGAATATGTGTTTGACAAGTTGTGCACTATGACATTATGTGAAGGATAATCTTCCTCATTCATGGTATTTATTTTAAAACTTTGTTTTAGGGATTTTCAATGTTTTTTGTAGGTCTAAGTTAGCGTTCTATTTTGAACCTCTCCTATGAAATACTTATGAAAAATAGCTTGATCTTAAGGTTGTGTGAGTTAGTACTATTCTTTTGTTGATCTAGTGTGGGTTTGAGTTTATGGGAGTTCCCTTTTAAGTTTGGTGTATCACCTTTTAAATTTATTAGGAAACCTTACTCTCTTTCTAATCCTTTTCTTATGAAGCATTAGGATTATTTTTAGTTTTAGGTGAGCATCAAAGAGGAAGTCAACCTAGTCTGAAGGTTCAAACCCATCATAGGTGACCCATATTCTGGGGTTGTTCCCATTATTCAACTAGGGTTTGAGTGAAGATACCTAAACAATATCCCTACCTAGCTTAGGGTGCAATTTTGGTTGATAAAAAAAACCATACAAACTTGTTATTTGGCAATAACACTCATGCACACTATTGGAATTTTATTTCGAGATATGTCCTAGGAGATACCTTGAACATGCCAATGATTGGAATTTTATTTCAAGTTATCTCCTAGGAGATACCTTGAATGGAATTGGAATACCATTAAATTTTTATTTCAAAGGTATTTTCAAGGGATTAGATATAACCATGACAACTTTTTATTTGGCAGGAACACTCATGCACACTAATGGAATTTGTTTTGGAGATATCTCCTAGGAAATACCTTGAACATGCACATGATTCAAATTTTATTTAAAGGTATCTGCTAGGAGATACCTTGAAGGGAATTAGAATACCTTCCATGTTTATTACAAATGTCCTTTCAAGGGATTAGATATAACCATGACAACTTTTTATTTGGCTAGAACACTGATGCACACTATTGGAATTTTCTTTAAGATATCTCCTAGGAGATACCTTGAACATGCACATGATTAGAATTTTATTTCAAGGTATCTCATAGGATATAAATAAAAGGTCCTTGGAATACCTTCCATGTTGATTTAAAATGTCCTTGTAAGGGATTAGATATAACCATGATAAATTTTTATTTGGCAAGAACATTGATACACACTATTGAAATTTTCTTTCAAGATATCTCCTAAGAGATACCTTGAACATGCACACAATTGGAATTTTATTTCAAGGTATCTTGAAGGGAATTGGAATAAATTCCATGTTGATTATAAAGTTCCTTGAAATGGATTAGATATAACCATGACAACTTTTTATTTGACAAGAACATTGATGCCCACTATTGGAATTTTCTTTCCTATGAGATACCTTGAACATGCATACAATTGGAATTTTCAATTAAGGTATCTCCTAGAAGATACATAAAAGGGTATTGGATTACCTTCCATGTTGATTAAAAAGGTAATTGTAAGGGATTATATATAATCATGACAACTTTTTATTTGGTAATAATAGTGATGCACAATATTGGATTTTTCTTTCGGGATATCTCTTAGGAGATACCTTGAACATGCACACTATTGGACTTTTATTTCAAGATATATCCTAGGAGATACCTCAAAGGGAATTGGAATACCTTACATGTTGATTTAAAATTTCCTTTTAAGGGATTAGATATAACAATGACAAATTTTTATTTGGCAAGAACATTGATGCATACTATCAGAATTTTCATTCAAGATATCTCCTAGGAGATACCTTGAACATGCACATGATTAAAATTTTATTTCAAGGTATCTCATAAGAGATAATTAAAATGGCCTTGGAATACCTTATATGTTTATTTCAAAGGTCCTTAAAAGGGATTATATATAACCATGACAACTTTTTATTTTGTAAGAACAATGATGCACACTATTGGAATTTTCTTTTCTAGGAGATACCTTGAACATGCACATGATTAGAATTCTCTTTCAAGTTAGATCATAGGAGATACCTCAAGGGGGATTGGAATGCCTTCCATCTGATTGAAAATGTCCTTATAAGGGATTTGATATAATCATGGCATCTTTTTATTTTTTAAGAACCTTGATGCTAGCTCTAATTGTCTATGAGAACGATGCATGGAACTCCCCCAACCAACCAAAATAAGAGGTACCCATGAAAAATTTCAACATGAATAGAAAGATTCCATGTGGCACTATACAAAAAATTCATCACACTAAGCTAAATTTTGAGAGCCCTTGAGAATAATCAAAATGTGCCACATGTCAATAGGTGGCAAACTTTATCTTTAAAGCTAAAATTGATGTAAAATCAAAGGCAAATAAGTGTTAAATTTGAATTCTAATGTAATTGAATACCAAAATAAATAGATACATGTATCCCATAGCCTTAAATAATTCTAATTTTAGTTTGGATATGCATCAGATTTGAGTAGTCTAATTTTGTCTACATGTTATTTGGGTTGTTAAAAAAAATCAAAGGAGATTTGTTAGTCTTTATTATTGCAACAAAACTTTATTTTCTGCCCTACCTTACTCCCTCCTTCTGATCTTTTTAAACATGAATCACTTAGATTAATGATCATTGTGTATATAAATTTGTTTGTTTAAGATCTTGGGCTTATATTGGTAAATACAAAGCAATTTACATCATAATAAATTCAAGTAGATTGTGTCACTACCATATTCCTGTTGTCCCTATAGTAGGGTCTACTTGTAGACTAGAAGGTGGTAAATTTTAACCACATAATATCTCTATCAAAATTGAGTGAAGACCTAAGGTGTTACTACCATATTCCTATGGTCCTTATAATCTGAGAAATATTATTCTGATGTTCACATTACATCCTTGACACATACACACATCAATAGTCTATAAGGCCTTGAGGACGAATCTAAATATTCTCAACCTATTATTTCCTATCATGCACTTTTAGGTATTAGTACTCCTCCAAATATTAAGGTGGTCAATTTCCTCAAGAAATAGAAGTCAACTATATTTATTTACTTTGGGAGTACACATAAATTCATCAATAGTAAGTTGGCTACTCAATTGAACTATTTCATTTATCCAACTCCAAAATTTTAAATCCTAATTACAAGTCGAGGTATATTCAATTTTTATGGTAAATACCATAGTATAAAGCTATGGGAGACTATCTATTATATTATCTTATGTTTTCTATTATCATGAATGGGGCTAACATTTTTTTTGGATTGTAATGGCTCAATACTTTATGCACAATTAAGATGAATTTTGAGTAACTATTCATGCTCATTTATTTAGAAGGAATGGCATTTAAACTACATGGTTTATTGGATAAATCTATGCAATTGTTTAGTTTTCATTAGATGATTAATAAGATGATAAAAAAATATGCAAAGTAATTATTTTGTGACTATTTTCCATATAATTTAAGCCAAACAAGGAGTCTACCCATATTGAATTACAACTAGTGGATTCTACCCATTTTTATTTATTGCACCCACTTGAATCCTTTGACCTCTTTTCGTTTTGGAAGGTCAACTAACTCCCAAGTCTGATTTCTCTCTATGGTAGAAGAAATAGAATGTGCAGGCCTAGGTGGGCAGTAACCAACAAGACTAAGTAATAAAAAATATTGAGACTATGGGGATAGTCCAAACCAAACAAAAATGCTATATATGCTCTAAATAAACATGCAAGAAGAGATGAAATAAGGGAGGGTAGAGTTATAGCAATAAAATATAGAATTTAAATATATTAATTTTGCCTGAGATACTATTACAACTTATTTACAATGCATAAACTTATAAAACTACTATTGTTTAAAAGACTCATAATATCAAAATTGTATAGCTACAACTATTCATAAGACTCATAATAGCAAAATTTTCATATTTTATGGTTCAAATTTTCCATGATTCATGCTTCAAATTTTCCATGTCGGGCTTCAAATTTTTCATGCTAGGCTTCAAAATTTGATTTTCATCATAAAATTTTTTAGCATCCAATTTTATAATAGCAGAATCTCCAACTCCATAATGATGTCATGAATGTTATCACAATTTCCTTAAAATTAAGATTCTTTCGTATGTGAAAAAATATAATTCTTAAAAGAGTAATTACTGAATATAAAATACAATACATTGAAAGAAAAAACTCAAATTAATCCTGTGGAGTGAAGGTTCATTACATCCAAAAGAACCCTATCATTATGGTATGGTGATATTCATGTGTATTTTGATATCAATCCTCGACTAAGACAAATATAGTTCAAAATTGATTGTCATTTTCATTGATGTTTTGGCATTTATAACTAGATAATGAAACCAATGTCAAAACATGTTAAACAGTCTACAATCTATTTATATGTAAAAAAACAGGTCACTTCTAAATGATGACATTCCAATCAAGAATGAACCCTTTATTAAAATCTAAAATGTACTGTCATTGACACCTTCACACAATATTAATCATTGGAATGTCACCATTTAAAACTCTATCACATTAATTTAACAAGATTTTGACATTAACCTAGGCACAAGATTAGTTGCTCGAATATCACCATATTAATCTCACACTAATTTTACATGCTCACAAAGTACTTAAAGAAGGATTCATTTCTTATGATGTGAATACTAGAGATTTTTTCCACCAATGAGGCTAGTCAAATTGGATTTTGACATCCAATGGGAACATATAATATATTAATTATCCTAAAATATTAATTTAAAGATAAGATTGGTAGATAGAGAGGATAATCTTGGAGATCTGTGATGAGGAGATGAAGAGTCATCCTCTATTAATGGTGTTTTAAGCTTCTTCCTTACAACTTTCCTTGGTCACCTTTGCCTCCTTGGTTCTTATTGTTTTTATCTTATTTTGTGTTAGATGTGTTCTTTAATTTTTGCCTTCACATTTATTTTTTGGTTTACTTTGTGTTGTGTTTGCTTCATTGGTGTTTCTATTGTTTGGGTTGGGGTGCATGGCTACCACATGCATCCTTCCTAGGTCATCATTCCCACTACCTTTGGAGAGTGTAAAGGGACATGTATTAATTGAGGCTATTTATGGAAACCCTCAAATTTTATGGGTTTGAGCATGTAGAGAAGGGGAAGCATGGTCATTTTAATGAATAAATTGATGATGTACGAGGTGATAAGGGCTGAAATAATAAAATCAATTACATAGAATCAGCTCAGATAGAATTTGAAGTGACTGGAGCTATAAAAAGCCTCTTCAATGAAGTTTTACAGTAGGAGGAAGAAAAAAAACACTCAGAAGGAGTAGAGTTTGTGGCATGCAGGGAGGACTATGGTGATCAATAGTATATGTAAGACCAAATCAATAAGCTCTCTAGCCCTTCTAAGACACTGATAATTATTCTAAATGTTTCCATGGAATTTGACTTGCAGCAGGAGGAAACCATGATTAAAAATGTAGGGATTTTCTTTGTTTGGTTAAACAAGAATGCATTCCTCTCTAGGAATTTCTTTGATAATTTCTTAAATCTTTTTGGGTAAAAGACTGGGTTTGTATATTAATTTTTACAGGATGATATAGACATGGGTTTTCATGATTTTATTTGAAAACTCTAATATGCAATGTACATTAAGGGATTGAGGAGTTTAAGGATCTTTAATCCTATGTGGGATGGGTTTCTTGGTCAGGGATGAAAGATAGATTTCAGTTCCCAAATTCTTAGCGAAGAATGTTCACCTTGCTCCAAACAACTATTAAGGGGAAAAATAACATGGTGTTCATGGAAGATGAGGGTGAGGAACTGGAAAAAAGACTCACCTCTACTTGAGTATACATCTCAGATGATTTACAATAAATTTTCCTTCTCCAATGCCCCCTACCTCACCCTCAATCGTATTTGGTCTGTGTCTAATCCCTTGTAGGCTTGGTCTTTCAGGTTTGATGTGATATGAGCCTCTTGTCTTGAACCCGAGTTTTTTTTTTATTGGTTAATAATCTATAAGAAGCTAGTTGTTGATGTTGTTTTAAAAAATTGTGTTCTTACTAATCCTTTTTGTTCTTTTTACAATGATGTTGAATCTATTGAGAATGTTTTCTTTTCCTATCCTTATGATGCTAAGTTATGGAACTATTGTATTAAACCTTGGAATGTTGTCTTTGATTATGAGATTGGATGGTTAAATATTGCATTTGGCTATGCTTATCCTAAGTCCAAATTTCACCCTTTTTTTCACAAATTTTGGCTTGTTTTCTCTACTAAAATTATATGGTTTTTGTGGAAGCAAATGAACCTTGAGGTGTTCCAAGGTAAGGCTAGAGTGGTTACTAACTTCACAATTGAATTCATCCTTCATTTTTTATCCCTAAAAAGTTTCCTCTAGTTGAAAATTCCATAGGACTAGATTGAGAATTTCCTCATGACAGGTCTCCTCAAGGTTACATCAAACTACTTTATTGATTTAGGAGGATACCCCAAACTGAGCCCACATCTTGATGGGGCCATGTCTTACCCAACAACAATAGAAGTTAAGATTTTTGAGTTTGAATGGGAATATAATAAAGATTCATATTTGATCAGGTTGATAATCTAGGGTAGGAATGGATCACCCCATTTGAATCTAACCATAATGGACTTGGTGATTAGTTGGTAATGAATGAGACTGTGTCACATGATTTCCGTAATGAGGAACATAGAAGCTATATTATCAGGGAAGCCAAAGAAACTATTACTCTATTTGACTTGAATCCATTTTCAAAAGTGGGGGATGAGAATGCATTAGTAGGGACTTCATCTCAGGGACCTATTCTACATACGTATACCTAGGGCATATAGGAGGAGGTATGATAGTAGATAAATGATAACATCAACACTTTTTTTGGTAAGCTAGAGTGGTTGATCAAAATTGGAGGATAAGTAGACATCGAAGATGTCCTTAACTATGTGAAGTTGAATAATATGAAAGAAATTTTAGATAAAGTTGACCACTACACTGCTAAGCTAGCCTTAGGATAAAATTGGTTGGGACTTGTTAGTGATAAAATCTCTTCAGAGGCCTAAATTGATTAAATTAGATGGTGAATGTGATGGTGAAGGTGTTGCTTATATCAGGGCACTAGACCCATATGTTTGAATCCTACCACCTTTGGGGTGGCCCATGTTTTTATGGATGGTGTTTAAATCTATTTTACTATCAATTCATTTGGTTTTGTTTCCTAGGTTGCTTGTTTGGAGCTATTTTTATTGATACTATTTGTATTTATTTTCTAGGCTACTTATTTCAAGCCATTTTTATATTAAACCATCAATTATTATGTCTACTAATGGGGATGCCCCATAACTACTTTTTATCTCTACTATATACTTTGTATATTTTTGGCATCTTTGATGTAAATATTAGTTATCGATCTTTAATATAAAGAAGTATTAATTTCTATTAACATGTAAATCATGTCAAGTGAATATCACCATATCCAATTTAATCTCATGCATTAAAACTATATATTTAATTACTAATCAATGCTATAGTTACTTTATTTAAATTATTTGGTCCTTAATCTCACCATATTCTATGTGGAAAGAGCATTTAGACATCAATGGGTCCTTGTCAGGTTATAAGTTGGTTTGAGTGATTATCTGTAATTTTTTAAATTTAAAACTATTAAATATATTAGTTATTAAGATTATTTGATTATAATTATCAAAATTTTTAGCTTGAATCATCCTAACATTCATCATTTAGGGCCCTATTGGTTTTCCACACACAATAAGTAATAAATAATAATCAATAGAAGTAAGCACTAAACATCCCTAGTAATCTCCATCATTTCATTATTTCAACCATCATTTTATATTATCTTATGTTTTCTATTATCATGGATGGGGTTAACATTTTATTTGGATTGTAGTGGCTCAACACTTTATGTGTAATTGAGTAACTATTCATGCTCATTCATTTAGAAAGAAGGACATTTTAACTACATGGTTTATTGTTTAAATCAATGCAATTGGTTAGTTTTCTCTAGATGATGAAGATGATAAAAAAAGGTGCAAAGTAATTATTATGTGATTATTTTCCAAGGCCTCCCTGAGCTTGACACACCTTAAAAATTGTACTATTTTTATTAAAAATGATTGAAGTACATATAGGCAAAGTATTTTAAGTTATATTTATTGTATTGTTTTATAAAATTTTAGTGTTACAATTTGAAAACCCTATTTTCTTAAATAATAGTCATGTGCACAGTCATTTAGTAGAAGGCTCGCTGACATCATAATTAGATGCGCTCCAACTAGGCCAAAAATATTACAATAATCCAAATCTTAATGATTTCATAACATAAAGTGATAAATAATGAATAAAAGGTCCAAGTCAACACAAATAAATAGCACATTTTAAGGTAGAGTAAAAAAATATATTGAACATGTTCTAGATCTATTAGTAGTTGCTGAAGAGTGTTTCCAAGAACTAGAATTCTAGGAAAATGAAGAATTTGGAGATAATAAGAAAGAAGAACAAGGTGTTTTTAAAAAATAATTTGAGTCTAATGTGGGGGTAATTGAAAAAATATAGAACTCTCCCTTACAAAATATAGTAGGGGGAGTGAAGAGAGGCCATGAATCTGAAAGCTTGGATTCAAACAAAGAAATGCATATAAAGCTAAATTCAAAAATTTTGAATCATGATATGCATTTGATTGTGGTAAACTCAGGAGTGTGGCAAGAGGTAAAAAGGGAAAGACAATCAATATTTTAAACTATTTTCCCACTAATTGATGGCTTTGATGTTGTTGTTGGTATTCAAGTGTCTGAAAGAACTGTTAATTCTTTTTGAGGCTTTTGGCTATTTGGTATATTTAGTTCTTGTTTGGCCATGGAATTTTCACTTGGATTTTTTTGGTTATTTTGTAAAACTTTGAATTTATTAATAGAGAGTAAGGGACCCATAGAACCCTTGTATTTCTCTCTCTCTCTCTCTCTATATATATATATATTATTGAGCACTATTAAAAATTAAATACCTAAAAATAAGGATCTGTAGAAATGATAGTAACAAATATGGTCAATGCTTCAGACACTCTACAAAATAATTTATTTTGATTTCTCAGTGCTTTATAGTGTATGTTTAGAAAAACTAAGAATATGTAAGAATAGGATTATATCTGGTCAGATATGTTTGATAGTTTTTGTTCCTCTTAAAAATGTGTGAAAATTATACAAACCCCATGTTTTAATGTAAATTTGAATTTCAAACTCACTGGGGACTCCCGCTTATTATCTTCTGTTGATCCAAATTATTATTTTCATGCCTTAGATTTTGTTTGGATCAAGCATTTGTACCTTTACCTTTTACGAGTCCACAAAATCTTCAAATCTATCATGTCTTGCTTATGTGGTGTCATCATGGCATCTCTATGACATCTAATTAATATTTAAATGTGATGGTTTCACTTTAAAAAAAATCCTCTTTGCCTCATAGTATCAGATTTCCTTGTATAGATCAACCTGAGCCATTGATATTGATCTGAGGGATAAAATACCATTAGTTGTCTTGTGATACTCCTCATTATTGTGACACTTGTCACCATCATGTTTGTTCTGGATTTGTTAAAAATTCCACCTTCATCTCATGCCATTGGATCTTCCTTACTCAGGTGAATGCATTCCATTTGATATTTATCTAATGGATTATTTCCTTTACTCCATGTACTATTGATTAGAATGTGTACACTTAGTCGTATACCATTGAGCTCTAGGAAGATGCTTGAGCTTTAATTCATGGCCCATAGTTTTGACACTTGTCATTTCCATGCTTGCTCTGAGCTCTTTATAATTTTTAACTTTGATCATGCCCCATACAGTTAGCCATTACATTTCTTACAACAAGGGTCAAAACCATAAATTGGTCCCATGGGAGGAGGGCTCCTAAATTTTCTTAGTGGGTAGTGCAGAAGGAATTTAGGAATATATATAGCAAAAGTGGTCTCATGGAATAAATTTTTTGAGTCTATGTTACTATTTTATAGGAGATAACATTTAAAATTATTATATTTTTACTTATAATTAAAGTTTACATAAATTTAGTCCACTCATATATTTACAACTCATAAAATGTTTTCCTACAAAATATAAGCACATATGGAGAACCCCAGCCCCCCCTTTTTCACCCCCTTAAAATTCATGTTAAGCATGAAATATACTGAGAGGGGGGTGAATTAGTATATTATATATCTTTTACTTAATCTGATTTATTTTATTTAACCACTTTATCACACATTCAAGATATGCAATAAAAATGAAACAATAATATACACCATGAGAGAGAGAGAGAGAGAGAGAGAGAGAGAGAGAGAGAGAGAGAGAGAGAGACCAGATCTTTATGTGGAAAACCAAAGTAGGAAAAACCATAGAGAATAATCTCAAGTATATGAATAAACACCAACTCAAATTACAAAGTTTTAAAGCACCAACTTGTAGGAGCACCAACCCCTTTTCAAGCACCAACATAAAAACTATTTGTGAGCACCAACCAATAGGAACACTCACCCCTTGCAAATATTTGTGAGCACCAACTCATAGGAGTACCAACCCCTCTTGTGTATAAAACACAACTATCTCTCAATGTTGCTTACTCAACAAATGATATAACTCTACAATATCTCTTGCTTTTCTCTCTTCAAAAACAAATACAAACCATGCACTCTATTGCATATTAAAAATAGATTTTTAAGCCTTTATTTATAGATTTTCAAATGACCTTTGGTATTCACCCTTTGTGACCCTTTAATCTTCATGAAAAATGGTGCCAAACTTGCATGACCTTTCATATCCTTGCATTTGAAAAGTCCCATGGTGACCCTTCATAATCAAATGTGCCCTTTGCTCTTTTGTCTTTATCTTGGTGAATTTTCATATTCCTCAAAGTGTCCATTCATGGAAAAATGTGTGATACCCTCTTTTGTCTTCACATTGTGACTCTTGGAATTCCTCAAGATGACTCTTCATGAGAAAATACATCCCATTCCTCCTTTATCTTTACCTTGTGACTCTTTGACTTCTCCATGGGCCCTCTTTTGACTTATATGTAACCAAAAATATATTCATTAATATTAAATAAATATTAACACACATTATCCAAGTTATGAATATTAAAAACACCATTAAATGCAATGGAGCCTTTATCACCAAGGTTAGACCTTTGACATCAATGAAAATATTTCCAACAATCTACCATTTTGTCATTGATGGTAACCTCAAACTAAAATTTCCACATATTGAACCCTTCACTACACATGCCAACTTGAACATACTACCATTTGAAAAACATACAATAACTCCCTCTTACTATAGAAACCTATTCCCTATACCTATTCTTCACATGTACTTGTACCTATTTATGTTCTTATCCCCCTTTGACATCAATGACAAAGGGCCTATCCTAGAGTTAACACTTAGCTTCCCCTCAACTGATGTTGATCCCCAATGGTAGGAAGTAAAATAAATTACTCCCAACTTCTCCTACAAATAATCAAATGTGTCTTTTGGTAGTGCCTTTGTGAAAATATCTACAATCTACTCTGTAGAATTGATATATTCCATCTTAACTTGTTGATCTACAACCTATTCTCTTAAGAAGTGATATCTAATGAGAATATGTTTTGTTCTTGAATGCATCACTAGATTCTTCAAAATATTAATAGCACTTATGTTGTCACAAAAAATATAAATAAGTTCATCATATTTTACCTTCATATCTTCCAAAGTTTGCTTCATCCAAAGAACTTGAGTACAACATAATACCATTTAAATATATTCTATTTTAGATATAGAAAGTGATACTAAATTCTATTCTTACTTAGCTATGATACTAAGCTATCATCAATGAATAAATCTCCTCCACTTGTAATCTTTCTGTCATCCAAGCAACCTGGCCAATCTAAATCTATATAAGCAACCAAAGTGAAATATCTACTTGTGGGATACCACAATCCGTAATCCAATGTTCTCGTAATATATATAAATATTATTTTCACCAACTAAATATGTCTATCTTTTATAGATGACTAATATTTTTAAATAATACCTACTGCATGCATGATGTATGACCTTGATGCTATCAAATATAAAAGACTACCAATCATAGATCTATATAAAGATTGATTTGCAATAGGTGAATCTTCATCTTTTCTCACCTTATTTACTATACTCATTAGTGTGCCAACTAGTGAACAATCCTCAAAACCAAATTTCTTCAACATTTCCTTGGCATATTTACTTTGAGATATAAAAATTTCTTTATTTGATTAGAATATTTTTGATCTTAAGAAAAATGACAATTCTCCAAGCATAGACATCTCAAATTCTATTTACATATTATTAGAAAATTATTTTGTCATCTTTCATATACCAAAAAAAATCAATTGATTCTTACCTTCTATATTGATGTAGAGATTATTGTTAGCAAATCCTATCTTGAAACCTTGATCATGTAGGTACTTATCATGTCTTACATACCAAGTTCTGGGAGCTTGTTTCAATCCATATAGTGCTTTCTTCAATATGCATACATGTCTACTTATATTTAAGAGAATAGATCCCTTAGGCTACTCAATGTAGACCTTTTCTTCTAGATTCCCATTTAGGAAGACATATTTGACATCCATCTAAAAAACTTCAAAAATTTTAAACACTGCATATACAAAAAATATTCTAATAGCTTCTAGCCTTGTCATTGGTGAAAAAGTTTCTTCAAAATATATTCCCTCAATATAAGCATATCCTTTACATACTAATATTGTTTTATTCTTAGTCACTTATCCATTTTCATTCAACTTATTTCTATAAACTCATTTTGTTCTTATCACATTATGATCTTTTGGCCTAGGCACTAATTCTCAAGTATCATTCTTTTGTATCTAATTTTATTATTCATCCATTTACTTAACCCAATTCTTATCATGTCTAGCTTTTGAGAAAGTTCTAGGCTAAATTTTGGATAACAAAGAGAAATTAACTTGCTCATATTCACTTACCATCATTCTTCTTGTACGAATTCCTTCATTTATGTCCCCAATGATGTCACTTTCATTATGATTTTTCTAGACATATTTAGATGGGGTTTTGGTGTCCTTTTTCTCCTCATCTTCATTTGATTCTTTAAAATCTTTCTCTTCAATGATTTCAAGAATGTCTATTAGATCATTGATTCTTTGTGCTCCTTATTCTATCCTGACACTTGCACTTTCAAAATATTTTCTTGGTTCTTCTGTTATAACATTTATAAGCTTTACTTTTACAAAAATAATCAAGAAATATACCTTCATCTGCTATAGATTCAAACTTACCCAGCTTTTCATCGGTTCTCTTTATTAAGCATCTATTGTAAAAAAAATTAAAATAATCAAATGTTATTAGTTTGTCTTTCCATAGCTCAAAAGGAGTCTTCTCACTATTGACTCTCAATAGTACTCTATTTTGAATATGTGCTATTGTAGCAACTACTTCTCTCCAATATTTCTCTAGTATATTGGATTTATTTAGCATTATCTTGCCATCTCTTGAATTATTCTATTTCTCTATTTAACTACTCCATTTTGCTATAGAGTTCTGGTTGTTGAATAATGTCTCTTTATTCCATGGTCTTCACAAAACTCAATAAATTGATCTGACATGAATTCTCCTCCTCAATCTGATCTTAGGCACTTAATTTTCAAATTGGTTTCATTCTCAACTAATGCTTTGAATGCTTTGAAATGTCTGAAAGCTTTGATTTTTATTTTAAAAACATTATCCAAGTCATACATGAAAAATCATCAATAAACAATGTGAACAATTTCTCACCTTGAGTACTTTGAGTTCTCATAGGTCCACATAAATCAGTGTGAACAAGATCTAACATATGAGTGGTCGAGTAATATTTTGTTTTGAACCATCTTCTAACCTGCTTCCCATGTTGAAAAGGTTCACAAAGCATGTCAAATGGATTTGTAATCTTTAGAAGATTTATGACTGCTTGCTTCTTGTTGATGTTGACAATATTGCTAGAATTTATGTATCCCATTCTCCTGTGTCATAGCTAACTTTATTCAATCTAACTTAAACATCTTTGACCTTTGATGTTTGATAACATATATAAATTATTGTCTGTTCTCTAAGTATCTACAACTGACACATCTGAATCTTTTCTCCTAATTTCACAACATTTTGCATAAAACTTTATTGTGTGCCCATGATCATATAATTGACTTACACTTAAAATATATGCTTAAGACCTTCTACATACAAAAAAAATTAGTTTTAGTTTTACCATTATCCAAACTTAGTGTACCTTTTTTGTCAATTTTGGCAGTAGTGTTAACTTGAAATTTCACTATGTCACCATTGATCTTCTTAAAGGTTATGAAATTTCTCATCTCTTAACATGTGCCTCAAACATCCACTATCGATGAACCATGGATTTTCTTCATTTCTTGCATACAAAGTTGTCTATACCAATATAGATTTTTTAAGTTATTTCTTCTTTCATGAACCTATCTGGACTTTCTTCTTGATGAATGGAGCTTTAAAACTCTGGTCCTTCTTGACTAACTCAAACACTCTTCTATAGTACCAAGCTATGTGTCTAAAGTTTTTTCACTTATAACATGTTAGAGCCTCTTCATTAAAGCTTGATAGAGGAGTAAAAGAGTTATGGCTTCTGCTTGACTCTGCATGAGTTTTCTTCTCCTTATTTTTGAAATTGTTAGCCCTTTTTTGATATTCTATTTTCTAATGACCATATCCATTATAATAAAAACAATAACCATAAAAATAGGAAATATTTGTGTATCTCTAACCTGATTGCCTTTTGTAGCTCTGTTCTTTCTATCCTTCTTTGTTTGAGATGTCCTCTATATTCTTAACTTCTCCCCTTTTTATTTCCACTCTTCTAAGAGCTTCAACATAGCTCTTTCCTTTGTCTATGTTAACCCTATTTGTGAAAGTAGTGGCCTCCCCTTTCTCTTTTTCAAATATGATACATGTCTTATCTGACATTGATTTTTAACTTTATAATATCTTATTCAACATATTAGTGTTATTCTCAAATTTTAAATCATTGGTTGCTCTATCATTTATTGATTTATTTGTTTTCTAAAGATCTACTTTTAAAGAAGCAAATTCAATAGCATACCTTTCACATTATTCACTTACTTTTTACAACTATGTCATTATATATTTTTCATTCTTCTTGGATTCTTCAAAGTGTGCTTATAGATCTTCAATTGTTTCTTTTGACTCCTTTTCATTTTTCTCAATCTGAAGCTTTAATCTTTGATTCTTCTTTTCAAAAGCTTTTAACTCTTCTAAGGCACAAATGAGTTATCCTTATAAATTATCTTTAGCTTCATCCTCTTCTTCTTGATCATCTGTACTTTTGCTTGTGGAGACATCTACATGTATGACCATGAATAGAATCTCCTCTTCTAAATCACTGACTCCATTATCTTCGACTGATCTAGGATCTTTAGAATACAAACTCTTATTCTCGAATCCCTTCTTGAATTTTTCTTTTAAATTATTCTTGTATGTAGACTTTTCTTCTTCATTGTCACCATTACCCTTATCTAGGCACTTAGCTACAAAATGTCCAATCTTTGCATAATTAAAACATTTAAAAAATAATTTTTCTTGATATTTGCCTGTGCCCTTTTTCGACTTGTGAATGAATAGAGCTTTGTTGTCATCTTCATTATTGCTAGAACTATCACTTGATTCTTGAATCTTAACCTTCTCTTTCTTTGATGTCTTGAAAGTAGATTCTCTCATTGAGGGTTTCTCTTATTCGGTCCACATCTCATATGATATAATAATACCATGTAGCTCATCCATCTTTAGCTCAGATAAATTATTTATCTCTTCAATTACCAAAACTTTTGCATCATATCTCAATGGTATAGATCTCAAATTTTTTTGTACCACAATTGATTCTTATAACTTTTCTCCAAGACCTTGAATATGATTAACTATTTGATCAACCCATAAAAGATAACTTGGTATATTTTCTTCCTCTTCCATCTTCAAACTTTCAAACTATCTTCTAAAAGTTTGAAGTTTAGCTTGCTGAACCTTTCCATCACCTTTGTAAATATTCTCAAGTTTTACCCAAGTTTCATGAGAATATTTACATTATATAAATTTAACAAATTTTGATTCACATAAACCACATAAAATAGTATTTAAAGCTTTAGCATTATTTTCACTTGCCTTACTTTCCACTAGAGTAACACGTGTCTATGGATCTTCATATTCCTCCACCACTACTTACCAAATGTCGAATCATAGGGCCATCAAATAAGTCTTCATCATTATGATCTAAAAAGCATAATTTTTTCCATAAAAAAATGTGCCTTAATTGTAGAAAAACCTTCATGTGATCCAACCATCGTGTTTTCTCGATCTACCTTCAAGCTATAAAATATTTTCAAAAGGAACTTGCTTTGATACCAATTTTTAAGCACAAAATATATTGAGAGGGGGGAATTAAATCAGTATATTATATATATTTTACTTAATTTGATTTCTTTTTTTAACCACTTAATCACACATTCAAGATATGCAATAAAACTAGAATAATAATATACACCACACAAGAGAGAGAGACAGTATATTTTTATGTAAAAAATCAAAGTGAGAAAAACCACAGAGAACAATCTCAAGTTTATGAATGAGCACCAACTTAAATTAAAAATTTCACAAGCATCAACTTACAAGAGTATCAATCCCTTTTCTGAGCACCAATATAATAGCTATTTGTAATTACCAACCCACAGGAACACCAACCCCTTTTGTGTATAAAACACAACAATCTCTCAATGTTACTTACTCAAAAAATGATAGAACTTTATAATATATCCTGCTTTTATTTTTTTTGAGAACAAATACAAACCATGCAATCTCTTGAATATTACAAATGGCTTCTTAATCCTTTATTTATAGCTAACTAAATGACCTTTGATATTCACCCTTTGTGACCCTT
This sequence comes from Torreya grandis, assembly GCA_037957365.1. Lineage (NCBI taxonomy): Eukaryota > Viridiplantae > Streptophyta > Pinopsida > Cupressales > Taxaceae > Torreya > Torreya grandis. Next base: position 1,662,020 of record JARHVA010001134.1, read on the forward strand.
TAATCTTCATAGAAAATGGCACCAAATTTGCATGACCCTTTGTATCCTTGCATTTGGAAAGTCACATGGTGACCCTTCATAAGCAAATGCATCTTTTCCTCTTTTGTCTTTATCTTGGTGACTTTTCATATTATTTAAAGTGTCCCTTCATAAAAAAATGAACCATACCCTCTTTTGTATTCACATGGTCACTCTTGAAATTCCTCAAGATAACTCTTCATGAGAAAATGCATCCCATTCTTTTTTTATCTTTACCCTGTGACTCTTTGACTTTTCCATGGGCCCTCTTTTGACTTATATGCAACCAAAAATATGTTAATTAATATAAAATAAATATTAAAACACATTAGCCAAGATATGAATATTAAAAACACCATTAAATGTAATGGGGCCTTTATCACCAATGCTAGACCTTTGACATCATTAAAATTTTTTCCAACAATATCCTCCTTTGTCATTAATGGCAACCTCAAACTTAAACTACCACATCTAGAAACCTACACTACACATGCCAATCTACACATACTACCATCTAAAAAACATACAATAACTCCCCCTTATTATAGCAATTTATACCTATTCTACACTTGTACTATACCATACCTATTTTTGTTCTTCTACCCCTTTGACATCAATGGCAAAGGGCCTATCTTGGAGATAACACTTAGCTCCCCCTCAACTGATGCTAATCCTCAATGATAGGAAGTAAACGAAATTAATCTCAACTTCTCTTGCAGATAATCAAATGTGTCTTTTGGTAGTGTCTTTGTGAAGATATTTGCAATTTACTTTGTAGTATTGATATATTTCATCTTAACCTGTTGATCTGCAACCTATTCTCTCAAGAAGTGATATCTAATGAAAAAATATTTTGTTCTTGAATGCATCACTAGATTCTTCAAAATATTAATAGCACTTGTGTTGCCACAAAAAATATAAATAGGTTCATCATATTTTACCTTGATATCTTCTAAATTTTTCTTCATCCAAAGCACATGAGTACAACACAATACCATTGTAATATATTTTACTTTAGTTATAAAAAGTTGTACTAAATTCTACTTCTTGGTTAGCCATGATACTAAGTTATCACCAAGGAAGAAAGATCCTCCATTTGTACTCTTTTTTTCATCCAAGCAACCTACCCACTCTGAATCTGTATAAGCAACCAAAGTGAATCATCTCTCTATGGGATACCACAATCCATAATCTAATGTCCCCTTGATATATCTGAATATTATTTTCACCAAAAAAATATGAATATATTTTGGAACTAACTGATATCTTGCAACCATACCTACTGCATGCATAATGTATTGCCTAGATGTTATCAAATATAAAAGACCAGTAATAATAAATATATACAAAGATTGATCTACAACAGGTGAATCTTCATCCTTGCTCACATTATTTCTTATACTCATTGGTGTGCCAACTAGTGCATAATCCTCAAAACCAAATTTTTTCAATATTTATTTGGCATATTTACTCTAAGATATAAAAATTCCTTTATCCGACTAAAATATTTACAATCCTAAGAAAAATGACAATTCTCTAAGTATAGACATCTCAAATTAATTTTGAATATGATTAGAAAATTATTTTCTCATATTTTCAATGTTTCCTCCAAAAATGATGTCATCAACATATACCACATAAATCAATTGATGCTCACCTTCTATTTTGATGTAGAGATTATTGTTAGCAAATCATTTCTTGAAACCTTGATCTTGCAAGTACTTATCAAGTCTAGCATACCAAAATCTGGGATCTTGTTTCAATATATATAGTAGTTTCTTCAATCTACATATATGGCTACTAATATTTGAGAGAATAAATCCCTTAGGCTACTTAATGTAGACCTCTTCTTCTTGATTCCCATTTAAGAAGGTAGATTTGACGTCCATTTGAAACACTTTGAAATTTTTAAACATTGTATATGTAAGAAATATTCTCATAGCTTCTAGCCTTGCCACTGGTGCAATTTTTTTTTCAAAATCTATTCCCTCAATCTAATCATATTCTTTACATACTAATCTTGCTTTATTCTTGGTCACTTCTCTATTTTTATTCAACTTATTTATATAAACCCATTTTATTCCTATCACATTGTGATCTTTTGGTCTAGGCACTAATTCCCAAGTATCATTTTTTTATCTGATTTAATTTTTCATCCATTGCCTTAACCCAATGCTTATCATGTTTAATTTTTGAAAAAGTTCTAAGTTGACTTTTGGATAAAAAAAATAAATTAACTTGCTCAGATTCACTTACCATCATTCTTTTGGTGTGAATTCTTTCATTTATGTCCCCGATAGTGTCACTTTTATTATGATTTATTTGGACATATTTGGATGGAGTTTTGGTGTCCTTTTTATCCTTCTTCTCATCTTCATCTGATTCTTCAAAATCTTCCTCTTCAATAGTTTCAAGAATGTCTATTAGATCACTGATTCTTTGTGATCCTTCTTCTATCTTGACACTTACACTTTCAACTATTTTCTTGATTCTTTTGTTATAACATTTATAATCTTTAACTTTACAAGAATAACCAAGAAATATACCCTTATCTGCTCTAGATTCAAACTTACCCAATTTTTTATCGATTCTCTTTATTAAACATCTACTACCAAAAACTTTGAAATAATCAACTGTTGCTGATTTATCTTTCCATAACTCATACGAAGTCTTGTCATTGTTGACTCTTAATAATATTCTATTCTAAATATGCACTACTGTAGCAAATGCCTCTCTCTAATATTTATTTGATAACTTGGATTTATTTAGTATTGTCCTTACCATCTCCTAAACTATTATATTTCTTCATTCAACTACTCCATTTTGTTGTGGAGTTCTAGTTGATAAATAATGTCTCTTTATTCCATGGTCTTCACAAAACTTAATAAAATAATCTGATATAAATTCTCCTCCTTGATATGATCTGAGGCACTTAATTTTCAAATTGGTTTCATTCTTAATTAATGCTTTAAATGCTTTGAAATGTCTAAAATCTTTTGATTTTTTCTTTAAAAACATTATCCAAGTCATATGTGAAAAATCATCTATAAGTAACATGAAATATTTCTCACCTTGATTACTTTGAATTCTCATTGGTCCACACAAATTAGTGTGAACAAGCTCTAACATCTAAGTGGTCAAACACTCTTTTGTTTTGAATCATCTTCTGGCCTGCTTCCTATACTGACAAGGTTCACAAAGCATGTCAAATGGTTTTATAATCTTTAGAAGATTTTTGACAGCTAACTTCTTGATGATATTGACAAGATTTTCAAAATTTATGTATTTTATTCCCCTATGCTAGAGCTAACTTTATTCAATCTAACTCAAACAACATCTTTGACCTTCGATGTCTAATAACATATACAAATTATTGCCTATTTTCTAAGTATCTGCAACCAACACATCTAAATAGTTTCTCTTAATTTCATAACCTTCTACATAAAACTTTAGTATGTTCCCCTAATCACACATTTAACATACACTCAAAATATGATGCTTAAGACCTTCATTTTCAGTTTTAGCTCTACCATTATCCAAACTTAGTGTACCTTTTTCAACAATTCTGGAAATAGTATTATCTCTAAATTTCACTGTCACCATTGATATTCTTCAAGGTTATGAAATTAATCTTGTCTCTTGTCATGTGCCTCAAACATCCACTATCAATGAACTATGGCTTTTATTTATTTCTTACATACAAAACTGTCTGTACCAACATACTTTTTTTAGGTTGTTTCTTCTGCCATAAACCTATCTAAACTTTCTTTTTGATGAATGGAGCCTTGAAACTTTGGTACTTCTTGAATAAATCGAGCACACTTCTATAGTACTGAGCTATGTGTCTTAAATTTTTTCACTTGTAACATATTATGGCCTCTTTATTAAAGCTTGATAGAGGGGCAAAAGAGTTGTGGCTTTTGCTTGACTCTGCATGAGTTTCCTTCTCCTTATTTCTAAAATTATTAGCCCTTTTTTGACATTTTATTTTTTATGACCATATCAATTACAATAAAAATAGTAACCATAAAAATAGGACCTATTTATGTATCTCTGATCTGATTGCTTTTTTTTGCTTTGTTCCTTCCAACCTTCTTTGTTTGAGATGTCCTCTATATTCTCAACTTCTTCCCTTTTATTTCCTATTTTATAAGAGCTTTAACATAGCTCTTTCATTTTTCTATGTTAACCCTATCTGTGAAATTAGTGGCCTCCCCTTTCTCTTTTTTAAATATGATACGTTTCTTATTTGACATTGATTTTTGACTTTCTAATATCTTATTCAAGATAATAGTGCTATTCTTAAATTTTGAATCATTGACTACTCCATCATTGATTGCTTTATTTATTTTCTTAAGATATGATTTTAAATAAGTAATTTCAATAACTTACCTTTCACATTTTTTACTTACTTTTTGCAACTATTCCGTTAGATATTTTTCATTCTTCTTGGCTTCTTCAAAGTGTGCTTGTAGATCTTCAATTGTTTCCTTTGACTCTTTTTCATTTTTATCAATCTGGAGCTTTACTCTTCAATTATTCTTCTCAAGAGATTTTAACTCTTCTAAGGCACAAATGAGTTCTCCTTCTAGATTCACTTTAACTTCATCCTCTTTTTCTTCTTGATCATTTATAATTTTGCTTATGGAGGCATCTTCATGTATGGCCATGAATAAAATCTCTTCTTCGTTTGATTCACTGGCTCTATTATCTTTGACTAAGCTAGGATCTTTATAATACAAACTCTTCTTCTTGAATTTTCCTTTAAAATTTTTCTTGTATGTAGACTTTCCTTCTTCCTTTTCACCATTACCCTTATCTGGGTACTTAGCTACAAAATGTCTAATCTTTCACAATCAAAATATTTAAAAGATAATTTTTCTTGATATATACATGTGCCCTTTTTTGGCTTGTGAATGAATAGAGCTCTATTTTCATCTTCATCATTTCTATAACTATCACTTGATTTTTGAATCTTAGCCTTCTCTTTCTTTGATGTCTTGAAAGCATCTTCTCTCTTTGAGGGTTTCTCTTGTTTGGTCCGCATCTCATATGCTATAATAATACTATGTAGCTCATCCATCTTTATCTTAAATAAATTCATCTCTTTAATTGTCAAAATTTTTGCATCACATCTCAATGGTATAGATCTCAAAACTTTATATACCACAATTGATTCTTCTAACTTTTCTCCAAGACCTTGAATTTTATTAACTATTTGATCAAATCTTAAAAGATAGATTGCTATATTTTCTTCTTCTTCCATCTTTAAACTCTCAAGCTATCTTTTGAAAGTATGAAGCTTAGCTTGATGAACCTTTCCATCACCTTTAGAAATATTCTCAAGTTTTACCCAAGTTTTATGAGTAGATTTGTATTGCATAACTTTAACAAATTCTAATTCACATAAACTACATAACATAATATTTAAATCTTTAGCATTATTTTCACTTGCCTTCTTTTCCATCAGAGTAGTTACATGTGTCTATGGATCTTCATATTCCTCCACCACCACTTTCCAAATGTCAAATTCAAGGGCCATCAAATAAGTCTTTATCTTTATGCTCTAAAAATCACAATTTATCCCATAAAACAAAGGTGTCTTATTTGTAAAAAAACCTTCATGTGATCCAGCCATCATGCTTTCTCAATCTACCTTCAAGATGTAAATTTTTTTCAAAAGAAACCTGCTCTGATACCAATTGTTAAACACAAAATATATTGAGAGGAGGGTCAATCAATATATTATATATCTTTTACTTAATCTAATTTCTTTTCTTTAACCACTAAATCACACATTCAAGATATGCAATAAAAATGAAATAATAATATGCATCACACAAGAGAGAGAGAGGGAGACTAGATTTTTATGAGAAAACCCAAAGTGGGAAAAACTATAGATAAAAATCTCAAGTATATGAATGAACACCAAATCAAATTACAAAGTTTGCAAGCACCAAATTTTGGGAGCACCAACCCCTTTATTGAGCACCAACATAACAACTATTTGTGAGCACCAACCCACAAGAGCATCGACCCCTTGTAAAAATTTGTGAGCACCAACACATAGGAGCACAAACTCCTCTTGTGTATAAAACACAACTATCTCTTAATGTTGATTACTCAACAAATGATATAACTCTAAAATATCTCATGCATTTCTCTCTTCAAAAACAAATAAAAACCATACACTCTCTTGAATATTACAAATGGATTCTTAAGACTTTATTTATAGCTTTCCAAATTACCTTTGGTATTCACCTTTTGTGACCCTTCAATCCTCATGAAAAATGTTGCCAAATTGGCATGACCATTCATATCCTTGCATTTGAAAAGTCATATGGTGACCCTTCATAAAAAAATTATTCCTTTCCTCTTTTGTCTTTATCTTAGTGATTTTCCCTATTACTCAAAGTGTCCCTTCATGGAAAAATGCTCCATACCCTCTTTTGTCTTCGCAAGGTGACTCTTGGAATTTCTCAAGATGACTCTTCATGAGAAAATGCATCTCATTCCTCTTTTGTCTTTAATCTATGACTCTTTGACTTCTCCATGGGCCCTCTTTTGACTTATATGTAACAAAAAATATATTCATTAGTACTAAATAAATATTAAAACACATTATCCAAGATATGAATATTAAAAACACCATTAAATGCAATGGGGCCTTTATCATTAATACTAGACCTTTGACATCAATGAAAATATTTCCAACACTTAATCCCTTAAAAATAGTCATCTCCTCACTTTTAAGAAAAGATTCTAAATTTTCCTTATACCATGCATTTCATTTTTCATGGGGCCATGTACTCATTAAAAATAAGAGCATCAACCCCCTTCATGGGACCCCTACTTAGAAACACCATCATAATTGGTTTACATCAAATCCTTCTCCTCATCTAATTTAAGTTTCAGTGCATAGAGAACCACAAGATTTTCATTAGTGTGGTCGAGTGGTAGTGTTAGTTGGACCATCTCCATGTCTACTCTCATAAGCATCAATATATTACAAAAGGGTGTCAGTAGGTGTGTTAAGTGCATGTAAATTATCAATCTCTACAATATCCTTCACTATAGATGATATTGTCTCAGGATAAAGTGGTTATTTGATAGAGATTATCATAGGTTGATTAGGCACATGATATGCACCCAACCTATCTTATTGAAATCCTTTTTATTGGCCCTAAAAACTCTTAATAATAAAATTAATAAATAATTTCATTCAGGATATTAAACTTTCATTAAATGTTCCTCAAAAAATATGAAAGAATCTCATTGTTGTTAGAATGTGGGACATCATAACCATCCACCATTAGTCCCAAATTTTTTTGTCATCAATGAATGGTGGCAGTACTGGATTGGGAAATGTTTGAATTACATTTGAAGTGACACATTGGTTTTTGGATTACTGAATAATGAGATTTTTTTTCTTTTTTTTCTTTTTTATCTCTCAAACTAACCAATAATAATTTAACATTATCATATTTTAGGAATTACATCTCTTTCTATAAGATTCCCATCTATCAATTTGACATGTTACCATTTAATCAAATTCACATATAGTAAGGCAGGGGTCCTATGCTACTAGGGGATTGTTGATTAGTTTTGAGGGTGTGCTACTAAGAAATTGTAGGATTATTTTTCCTAATTTTTAGTCCTACATTCTTTAAAAAATTGTGTAATATACGTTTCTCATAAAAATTATGAGTATTTTACTTAAAAAAGTTATTTGAAAATAAATAAATAAATAAATATGATTGGATACAAAAATACATTTAGAAACAATGAATTCATATTATATGAAATAAAGAGTTTCTAACATTATATTAAAAAAATTCTAGCTAAATATAGGTGTGTGAATATGTGCATCTTAGTAACTATGCATTACAAAAATCTGCCAACAAAGTTGTTGTATACATAGAGTCAAAAACACTAACTAGTGAGTTTCTAATATTATATTACAAAAACTCCAGCTGACTTCAGGTGCATGAAATACATCGTACTAACTATGCATTACAAGAAAACTGCCAATAAGGTCATGATATACATGAGTCAAAAATGCCAACCAGTCTTATCCATGAAAACTGATGAACACATCTCTAACTCACTTTGTAGCACCTATAGTCATAAACACTAAGAAACACATCTCACAGTTAGACTTTCAAATTGAAGTTATTGGTCTTAATAATTTGGAGAAATAAACCAAAGGATTTGAGTGTAGAAATAAATTCACAGGGATAGATATTCATTGATGATTTAGCTTAATTTTAATATGTTCAATATAATAATTATGTATCACTAATTTAAATTGTAGCTCAAAATACGTAATGGCTAACTAAAATTTGATGGTCATTTTGTAAAGTAGAACAAACTCATTTCCTTTGTATAATTTGTATGTAATTTAATAGTTCATAGATTTTTTATAACCATGTTCTAAGTGCTAAAAAAATTAATCATTCACATTACTTGAAATTAATTGATTGTCCATCTACTTTATTACCAACTATCCCATGCCAAGTGTCATCTGTAACATAAAATTTAATTCTCGTGATACATGATTTCAACTTCATGATACATGATTGAAAATTTTAATTTAATTCCTACCAAACATTAAGTTTGATAGATTTTATCTTCAAAGTAATCTACCTCATCTATTGTGCACATGGTGAAGTGTTGCAAAGTTTTAAATCTATAACTATGATCACATTTTTGGCCCCATAATGTTAAATGAAGCAAAAACTTAACTCACATTTTCTAAATGCAAATGCACCTTGAGAGTGGTCATGTCAAATTGAATGTGCATGACAAGTATTAAAAAGTCAAACCTAGACTAAAGAGTTAAATCTTGAGCATGTTATCAAGATGTATGGTCCATGTGAGCCTAACATAGTTGATTGAATGATGTGTACAACATTGAATACAGAGATCTACAGGGGTGACAAGTGTCACCATCATGGGAGCCCAATACAAAGATAAAATGATGTGTAGGACAAGTGTCTTAAATTAATATAAAATGATGTGTTGGTTTGTATAAAGCCAATTTGGGTATCAACTTCCTGCATAGACAAAATGAGTAATTTGCTATGCTCTAGGATCTATTCAAAAAATTCAATCTTTATTTAGATTTCTTAGTTATCCACAAAATGTGCCTCCTAGGAATATAATTACCACAATATCCAAGATTATAATGAAGTTTTGTGTCAACATAAAAATGCAATATCAATAGGTTTGAAATTTGTAACACAGTCAATGAAATTACATCAAGATCAAATATAATTAGACAAATGTTCCTTCAATTTATTACCACAAACCCATACATAATATCATACCTATGGGCATGATTTTATTATTTTTCTTCACCACGAGAAGATGGTAATGGTGAAAATCTTTCATCAAATATATAATAAATAGTTTTATCTTATCTAATTTCTAATAAGTCTCTTACCTCTCATGCAAATCATGTCATTCTTCATGAGATCTATGAAGTCCTTGAATGCACAATATCCTTCCCTTTATTGATTGGTTTTAAAAATTAATATACAATCCAACTATATACATATACATGACTGTAGACCTTTATTCACTTCTTCTAATAATTTTGTATCATGTTTGTCAGAATCTAACCTGTCAATTATGTTGGATTGTCACTTCTAAATATTCTCAACCTATTATGTCAAGCATATATAAAAAATTATTATGATATATATTATATGTCAATTATATTTATTTAATAACTAATATAATTTTTGTGTGGTGGGGGGGGGGTAAGAGAGGTTATGTGAAGTGAAAGAGTGTAAATCGATAATTAAACCTACTAGTTACTCTAAACCCATGACAATGTCAAAATACATTCATATAAAATAATTGTGGGTGAAAACCTACTTGGATCTAAATTAACATGAAAATTATGCTTTAATCTATGATGGCTTGCATTATTCATGTAAAGAGATAGACTCTTAGTACAATCTCTATGTCAAAATTGCAACTCTATTGGTTTCAATCGAGGGGCATCTATATTCGTTGGATAAGGAGATTATTTTTGGGTGATCAAGTTTTGTCTTGGTGATTAGAAGTGACCAAGAATAATTTTGGGTTTAGAAATATGATAAAAATTTTAAGTGGACATATAATATGTTCAAAAAACACCATATATTCTAATGTGTATGCCTACTATTATACCACCACCACTTGTTTCTCCTAATAATTAATAATGTTACATATTCAAAAAATGTGGATGAAATTCCTCTTTTTATGCAAGAGCCTAATAATTATTTCTAAATCATTACCATCAGTTCCAAAGTTCCATGATGAAAATTTTACTTCTATTTTGATATTTGAACTTCTATAATTTTCATTGTACTATGGCCATGTAGAGGATTATTATAGATGCAATCTATAAATGGAAAGTCTATATATAGACTTATTAAAGTGTTCTGAGGTAGACTATTTATGCTCTCACATAACCATAATTTAGATAAGCACACAAAATCTTTTCCCAATAGCTCTTTGAGTTACTAGGTATGATTTTGTGTCACTTATTTTATTTACCATTTTGGGGTTGAATTCATCTTCAAATATTAGTTTGTAAGTTCAATAAAGGGGACTCACTCTCACATGTATTTGAATTAATTAATTAAATTATCTCAAATGTATTCCTGGGAGAGGGGTGAAAAATTAAGGAGTCAAATCCTTATTAGACAATTTTCTTATGTTACATCTTCAAAATATGTGGACAAAACTCCATTTATTATGAAAGAGCTTATTATTTTTAAATCATTAACACATTGAATCTCTACATCAAAATTGTAATTCCCTTGGTTTTGATCAAGAGGCATCTGTATTCATTGGATAAGAGGCTCAGTTGTGCGTGATCAGGTTTTATCTTGGTGATTGCAATGGATAAATTTCTTTTGTTACAATGGTGCTAAAAAATTAGAAGCGACCAAGAAGAATTTTGGGTTTAGAAATATGATAAATTTTTTAAGTGGACATAAATTTTTGAAAGACACCACCTATTCCAATGTGCATTCCTACTATTATACCACCACCACTTGTTTCTCCTAATAATTAATAATGTCACATCTTCAAAAAATGTGGATAAAACTCCACTTATTATGCAAGAGCTTAATAATTATTTTTAAATCATTATCATCGGTTCCAAAATTCCATGATGATAATTTTACTTCTATTTCCATATTTGAACTTATATAATTTTTATTGTTCTATGGTCTTGTAGCACATTATTGAACATTTTCTAATTTTGATGATTCCTTAGATGTGATCCAAAACCCATGGTAGGAGACCCATCAAGTGTAATTTATTACAAGTCTGTTTCTATTTTATTGCCCTATATTATATAAATCTACATTTAGATACAATCTATAAATATAAAGTCTATATATAAAAATATTATATATAGACTTACTAAAGTGTTTTGAGGTAGACTGCTTATGCCCTCACATAGCCATAATTTAGAAAAACACACAGAATTTTTTTCCAAGAGGTCTTTGAGTTACTAAGTATGATTTTGTGTCACTTATTTTAATTACCATATTGGGGTCGAATTCATCTCCAAATATTATTTTGTAAGTTCAATAAAGGTGACTCACCCTCACAGGTATTTGAATTGGTGAATTAAATTATCTCAAAGGTATTCTTGGAGTGGATGCTAAAAATTAAGGCATCAAATTCCTATTAAACAATTTGCTTATGTTACATTGTCAAAAAATGTGGATGAAACTCCACTTATTATGTAAGAGCATATTATTTCTAAATCCACATATAATCTCTATGTCAAAATTGTAACTCCCTTGGTTTCAATTAGGGGGCATCTATATTAGTTGGATAAGGAGCTCAGTTGTGGGTGATAAAGTTTGTCTTGGTGATTTCAATGGATAAATTGCTTTTGTTACAATGGGATTAAAAAATTTATAAATATGATAAAAATTTGAAGTGGATATATATATATATATAATTTTACATCTAAGCTCCTGATCTAGCGAATATAGTTACCTCCTGTTTAAAACTAAGGGAGTTACAATTTTCACGTAGAGATTCAATGTGTCAATGATTTAGAAATAATAGGTTCTTGCATAAAAGTGGAGTTTCATCTACATTTTTTGAAGATGTAACATAAGCAAATTGTCTAATAGGGTTTTGACTCCTTAATTTTTATCCCTCCTAGAATACCTTTAAGATAATTTAATTTACCAATTCAAATACATGTGAGGGAGATTAACCTTTCTTGAACTTACAAAATAATATTTGGAGATGAATTCAACCCCAAAATGGTAATTAAAATAAGTAACAAAAAATCATACCTAGCAACTCAAAGACCTCTTGGAAAAGGATTTTATGTGCTTATTTAAATTATGGTTATATGAACGCATAAGAAGTCTACCTCAAAACACTTTAATAAGTTTATATATAGTATTTTTATATATAGAATTTCCATTTATTGATTGTATCTAAATTTTGATTTATATAATTTAGGAAATTTCATTTCGATAAAATAGCAACAGACTCATCGTAGAACTTTGGAACTAAAATTATCATCATAGAACTTTGGAACTGATGGTGATGATTTAAAAATAATTATTAGGCTCTTGCATAATAAGTGGAGTTTCATATATATTTTATCATCATAGAACTTTGGAACTGATGGTGATGATTTAAAAATAATTATTAGGCTCTTGCATAATAAGTAGAGTTTCATATATATATATATATATATATATATATATATGTATGAAACTCTACTTATTATGCAAGAGCCTAATAATTATTTTTAAATCATCACCATCAGTTCCAAAGTTCTATGATGATAATTTTACTTCTATTTCCATATTTAAACTTTCATAATTTTCATTGTACTATGGTCTTGTAGTGGATTATTAAACACTTTCTAATTTTGATGATACCTTGGATGTGATCTAAAACCCATGGTAGGAGACCTGTCAAGTGTAATTTATTGAAATGACTCTGTTGCTATTTTATTAGAATTAAATTCCCTAAATTATACAAATCTACATTTAGATACAATCTATAAATGGAAAGTCTATATATAGAAATATTATATACAAACTTATTAAAGTTTTTGAGGTAGACTACTTATGCCCTCACATAACCATAATTCAGATAAGCACACAAAATCCTTTTTCAAGAAGTCTTTGAGTTACTAGTTATGATTTTGTGTCACTTATTTTAATTACCATTTTGGGGTTGAATTCATCTCCAAATATTACTTTGGAAGTTAAAAAAAGGTGACTTGCCCTCACAAGTATATGAATTGGTGAATTAAATTATCTCAAAGGTATTCCTTTGGGGGGATAAAAACTAAGGAGTCAAATCCTTATTAGACAATTTGATTATGTTATATCTTTAAAAAATGTGGATGAAACTTCACTTATTATGCAAGAGCCTATTATTTCTAAATCATTAGCACATTGAATCTCTACATCAAAATTTCAACTCCCTTGGTTTCGATCAAGGGGCATTTTATTCATAGAATAAGGAACTCAATTTTGGGTGATTAAATTTTGTCTTGGTGATGTAATCGATATGATGCTAAAAAAGTTAGAAGTGACCAAGAAGAATTTCAAGTTTAAAACTATGATAAAAATTTGAAGTGGACATATATGTTCGAAAGACACCATCTATTCCAATGTGCATGCCTACTATTCCATCACTTGTTTCTCCTAATAATTAATAATGTTACATATTTAAAAAATGTGGATGAAGCCCCACTAATTATATAAGAGTCTAATAATTATTTTTAAATCATTACCATCGGTTCCAAAGTTCTATGATGATAATTTTAATTCTATTTCCATATTTGAACTTCTATAATTTTCATTGTACTATGGTCTTGAAATGGATTATTGAATATTTTCTAATTCTGATGATCTCCTGGATGTGATCCAAAACCCATGGTAGGAGACCCATCAAGTGTAATTTGTTACGACGAGTCTGTTGCTATTTTATTGGAATGAAATTCCCTAAATTATATAAATCAAAATTTAGATACAATCAATAAATGGAAAGTCTATATATATAAATACTATATATAGACTTATTAAAGTGTTTTGAGGTAGACTGCTTATGCCCTCATATAACCATTATTTAAATAAGCACATAAAATCCTTTTCCAAGAGGTCTTTGAGTTGTTAGGTATGATTTTGTGTTACTTATTTTAATTACCATTTTGGGGTTGAATTCATCTCCAAATATTATTTCGTAAGTTCAAGAAAGGTGAATCCCTCTCACATGTATTTGAATTGGTGAATTAAATTATCTTAAAGGTATTCTAGGAGGGCTAAAAATTAAGGAGTCAAAACCCTATTAGACAATTTGCTTATGTTACATCTTCAAAAAATGTAGATGAAACTCTACTTTTATGCAAAAGCCTATTATTTCTAAATCATTGACACATTGAATCTCTACATGAAAATTGTAACTCCCTTAGTTTTGAACAAGAGGTAACTATATTTGCTAGATAAGGAGCTTAGATGTGGGTGATCAGGGGTTGTCTTAGTATTTGTAATGGATAAATTGATTTTGTTACAATGGCGCTAAGAAAATTAGAAGCAACTAAGAAGAATTTCAGGTTTAGAAATATGATTAAAAAAATTGATATATATATATATATATATATATATATATATATATATATATATATATATATATATATATATATATATATGGATGAAACTCCACTTATTATGCAAGAGCCTAATATTATTTCTAAATCATTACCATCGGTTCCAAAGTTCCATGATGATAATTTTACTTTTATTTCCATATTTAAACTTCCATAATTTTTATTATACTATGGTCTTGTAGCAGATTATTGAACATTTTATAATTCTGATGATCCCCTAGATGTGATGCAAAGCCCATGGTAGAAGACCCATCAAGTGTAATTTGTTGTGATGAGTCTGTTTCTATTTTATTGGAATGAAATTCCCTAAATTATACGCATCTACATTTAGATACAATCTATAAATGAAATGTCTATATATAGAAATACTATATATAGACTTATTAAAGTGTTTTGAGGTAGATTGCTTATGCCCTCACATAACCATAATTTAGATAAGCACACAAAATCCTTTTCCAAGAGGTCTTTGAGTTACAATGAATGATTTTGTGTCATTTTAATTACCATTTTAGGGTCAAATTCATCTCCACATATTAGTTTGTAAGTTCAATAAAGGTGACTCACCCTCACAGGTATTTGAATTGGTGAATTAAATTATCTCAAAGGTATTCCTTGGGGGGGGGGAGGGGTTAAAAATTAAGAAGTCAAATCCCTATTATACTATTTTCTTATGTTACATCTTCAAAAAATGTGGATGAAACCCCACTTATTATGCAAGAACCTATTATTTTAAAATCATTAGCACATTGAATCTCTATGCCAAAATTGTAACTTCCTTGGTTTTGATTAGGGGGCATCTATATTTAATGGATAAGGAGATTAGTTGTGGGTGATCATATTTCATTTTGGTGATTGCAATGGATAATTTTCTTTTGTTACAATAGCACTAAAAAATTAGAAGTGTCCAAGAAGAATTTTGGGTTTATAAATATGATAAAATTTTTAAGTGGACATATATGTTTGAAAGACACCATATATTCCAATGTGCATGCCTAATATTATACAATCACCACTTATTTCTCCTAATAATTAATAATGTTACATGTTCAAAAAATGTGGATGAAACTCCAATTATTATGCAAAAGCCTAACAATTATTTTTAAATAATTGCCATCAGTTTCAAATTTCCATAATGATAATTTTACGTCTATTTTCATATTTTAACTTCTATAATTTTCATTTGACTATGGTCTTGTAGTGGATTATTCAATATTTTCTAATTTTGATGATCCCTTGAATGTGATTCAAAACCCATGGTAAGAGACCCATCAAGTGTAATTTGTTGTGATGAGTCTATTGCTATTTCAATGCCCTAAAATATACAAATTTACATTTAGATACAATCTATAAATGAAAATTCTATTTATATAATTACTATATATAGACTTATTAAAGTGTTCTGAGTTAGACTAATTATGCCCTCACATAATCATAATTTAGATAAGCACACAATTTTTTTTCCCAAGAGGTCTTTGAGTTACTAGGTATGAATTTTTGTCACTTATTGTAATTACCATTTTGGTGTTTAATTTGTCTCCAAATATTAGTTTGTAAGTTCAATAAAGGTGACTCCCCCTCATAGGTATTCGAATTGGTGAATTGAATTATCTCAAAGGTATTCCTGGGGTGGTTAAAAATTGAGGAGTCAAATCCCAATTAGACAATTTGATTATGTTACATCTTCAAAAAAAAAATGAATGAAAATCGACTTATTATGCAAGAGCCTATTATTTTTAAATCATTAACACATACATCAAAATTGTAACTCATTTGATTTTGATTAAGGGACATCTATATTCATTGGATAAGGAGATAAGTTGTTGGCGATCATGTTTTGTCTTGGTGATTACAATGGATAAATTTCTTTTGTTACAATGATGCTAAAAAAATTAGAAGTGACCAAGAATAATTTTGGGTTTATAAATATGATAAAAATTTGAAGTGGATATATATATGGATGAAACTCCATTTATTTTATATTATATATTTATTTATTTTTTGTTGACCAAAGGTATCCACAACTTTTCTAGTATGATATTATCACCGTGTCAGACCTAACAACCTAACATACCCTTAGATGTGCTATTATAGGGTGAGCCCAATGACTAATCCCTTAGGCTTACGCTAGTGCTCCATTTGAAGCTTATGGTTTAATCAGGGATTGAACCTATGACCTAGTGGTCACCATTGCAATGGATTGCCATTGAGGTATAACCTTGGGGATGATGAAACTCCACTTATTATGCAAGAGCCTAATAATTATTTTTAAATCATTACCATTAGTTCCAAAGTTCCACGATGATAATTTTAATTCTCTTTCCATATTTAAACTTCCATAATTTTCATTGTACTATGGTTTTGTAGTGGATTATTGAACATTTTATAATCCTGATGATCCCATGGATGTGATCCAAAACCCATGGAAGGAGATCCATAAAGTGTAATTTATTGTGATGAGTTTGTTGCTATTTTATTGGAATAAAATTCCCTAAATTATATAAATCTATATATATATATATATATATATATATATATATATATATATATATATATATATATATATATATATATATATATATATATATTATTAAAGTTTTCCAAGGTAGACTACTTATGCTTTCATGTAACCATAATCTAGATAAGCACACAAAATCCTTTCCCAAAAGGTCTTTGAGTTATTGGGTATGATTTTGTGTCACTTATTTTTATTACCATTTTGGGGTCAAATTCATCTCCAAATATTAGTTTGTAAGTTCAATAAAGGTGACTCGCACTCATAGGTATTTGAATTGGTGAATCAAATTATCTCAAAGGTATTCCTTGGGGGGGACTAAAAATTAAGGATTCAAATCCCTATTAGACAATTTGCTTATGTTACATCTTCAAAAAATGTGGATGAAACTTCACTTATTATGGAAGAGCCTATTATTTATAAATCATTAGCATAATGAATCTCTATGACAACATTGTAACTCCCTTAGTTTAGATCAAGGGGTATCTATATTCGCTGGATAAAGAGCTCAGTTATGGGTGACTAGGTTTTGTCTTGATGATTGTAATGGATAAATTGCTTTTGTTACAATGGCACTAAAAAATTTAAAAGTGACCAAGAAGAATATCGGGTTTAGAAATATGATAAATTTTTTAAGTGGACATATATTTTTGAAAGACACCATCTATTCCAATGTGCATGCGTACTATTATACCACCACCATTTGTTTCTCCTAATAATTAATAATGTTACATCTTTAAAAAAGTGGATGAAACTCAACTTATTATGAAAGAGCCTAATATTATTTCTAAATCATTACCATCAACTCTAAAGTTTTATGATAATAGTTTTACTTCTATATCCATATTTGAACTTCTATAATTTTCATTGTAATATGGTCTTGTAGCATATTATTGAACATTTTCTAATTTTGATGATCCTCTGGATGTGATCCAAAACCCATGGTAGCATATCCATCAAGTGTAATTTTTTATGATGAGTCTCATGCTATTTTATTACCCTAAATTATACAAATATACATTTAGATACAATCCATAAATGGAAAGTATATATATATATATTAAAGTGTTCTAAGGTAGACTGCTTATGCCCTCACATAACCATAATTTAGATAAGCACACAAAATATTTTCCCAACAGGTCTTTGAATTAATAGGTATGATTTTATATCACTTATTTTAATTACCATTTTGAGGTCGAATTCATCTCCAAATATTAGTTTGTAAATCAATAAAAGTGAATAACCCTTATAGGTATTTGAATTAGTGAATTAAATTATCTCAAAGGTATTCCTAGGGGGAGATTATAAATTAAGGAGTCAAATCTCTTTTAGACAATTTGCTTATGTTACATCTTCAAGAAATGCAGATGAAAATATACTTATTATGAAAGATCCTATTATTTATAAATCATTAGCACATTGAATCTATATGTCAAAATTGCAACTCCCTTGATTTCGATCATGGGGCATCTATATTCATTGGATAAGGAGCTTAGTTGCGGGTGATCAGGTTTTGTCTTAGTGATTTCAATAGATAAATTGTTTTTATTACAATGACACTAAAAAAATCAAAGGTGACCAAAAAGAATTTTGGGTTTAGAAATATGATAAAAATTTGAAGTGGATATATATGGATGAAACTCCACTTATTATGCAAGATCCTAATAATTATTTATAAATCATTACCATCAGTTTCAAAGTTCCATGATGATAATTTTAATTTGATATCCATATTTGAACTTCCACAATTTTCATATAGCCATAATTTAGATATGATTTAGAGGTCTTTGAGTTATTAGGTATGATTTTGTGTCACTTATTTTAATTACTATTGTGGGGTCGAATTCATATCCAAATATTATTTTTTAAGTTCAAGAAAGGCGACTCACCCTCACAAGTATTTGAATTAGTGAATTAAATTATCTCAAAGGTTTTTTTTTTTTGGGGGGGGGCTAAAAATTAAGGGTCAAATCCCATTAGACAATATGCTTATGTTACATCTTCAAAAAATGTGGATGAAACTCCACTTATTATGCAAGAGCCTATTATTTTTAAATCATTACCATTGTTTCCAAAGTTCCATAATGATACTTTTACTTCTATAAAGTTTTAAATTAATAATTATAGAATTAAAAATTCATGCGTAATTTAAAATTAGGGTTAAGTTTACCTTTTTTTCATTCCATTATTTTCTCTTAGTTTTTCTCTCTCCCTTTTGAAGGCCAAAAAACATTATTTTATTGACTGAACTTAGGTGAACTGTGATGTTAGTGGTGGAAGCATTGACCCCATTTTCACTATCATTTATATAGGTGTTTTTTGTTGGGTATTTAATCTATGTAATGCATTATTTTATTATATTTTTTAGTATCTTAATAGATTTAATAGCTGAGATATTGAAATGGCCAAGATAATGAAATATATTTATTATCTCAATAATCCCTATTTAAATATAATTTTCTTATGTTACATCTTCAAAAAATGTGGATGAAACTCCACTTATTATGCAAGAGCCTATTATTTTTAAGTCATTACGATCCTTTCTAAAGTTCCATGATGATACTTTTACTTTTATAAACTTTTAAATTAATAATTATAAAATTAAAAGTTCTCATGTGCTTCAAAATTAGGGTTAAGTTTATATTTTCTCTTTCCATTATTTTCTCTCAATTTTTCTCTCTCCATTTTAAGGGCCAAAAAACATTATTTTACTAACTGATCTTAGGTGAACTGTGGTGTTAGTGGTGGAAGCATTGACCCCATTTTTCATTGTCATTTCTATAGGTGCTTCTTGTCAGGTATTTAATCTATGTGATATATTATTTTACTATATATTTAGTATCTTAGTAGCTTTAATGGCTGAGATAATCAAATGGCTAAGATAATGAAATATATTTAGTATCTCAATACCTTTAATACTAATATAATGTAAAAGTTATGTTTAGTATTAGTAGTATAATGAATATACGTATACTTTGTGTACATGACTTCTTGAGGCCTAGACAAGAAAACCATTGTAAAGATAATGGGATGAGTGGTATAATGATTTAGTTGGTTAAGATGATGAAAATGGGGATTTTAATGGGAAGGGATGGAATAGCTAGTTGGTTAGGTTGAGGTATAAGAGCACGGTCTTGAGTAACATATGGAAGAGGGTGTTCATAGTGATACCAAAAAATCTCACCTACATGATAATACTCATTTGAACCAATGAAATGGGAAGATATGGAGTTATAATAACCCTCAGAATGGATAAGGACATGGTAATAAAGTTTTTGGTGATTATTAGGCTTAAGAAAATTGAAAAGGTTGTTGATTAAAAACAACTTGGGATTTAGTTTAATCTATTGGGTTAGCTATGACTAGTTGATTTCATCCATCAATAAAATGAGATAAGATGAGGCTAGACTCGAAGATAAATAATAGAAATGGGAGGCTCAGATCTAGATGTATGGAGGTTGTAGGCTTGGTGTGTTATGATGCAAAAGGGTCTCGCTATTGAGGATTTTATTGGGTATTTTTATTTGTAAATAATTTTAATATTTTTAATGATAAGGTTTTGGATGGGAGTGGAATGGAAAAGTTCTATTCTAAGTTTTGAGTTAATGTCACATTGCATGTTGTTTTTTGGTAGAGGAATATGTACTCTAGGGAAATCTCCTACTCTATGGAGATTAGCTTATTCAAGAAGGATCATCCAAGAGTGAGGTAACATTGTTAGGATTTTTAAGTGTGTTTTATTGTTTCAATTTGGTTTATGAAAATTTAATTTCTATTCTGAAAGGTTGAAATCAAATGTTATATATATATTTTATTGGGATAAGATTTTTGAGTTGTGTTTGTTTTGAGTTTTTGATAAGGCTTTGAAAATTGAAAAAAAATACACTACTTACTAAAACAAAAGTGCTTGGAAATAAAATTAATGAAATATAATTTCATTTTTTATTATTTTCTTGATATTTTACAAATGCAATACAAGTTAATACTGAATATTCAACTAACAATGGAGTTGTTGATTTTTTTAACTTTTCCTTTGTTTTTTAGAATGCAAAATTTCACCTACATGTACTACAATGGATGTTTTTATTTATTTTTATTTTAAATTAAATTAAACTTAAAACATAATTAAACTTTTAATCTTGACTATAAAAATGTGAAACTATATCTAAAATTTAGATTATATGTGTGCAAATACAATCTCTAAGTTTTCAAGATCTAGTCTATCTATACAAGCTAATATGCTAATTATTTGGTATTTTGATTGTTTTGTATGTAAATAAATGATATGTGAATATATTAATGAAAATATTAAATTATTATTTCTAAATTAATTTTAATTTTTTTACTCTGAAAATAAGCAAACAATTTTTTTGTGTAAACTTTCTTTTGGTTTCCTAGTTTTTGTGCATGTAAGTTTGTTAGTGTTTTTTTATGTATGTGAATGTGTGCTAAGAAAAATAAAATAAAATGGTATTTATTGGATGTATAAAATGGTGTTGATTGGATGTATAAAATGGTGTTGATTATCTGTATTTAATCTTCTCATAATTCTCTACTTGTATTAATTGCTTCAAAATTTACGCTAGTTTTTGTAGCTCAAAAACTCCCCCCTCTTTAAAAATCACAATGCTCCTTTTATATATTTTAAGGAAGCATGTTAGTTAGTTGTATCAACTTACAAGTGTATAAAATTTAAAGGACAAATTTCATTTTTACAAAGTTTCTCAAAGTAAACTAAACTTTCTAAAATTACTGACCCTTAGGCAACGTGCATACAAATTACACCTAACTTGACAAAAGAATATTCCACTTCCAAAATTTAAAATGTTCCCATAAAAGAGAATATTATTAAATACTTAGTGGACCCTGTGCTAGTGAGGATCCTTGGTTCTATTGAAGTAGAATCTTCATTCCCTTTGATTCTGTTCATCAACCAACTTCAAATTGATAGCGAGCTCAATGAGGAGCTCATCTTCTTGCTCTGACAAATCATCCAGGTCCCTATCATTTCTCTCTAAAGCCTCCTTAATGCTTCTTGACTTGATTATACTTCTTTTTTTAGTTAGGATCATATCCATGATTTTACTATTGTCACCTCCAGAATTGCCTTGGCTTTTTCTCCTTACCTCTTTCATGATGAAAGTGGTCCTATGTTTGAACTCATCATCCATTATGATGCCCATGGATCTAAGTTTTGTAGATCCAACAATCATAGTCCCTAGTAATCATTCAATTATATCAAGAAAATTTTATCATTTTGAGGAGTCTCTCTAAGCACTTGGACCATGTGATCAAAATATTGATTTTATCTAAAATTAAGCCTAAGATGGTGTTGAGAAGAGCAATAATGATAGTCTTGAAACTAAGAATTTTATCCCCTATCAAGATGTTAATCAAATATTTCATCTTATCCTTGGAACTCTACCATTGGGTGATTAAGTCCTTGGCTACTGCATGCTATTGGTTCAATGCACTCTATCTAATCTTTGTTGACTTTAGAGAGTCAAACATGTACTAAAATGATCATTCAACTTGTTAATCATTACATTAAGAACTAATAAAAATGATTGATTTTCCAAATACTCCTCTTTCTGTAGGTTCTTTATTCACTATTGTAAGCCTTTGATTCTAGTTTGTAATTGGGATATTGGGCTTTGGTTAACTCAAGTATATCCTCCTCATGGATGGGGTCCTCACCTAGTCTTTGGCTCCCAACTGGAGTTAATCCAAAAAATGGCTCTACCCTCTAAAAAGTGAATTCCTCTCCACCCACCATAGATTTCTTTGTTGTTACTCTTTCCAATCCAGTAGTGGTTGGATCAAATTAAACACTTACTGAAGAGTGTGTTTTTTTTAAAGGCTTTTTGATTTTCATTTGGGTGCTACTCGAAGATCTAGGATCAATCATTTATATTTCTTTCTCTTCCTTTTGTAGAGCCACTATCTAGGGCTTAAGCTCCTCATGAACTATGATGTTGATATATTTTGTGATGGCCCATTGATGGCATAAAGTTGGGATATTTTTAACTTTCCATATACGAACCATTCAAGAATGGTTGGACCATGAATTGGATTCTCAACATTGAAAAAATTAACTTTCCACATCCAAAATTTACAATGTTCCCATAAAAGACAATATTCTTAACTAATTGGTGGACCCTATGATGTTGAGGATCCTTGGTTCTATTGAATTAGAATCCTCATTACTCTTTGATGTTTTCCATCAACCAAATTCAAGTTGATAGCTGGCTCAAGGAAGAGCTCATCTTCTTGTTTTACCAAATCATCTAGGTCCCTATCATCTCTCTAAAGCCTCCTTAATGCTTATTGCCTCATATATAATTCTTTTTGTAGTTAGGATCATATCCATGATCTTGTTGTTGTCACCTATAGAACTATGTTGGGTTTTGCTCCTTACCTCCATGATGAAAATGGTCCTATGTTTGAACTCATCATCCACTATGATTCCCATAGACCTAAGTTTTGTAGGTCTAACAATCATAGTCCCCAAGAATCATTCAATTTTTTCAAGAACCCTTTTATCATCTTTGAGGATTCTCTCTAAGCACTTGCAACATGTGCTCAAATTATTGCTTTTATTTGAAATCAACATCAGGATGGTGTTGATATGAGAAAGATTGATAGTATTGAAACCAAAGATTTTATCTCGTACAAAGATTTTAATCAAATATTTCATCTTGTCCTTAAAACTCTACCATTAGGTGATTAAGCCCTTGGTTATCACATCTTGTTGGTTCAATGCTCTCTGTCTTAGCTTTATTGACTTTAGAGAGTCAAACCTATCTTAAAATGATCCTTCAAACTTAGCAATCATTACATTAGGAACTGATAAAATTTCTTGCATCTCCTAATCCTTCTTCTCCTTTTGTAGGTTCTTTATTCACTATTATAGGCCTTTGATGCCAATTTGTAATTAGGTTGATTAGGATTTAGCTATACCAAGTATATCCTCCTCATGGATGGGGTCCTCACCTAGTATTTGACTTCCAACTAGAGTCAAGCCAATAAATGGCCCTACCCTCTAAAAATTGAATTTCTCTCCATCCACCATAGCTTTCTTTATTGTTACTCTTTCTAATCTAGTAATAGTTGGATCAAATTGGACACTTACTAAAGAGTTTTTAATTTTTGGAGGCTCTAGGATTTTCATTTAGGTGCTACCTAAAGATCCAAAAGCAACCATTTATCTTTCCTTCTCTTCTTTTTGTAGACCCACTATCTAAGGCTTAAGCTTCTCATGAACTTTGATGTTGACAAATTTTGTGATGGCCCATTGATGGCATAGAGTTAGGATATTTTATAACTTTTCATATATGAACCATTAGAGAATGGTTAGAACATGAATTGGATTATCATCACTAAAAAAATTAACCTCACTCAAAAGATGAGTGAAGGTTATCTTAGGATTCTTGGTTCCTATAGGGACCAAGGTTAGCTTAGCCTTTTTATTTTGAGGGGGAACAATTGGAACTAGGTCCAAAGCTATCTCCTTACCTTTTCCCTTTCTTATTTCCTCAACTTGGGGTTGATGTTCTCCTTCTTGTGCTTGGTGTTCCTCTTCTTGCACCTCCTATTGATCTAATCTAGAATCACTTGCTAGTGATTCCAATACATCTTCCAATTCTTTACCAAGATGCAATGTAATCATGTCAATGTATTCAATTAGAGACTAGATTTTTAGGTTGGCCAAAAGATGATGCCCCTTCACTAGGTCTTTCTTCAAGCCTCTCTTTTCCTAATATTTGAGTGATTTATTCCTATAGTTACTATAATTACACCTGTGGTTGTTCTAGAAGAGGCCTAGATGATGGTCTAGGTAGTAGATGATATTGTAGAGGTCCCATTTGCCATGTTTCACTAGGTAACTTCTCATCTCTCATCAATTTGGCCTTCAGGTTGATGTCACATTTTTTCAACCTTGATAATACTATTATGAACGATACAACCTTAGTATACATTGATTCATAGACTCTTAGCCAATGTTCATATGTTATATTTATTTGTTTGGCCTTCAGATGCTTCCTAACCCTGTTACTAGGATCCCACTATCTTAATTCATCATTTTGTAAATTGAAAGATACTCTATACCTAGAAACATCTTCAATGTTTTCCTACTATTGAAATATGGTTCTACCCATAACCAAGGTTGGAGACTGTAGCAATAATTTCATTTTACTTCTACAAAACTCATCTATACCATTGCTATTTGAAATACAAATTCTTGCTCAGCCAATTTGTTTAGGACATGGATTGGTAGTCTAAGTGGGGTGCATTATTTTCCTTAAATCCTAATGACTATGAAGTTTATATAAAACTAGATGTCCTCGATGGATTGAATGTACCTTTTTGTCAATGGGTTGAGTCTTGGCATTAGATATAGCCTTAGACAAGGTAGGGTAGATGTAATCATAGATAACATTAATATGATTCCTATATTTGAATATATGTAATTTTGAATATAACTAAGACAATATTTGTGTCTTTTCAGGTGACCATCCCCTAAAGTTAAGGATCTAAGTTGTGTCAAGTAGGGTATCCAAGAGATAATACATTGTATAGAAGTTTTTCCTAGACCCCTTCTTGATTTTAAATATCTACCTACACAAGCACATGATAATCACCTCACCCATGGGAGGGGTAAGCTCTTTCTCAATCATAAAGTATATCAAGGCTACTAAGATGTTGTCAATGCAACTGGTAGTGTGGTTTCCACATAACTTGTTCATCAATGTCATTATCATTCTAATTCTAGGTTAGAATTAGCTAATGGGAATGCTTCTACTAAGGTTAGAAAACACCTGGTTCCTAGAGTATAACCATGAGGCAAGGATGGTTTTGAGATCATTTTGCTTAGCCCATTCATTGAGTGTGGGCACATCTACTCAAGGTTTGGGTAACTTATAATATATCTCAAAAGTGATGGAAGACACATAAGAAATGAATTTTTGAGTATGTTCATGGGTAAACATTCCCTTTTCAAGTTTACAATCTTTAAAAATAGGGAGAAGGACATATATATAGTGAAGTACCCTTGGTTTTGATACAACATGGTGAAGGTTCATCATTTGTGCTACAACCAGGTCATAATATCTTGTACTTAAATATACAATCTTCTCATCCTCCTTTGTTATGGGCTATAGCTATTCAATTATCCAAATGAATTTGGACCAATTATTGTCTTCACTATTCAATGCTACATCATCAAATACTATGTCCCTAAAGATCCTTTCTTTCAAGTCTATGGTTAAGTAGCACTTTATGTCCTCCGTGTGATGCATTCGATCCACCATGACCATGATTTTTTAAATTTCTCACTAGTGATATACAAGTTTCCTCTTAGTTAGTTTGCACTTGCTTAGATAATAATTAGACTCTCTCGATCTTGACTATAATCAAATTGGGATCAAATTAGGGTTTATATAGACATTAAAGTTTTTATGCAAGTCCTTTTGAGATTTAATGGGGATGGATTTTGAATTTGAGTGAATTATTTCATTATATTTGATTTGGTCCTTGGAATTTATACCTTTACCTTTCTTGATCCCATAAAATCTTTTCTTTTGTCTGTTTATGCTTAAGTGGAATCTTCAATATAGCATTTTGGTATCCATTTGGGCCTTTTCCCAAAACTTTATTCATTTTATATTTGAAAACCCTATTTGGTCTTGATCCATTGGATCATTTTTCCCTGATCAATTTAAATCATTGATCCCAATCTTATAAGTCACATTCTATTAGTTATCCATTTTATTGGGCCTTGTGGTTGTGCCACTCGCCAATCCCATGGGATTTTTGTGTTTTGCATCTCTACCTATCTTTTAGTGAGTGAATTTGTGCCATATAGAAGCTTTGTACTTACTTGAAGGTTTCATCAGATAGTTTATAGTGATCTCACTCCATCTGATTATCTTTCCCCGATTGGGTGCAAACTATTGATCTTGAAAAGTTACATGAATTTTAAGTTAGCACAAGACCATGTATAAAACTTAGGTTAAATAATTTAGTATAAGGTTTTATTTTATGTTAATAAACACAAAATAAACCTAAGACTAAAGTATTTATGCTAAGTTAAGACCAAAATAAAAGGGAAGCCATCAAATGATATAAGATATACCATAGGTTTTTAGCATAGTTGAAAGGTATCTCCTAGGAGATACCTTGAAGTTGAAATCCACTCTTGTCCCTATGTAAAAGATTTTTTTTATTTTTACTTGAATGAAAAATACAATCTTATCCCTATTTGAAATGTACCTCTTAGGAGATACCTTGAAGGGGAAATATACTCTTGTGCATGTTTGAAACATATCTCCTAGGAGATAAATTGAAGGTATTACAGGGCCCTTAAAAATATCACCTAGTAATGCCTTTTATGTAAAGAAAATTCCACTTGTTACTTGAAGGAGAAATCCACTCTTGTGCATGGCTGAAAGGTATCTCCTAGGAGATACCTTGAAGGGGAAATCCACTCTTGTGCATATTTGAAAGGTATCTCCTAAGATAAACCTTGAAGGTATTACAAAGGCCCTCAAATTATTACCTAGTAGTGCCTTTTGTGTAAAGTAAAATTCCACTTGTTCCTTGAAGGAGAAATATACTCTTGTACATATTTATAAGGTATCTCATATGAGATACCTTAAAGGGGAAATCCACTCTTGTGGATGTTTTAAAGGTATCTCCTACGAGATAACTTGAAGTTTTTACAAGGGCCTTCAAAATATCACCTAGTAGTACCTTCCATGTAAAGGAAAATTGTACTTGTTCCTTGAAGGAAAAATCCACTCTTGTCCTTGTTTGAAATGTATCTCTTAGGAGATACCTTAAAGAGGAAATATAATTTTATGCATGTTTGAAATGTGTCTATTAGGAGATACATTGAAGGTATTATAGGGCCTTCAAAATATCACCTAGTAGTGCCTTCCATGTAAAGAAAATTCCAATTGTTCCTTGAAAGAGAAATCCACTTTTGTGCATGTATAAAAGGTATCTCATATGAGATACCTTGAATGGGAAATACAATTTTGTGAATTTTTGAAAGTTATATCCTAAGAGAAACTTTGAAGGTATTACAAAGGCCTTTAAATTATCACCCAATAGTGCCTTTTGAGTAAAGGAAAATTACACCTATTCCTTGAAGGAGAAATCCACTCTTGTACCTATTTGAAAGGTATCTCCTAAGAGATACCTTGAAGGGGAAATATAAACTTGTACATGTTTTAAAGGTATCTCATAGGAGATTCCTTGAAGTTATTACAAGAGCCTTCAAAATATCATCTATTAGTGCCTTCCATGTAAAGGAAAATTGTACTTGTTCCTTGATGTAAAAATCCACTCTTATCCCTATTTGAAATGTATCTCCTAAGAGATACCTTGAAGGGGAAATATAATATTGTGCATGTTTGAAACATATATATTATGAGATACATTGAAGGTATTAAAAGGGCCTTCACCTAGTAGTTCCTTTCGTGTAAAATAAATTCTACTTGTTACTTGAAGGAGAAATCCACTCTTGTGCCTATCGAAAAGGTATCTCCTAGGAAATACCTTGAAGGGGAAATACACTCTTGTGCATGTTTGAAATGCATCTCTTAAGAAACACCTTGAAGGTATTATAAAGGCCTTAAAATTATCACCCAATAGTGCCTTTCATGTAAAGGAAAATTCCACTTGTTCTTTAAAGGAGAAATCCACTCTTGTAGCTATTTGAAAGGTATCTCCTATGAGATACCTTGAAGGGGAAATCAAATCCTATGCATGTATAAAAGGTATATCCTAGGAGATACATTGAAGGTATTAAAAGGGCCTTTAAAATATCATCCATTAGTGCCTTCCATGTAAATGAAAATTTTACTTGTTACTTGAAGGAAAAATCCACTCTTCTCCCTGTTTGAAATGTATATCCTAGGAGATACCTTGAAGGGAAAATATAGTCTTGTGAATGTTTGAAATGTATCTCATATAAGATACATTGAAGGTCTTATAGGGCCTTCAAAATATCATCCAATATTGCCTTTAATGTAAAATAAATTCCACTTATTCCTTGCAAGAGAAATCTACTCTTGTGCATGTCTAAAAGGTATCTCCTAAGAGATACCTTGAAGGGGAAATCCACTCTTGTCCATGTTTGAAAGGTATATGATAAGAGAAACCTTTAAGGTATTAAAAATGCCTTCAAATTATCATCAAATAGTGCCTTTTGAGTAAAGGAAAATTCCACTTGTTCCTTGAAGGAGAAATCCACTCTTGTACCTATTTGAAAAGCATCTCCGAAGAGATACCTTGAAGGGGAAATCCACACTTTTACATGTTTGAAAGGTATGTCCTAGGAGATACCTTGAAGGTATTACAAGAGTCTTCAAAATATCACATAGTAGTGCCTTCTATGTAAAGGAAAATTGTACTTGTTCCTTGAAGGAAAAATCCACTCTTGTCCCTGTTTGAAATATATCTCTTAGGAGATAACTTGATGGGTAAATATACTATTGTGCATGTTTGTAATGCATCTTGTAGGAGATAAATTGAAGGTATTATAGGGGATTTAAAAATATCACCTAGTAGTTCCTTACGTGTAAAGGAAATTCCACTTATTCCTTGAAGAACTCTACTCTTGTGCCTGTCTTGGGGAAATTCACTCTTGCACATGTTTGAAAGGTATCTCATAAGAGATACCTTGAAGGTATTACAAAGGATTTGAAATTATCACCTAATAGTGCCTTCCATGTAAAATAAAATTCCACTTATTCCTTGAAGAATAAATCCACTCTTTTACCTATTTGAAAGATATCTCCTAGGAGATACCTTTAAGGGTAAATCCACTCTTGTCCATGTTTGAAAGTGTTATAGGATAAATTTTCACCCTTAGAGAGGGTTATTTAGGCTCTCTCCAACTAACTTATAATATTGGGACAACCCCAAGCCATGGGTGACCTATGTTGAGGCTAAACTATGGATTAGGTCAACTTTCTCTTTGATGCTCACCTAAGACTAATGTTAAACTAATAATTCATGAGTAAAGAGAATATTATTGATTCAGGTTTTATGCACACCACAGTTGAATGAGGTAGCCTCTAACATTTTAGGATCTCAAAGGAGCTAAAATCCATTCCAAGGCACAAGTTACAGGTATGTGGTTTATTTAAACATATTGATGGAATAAGGTAGTGCATGTAGATTTTTGACAAGATTTTTTGGATAGAGGTATGTCCTTATAATAGAGTGAATCTCTACGTGAGTTGGATGGGTAGCTAGTTTCTAATCTAGAGTGGGTAAATATTAATAACAAACTCAAAAAGGAGGGTAAGGTAGGGTAGAAAAGAAGGCTCTGTGGTTCTTAGGAATCACTTCCCTGGTTGGTTTCTAAAAATACCTATGCTTTCTAAAACCTATGCATATTTATAAAAATAATAACAAACATACAGTCATACATAGCTAGGAAGTCTATGGAAATAAATATGTAGGGAAATCAAAATCTTTGGACAAAGGTTAATCCTTTTAGGGTAGCTATTACACACCCTTAATTAGGAGATTATGGCTTGAAAAAATAAATTATCTGAGGTAGTTATTGCATAAACGCATAAAAATACACCAAATAAAGCATAAATACACATTCATAAATATGATTCAATTAACTTGACTAACTCAATCAAAATATTCACTAATCTTTCAATAGATATAACACATCTAATATTAGTATATCAACCAATAAATCAAGAATCTATTTGTAGCTATATCACACTAAATATTATTGAAATATACACCCATGGAAATAATAACTAATTGCATGGAATTAGAATGAAAATACTCAAGATACTTTGCTGATGATAAAACTTGTTTCATTGCTCTATATTCTAAAATCTTCTAGACAAAAAACTAAGTGGGGTTACAATTATATATATTGACTTGGGTAAGGGGTCATCTCATCCTCAAAGTTCATGTAAGGTGGTTACATGTGTTAGTTAGAACATGTAGTTCTAATGATGATCTAAACTGTATAAGATAAAACTAGAAGTTAAAATAAATAAACTAGACTTTTCGAAAATTATGTAATGTGTGAATGTACACAAAATATAAAGTCAATTTTTACAATTATCCATTAAAAATATAAGTAGATTTGCCATTACAAAACTATACATGCATAAAATCTCAACATATTAAGGCTTCATCATTTATAGTGCTGCATGCACTTTGGTTAGCGTAGAAGTCAAAGTGGCAGTTAAAGATGTGGCCACACCACTAGAAGCCTGCTTCTTTTTTGCTTCTTTATCTTTAAACACTTTTTATGCCACTCCATGCTAATATCATATAATGTCTAAGTTAAGTAGGGATGGTCGATGAATTCATTTGGTCTATCCAAGGAGCCCCACATGCTCATCCTTGGTTATTTAAAATTTAATTTTGAATATTTCTACTTTAGTGACCTTTTTTTCAACCTTGATTAATTTAGAACCAATTTCGTTGAGTGTCAAACCTTGCAAGTTTTGCTTTAAATCATCAGTCACTTCCTAGATAAGCTTATCAAAACTAATCCTACTAATCAACTTATCGGTGGAATCCTTCACCTTGGATAACATTAATTCATGAAAAATTTGAAGAATTTGAGCCTCATGCACTTGATATTTAAGGATCAAATGCCCAACATTTTGTAACTAATCCTTCATCTCCTCCTATCGAATGACTACTATATTTAAGGCATTGGATGCCTCTAGCATTATCATAAGGTCGAGATGACTATAAAAAGAGTTACCTATATAGACAAATAAAATCTTTAGTTTCATGATGTCATCTCAAAAATAATTGAACAATTGATTGACCTATTTCACATGAGTGGAAATCTTAACCTTCATGAACTCCATGGCTTCTAAGGAGTTATAGCATCTAGAAGTTGCCTCTTAAAATTCATCTTCTATGCTAGTAGGAATATGCACTATCTTGGCCTTCTCCTTAAATTACTCTACTTTGAACTCTAATATATGCACTTTTACCTCAATCTCCTGTTGAGATACCTCTATTCATTCATGAATTGAAACTATGACATCCTTGTGTGTTTGTGCCAAGTATGCTATATTTTCCTCATATAAATATTATCCTAGCTATCTATTCTACCTCTTGGTGAGGTTCTTCAAGGATGATCTTGGTGCCTTTATCATATTTTACTTTCCTCTTCTTCACCTTTTGAAAACTGCTAGATGGAGGATCAAACAAAGTAAAAATAGAGGGAAGTTCAATAATTTTAAAGTTTGGTAATTAAGAAGCCTTGTTCCTCAAATCCACTATCTATAGAGGAATGTCTAGCTGGGATGCATCCGAGTTTGTTGAAACAACCTCTTCTTTGGCCTCCTATTGAACTTTCTATTGTTTATTGTGGGCCTTGGTTAGGACATTAGCTAAGGAAGACCATATGATTTTAGACCAATCTACTCCTCTAAATTGAGGAAGTGGATTGACCATGATTATTTGGGGCTTGGCCTTCCTTTCCCTATTAGTACTTATCACTGTAATATCCTCTATGGAAGTGGTAGATGGTAATGAAAGGGTGATTTGAGTTGAGTGGATATGGATTTGTGAGGTGGAAAATGTGGTCCACACCTTCCTAGACACTTTCTTTGTCTTAAGGGATCTAATAATGGAGGTGCTAATAGGAATAGAAGGGGTCTACATGGTGGGTGAGATGGAAGTGGAGATAGAGGGATCAATTTTAGTAGTAGAGATGGAGGGGGTCGATGTGAGAACTTATATAAATTTAAATTTCCCAAAGATGGGTATACAAAATAGAGGAGAACTAACAAAGTATTGAGTACCTAAAAAAGTAAGCTCCACAGGCTCTGTTTGGAGGCTCATAACTTCGGTTGTTTCCAACTCTACTTCTTCATTTGAATCATCCTCAATATGCTTGATGATCACCTCATCTCCCATAGCTAGTTCTTATAGTGGGGTTGAATGGGTAAACCTTCTTTTGTCCCCATTGTAGGACAGCCTGTAGGAGTCTTAGGTTTTCTCTTATAGACCAAGTGGGTCCTTGTTTATGTGGGGGAGTCTTGAGGTGATGATGCTACTACTTCTAGAGTTTCAATCCAAACAAATGTAATAGCATGTACCTGGGGAATATTAATTGACACTTGACTAGAACTTGCAATAAAAAATTCTTGTGTTCTTTCCTCCTCATCAGAATCATGGATGATGGGATCCATTGCTTGTCTTCCCTTAGTAGAATTAGGCTCAAGTATCCTGGGTTCCTTATTCATTATCTTCAACCTCAAATTCAAAGGATTTCCTTAGGAGGATTAAGAAACTTGGTCCTTGGATTACTCCTTAGGCTATCCTCTCTATAAATATAAATGTTGTCACCCTTTGTAGAGTGTATTTTTGCTATCCAACTCCCGGTAGAAATAAAAGGATCATCTTGGATCATTCTCAAATGATCCTCTTGTATCCTATTAGTCTGCACCAGTTCTAATACTTCTTCATCATACTTAGCATTTAAAAATAGAAAATCATAGTCATAAGCCTCATGACTATAAGGGATGTTGAATCCATGAATGTGCTTTTGGATCAACCCGTGTGGATCCCAATCTCTATGTGAAAATGTGAGGAAAGGATAAATCCTATGTTTCACACCTACCTCCCGGATATGATTTCTTATTATATATACCATCTTTCCAATAGTTATAAAAGGACCAGATTAAGCCTTTTTTTGCATTGATAAGTCCTCTTTAATGTTCTTTCATAATTGGAAGGCAATTTCCTATTTAGATAACTTATCTGGTACAAACCTTGAAAGACACATGGGGCCAACCTTGTTTACCCAAATCATGATAACATTGAAATTAAGGTAAAGGAAATAATCCCCTTTCCCAACCAAGTTATTCACAATATTCTTTCCAATTTGAAGCATGGGAAAGCCACGAATGGCTTACCAAACCTAAGGATAAACATCCTTGACGATCCTCACCATATGTTTGGTATAGTAGTAGACATGCATGAATTGGTAATAATCATAGATTATGTTCTTCTCATTATCTATGGTTAGAGCCCATAATTTACGAAGATCCTTATAACATGTACCTGTGGCTTCATCCAACAAGTAGGACATCATTTAGAAATCTCTAGAGGGTGTGGGATGCTTGTCTTTATGAATAATAATATCCCTCAATTGAAGGCTTATTATCTCACCCAGGGCATTTATGACATCATGTGCAATCATCATTTATAATAACAATACCCAATCCAAATTAACAAAATGAATGCCAGGCATACCATATAATCAGTTGAGAAGAGACATACCAATGTGAATTCCCATCCTAAATCTGTCAATCAAGATTACTCCTTTCAACTTCTTTCCTTTTCATGTGATAGTCTAGTCTAGGAGTAACCACAAAGATAATACCTTCTCCATCGAGGTCTCTACATTAAATTACACCAACATGTGTTTTTTGAAGTAGGCATTGTGTATACTCAAAGACTGGTATCTCTATAAATATACCCCCAAAATACATGTGAACACCAAGTTATTACTAGAATGATGTTGGAAAACATCCTATGATATCTTCCTTGAAAATAACAAGTCCCTTAGGAGGTCAATACATGGCATCACTTTTGGATTGGCTATAAAAAGGTGTAATCTTTGGCATTTGAACACCAAAAATTCCTTAATGACCAATTATTTTTCTAGTGTCATATCATCTTCTAGTGAGAACACATCCACTAAATCAATGCCATCCCATAATGCTAAATAATTATGGTAATTATCTCCAAACACTATGGCATCAAAGATAGTACCTGTGAATTGTGTGGAGTCTTTAATTGAATATGGGGATTGTGGATTCATCCCCTAGAATGTCCTAGATGTACATGCCATTGATGCATACTCTATGTTACTTATTCTATGTACTATTTATGTTGGGTAAACAACTCATATCTAGCTCAGTCATTTTTTTACTCACAATACTCTTAGAGTGGGAACTAGGACTCTTCATCATTGTAAGAAAGTAGAAGACTTTGAATGCAAGTTAGCTTGAATGTAATGACATTTTCCAATCACAACATATCACTTATATAGAATCCTGCATTAAATATCAGTTCTTATGACATAAATGTGCAACATTCACTCGGATTTTATTTTTTTGCATAATTCAAACTTGTTAGCTCAGATTGGTGGGGGCCTATAAAATATTGATAGGAATTATTTTTTATTTTATTTTGGCTAAGTGTGGTGAGACTATTATTACTCTTGGTAATAAGGAACTTCGGGTCTACATCATAAAAAATGATTTTGGGTCAATGTCTACAAACTAATTATTTGTTTTGGACAAAATGTTCATAACAATTTCCCCACAAATTTCATTTGGACAAAATTCTTGAGACAATTATATCAAAGGGATATTTTGAATGTTTGAAGGACATATTTCCTTGAAGGGTACTTTTGATTTGAAGGGTCCACTTCGTAGGGCATTTTGTCCATGAAAAAAGTCTTGAAGGGTCTGCTTCATAAAGGCCAAAGGGCACTTTTTATTTCCTAAAGGGTATTTTCATACATCTAATGGTCTTTTCAAAAGTCTTAAAGGGTAGGTTACACAAAACCCAAAGGGTATGTGCCTTGGGTTTGAAGGGTAAGTGGGTGCTTCAAAAAAAGTTCAAAGGCTTAGGACAAAAATCCTAAAGGGTATGTTCATGTCAACATGTCAAATACATAAATGTCAAAGGGAAATTTTCATAGGTAAAGGGGTCAAAAAGGATATCTCAAAGGATAAGTCCCATAGGGTAAGGGGTTTGGGATAAAAGTCTATAAGGGTCATTTACACAAAACCCAAAGGGTATATGACTGAAAAGATTTGGTCAAAAAGGGTAAAGTGGTCAATTTGGGAACTGCCAAAGGGTTAGTTCAAAGGATAAGGGACACTTTTAAAAAGTTCAAAGGGCTAGTTTAAAAGTCCCAAAGGGTATGTGGAAAGGATTCAAAGGGTCTAATTCATGGAAAAACTTGCCTGAAGGGTCTACTTCATAAGGGAAAAGTGCTCTTTTAAGTGGCTCTTGAACTGAGTGGAGAGATTCTTGGAACTCTTGTACACCAAGGTCATTGAGCTAAGTTACAATTGTTTGATTATTTTTTGGTATAACTAACCAGGCTTCCTCTACCATGACTGACTCTTAGACTACTTAAACTGACACCTCCTCCTTTTTTATGCCCTTTTGGACTATTTTCCATGATGGAAATGAGTATGGAATGAACACTATTACTTTTTTTTGATGGTTATAGGAGAGGGTGGCCTTACAAGTGAAGGAAAAACATAGCCAGGATCAAAGGCATTGAATTCCTTTAGACTTTTTGTAGTCGAAAAAATTTCTAAAATAAATAAGAGTTTGGTCTCTTTGACTAAGACAAAAAGCTCGAAGGCCTATTTACATTAGACATTGTGTTTGTGGAAAAAGACCAAAAAATTCTAAGCAAAGACCATGTAAAGACCAGATTAGGAGGCCCTTCAACTTATCAAGTTATTAACTAGTAGTGATTTCAAGGTGAAGGATAGTTCTACTAGGAGATACATTCACTCTTGTGCATGATTTAAAGGCATATCCTAGGAGATACCTTGAAGGTACTTGTTAATGGGAATTTTGACATGTATTTAGAAATAAAATTCCCCTCATCTTTCTTCTTTGAAACAAATGTTTGTGGATTCTTTTGCCCATCATATCATATTGGCTAGTACACATAATTTATGCCAATCCGTAATCCCATCCTAAACTTATTGGTTGGAGTGGGATTATTGCCTTTGTATGCCATGGCTTCCTTGGGGAAAATCCATTAATTCAACACCTATTCCATAGTATTATCTTAATTTTATGAAACTAGCTTGTGTTTGTCAAAAAAAGCATTTGGTGTTGGTAGTGACAAATACCTTTGAAAATATGGTCTAGATATGCATGCCACAATCATTTAGTTACACATGGTATAGAAAAGCATCATGTGTAACCTTGCCTATGAATAATAAATCTCAGAGGAGCTTGATGCATGGCATGACCTTGGGCTTGGCCATAACCAAATGCAATCCTTATCTCTTAATGAATTACCTCCTCTTTCTTGGGTACCCATTCCTCATTTCTTGTCTAAGCCTTGGTCCCTTATAGTGATGACACATGTTTTCATGGTTCTCCTCAAGAAAGAAGGGAGTTCTTATTTAAAGTAGAGGTGCACCATTGGGCAAGGGAAGTGGGCTCCATTTCTAACAAGAATTCTAGAGGTAGGTTAGAGAGAGAAACACATCACCATAACTTTTATTTTAAGCATTATGGGAATCCCAGAGGTTGATTCACAAATCATAATTCATTCCACATCTGTAAAGATTTCCATATAAAACATTTTGTTGAGAGTGAGAGTTTTAGGCATAAATAGTATCCACTATGATATTCCTTCAGGATAACTTGAAGGTATCTCCCAGGAGATACCTTGAAGATATTACAAACCTTAATAACATAGGGCAAGTTTAATCTTGAGGTATCTAATAAGATATTCCTTTGAGTGGCTTGTAATACCTTCATGGGTAACTTGAAGGTATCTCCTAAGAGATACCTTGAAGATATTAAAAGGAGCATCAAGGTAAAGGAAACTTTTAGAGGTAAAATAAGGTAATTATTCAGATTTGAAACTATTAACATAATAGATCAAATTGTTAAACTGAATTGAGGTGGAAAGAACATGTGAATAGGACCCTAAATGTGTGTTGTCCCAAGTATTAAAAGGCCCTTTAAGTTATCAAGTTATAAACCATTAGTGATTTCAAGGTGAAGGAAATTTATATTGGTAGATACATTTAACATCCCTTTGAATGTATGATACCAACCTTTGAGGTGTCCACTAGGAGATTTCTTCAAGGGCCTTGATGTACACTTGTAATACCATCATGGTTAACTTGAAGGTATATCTTATGAGATGTCTTTTAGTAAAAAATCAATCTTGTGCATGATTGAAAGGTATCTCCTAGGAGATACCTTGAAAGTACCTTTTGATGGGCATTTTGACACATATTAGAAACATACTTCCCTTCATCTTTCTCCTTTGAAATAAATGTTTGTGGATTCCTTTGCCCATCAGATTATATTGGTTGGTACACATAATTTATTTTTGGTTTGGTCGTACCTTAATATTTTAAGTGTGAGTTAATGTATATATTATAAATATTTAATATGTATTTTGTATTGTAGTTTAGAATTAACATTTTTTGAGATACATTTAATCACTATTTAATGACAAAAAAATTTCATGAACTGATGCAATATGCAACTTGCATTTTATAAAAAATCAATATTTAAATCATTTCAATTTCTTTACAAAATGTCTTTAGGCAAAAAAGGAATTCCCATAGTTAAAAGGTAGAATAAGGCCTCACTTGCAGATAATTTGGATAAAAGGCAGAAGAAGGCCTCACCCCAAGAGAATTTGGATAGAGTACTATTTAAACTACCAAAACTCAAATTGAATCCACATCAACATCTTCTATTTTATGGTGGTGATAAAATTCCTCTTGTTGATTAGTATTTTGAATTGTTTAGTCCACCAAACATGCATGTAGATATATACTTGTTTAGCACTACATTGAGAAAGAAATCTTCTCTAATTGGAATAATCCTTGCCTATGATAAGGATGAACTTGAAGATGCCCTTAAATTATAGCTTGAAGTATGGAATGGAGAAGAGGGAATTATCCATCGATCTACAAATAATTTAAATAAATTTACACCTATTAAAATGGAATAAACCAAAAAATAATTTTTCTCCTTATGAAACATTTGGGTTTCATTTGAATAACCGTGACAACCTTCAAATGTCTAAGTTAATAGACAAAGATAATTTGGTTATTAAAATAAAAAATATGTTGAAATAGAATATGAACAAGGGGAAAAAACATCTACTTACCACCATGAAAACATGTATTTAAGATACCCTACAGTCATGATA
This sequence comes from Torreya grandis, assembly GCA_037957365.1. Classification (NCBI taxonomy): domain Eukaryota; kingdom Viridiplantae; phylum Streptophyta; class Pinopsida; order Cupressales; family Taxaceae; genus Torreya; species Torreya grandis. The sequence continues at coordinate 1,701,176 of JARHVA010001134.1, forward strand.
GAAAAAACATTGAAGAAAACAAGGCAAGCAAGGGCAACATATTTATATGCAGATTTAAAAGAGACCATACAAGTACTCACACCAATGGAGAAAAATAAGATTGAAAAAAAGGTTGGAAAACTTTTATAGACACAAAATTTTGATTAGACAAGCAATGAAATCTATACATGGTATATTTGTTTTATCATTTATGCCTTGAACATTCCTGTAGAGCTCTATGAATTGGGGGATGCTAATATCAAAATAAGAAATCTAAATGAAAGAGGGGTGAATGATATAATTCATTCATTTGTAAAACATAATGAGGTTATGATGAAATATTCTATATTAATTCTTTTTGATCCAAGTAACCCTCAATGTATTATTGAATCAAAGGAAGTCCTATAAGATATGCTGGATAAAAAACCATAAGATTCAAAATTGTAGATGGCCAAAAAATAATTTTAGCACAACAAAGAAGTATTTTGGAGGAAGAATATAATTAATTATCATTGAGAAAGAAATGTTCTATTAGAAGGGCAAGATTTTTTAAAACTTCTACTCTATTCCATATTTTGCACAAAATATGTAATCAATATAATGAAGCTAACAAAAATAATTTATAAGGCTTAATTTGTAGAAAGAGTTCGAACTGCATGTGACCTTATCAAACTAATAAGTTGGAAGAATATTGAAATATCAAAAAAAAAAAAAGGAAGAAATACATGAATGAGATAGACACTTGTTCACACAAATGAACTCTTCAACACAACAACTACAAGAGAAAAAATGCCTTCTTTTCATGGAATAACTTGTCTAGGATTGTTTTGATAAGGCATTTGATTTTTTTAAAGTGGTAGTTTACCTAATTAAGATAAAAAATATTTAAATCTGATTGATACAATAGTACTTAGAAATATTTAAGGGCTTTCAAAAAAACAAAAATTAAAATTAGCAGATTTATTGGAAACAGGGTCTATTTCCTTCTTGAAAACCCTTGGGTATAATAAGATGGATACTTGGTGTAAAAAGGTGAAGATAGAAAGTAATGTACTATAAAAAATTTTAGATTATTTTAGAAACCATGATATGACACTACCACCAGACAAAATAGTCACACCTGAAGAGGTAATGGAACATTATACAATTTTTGTGAAAAGGTTTGACGATTTGTGTGTCCTAAATGAAGGTATTTCAAAAAATAAAAGGGTTAGGAAGCATTATTTGAAGATTCATTAAGCATATTAAAAAATTATCTACATAATGATGGTGGTCATCTTCCTAGGATAGATATAGAAAGATTCAACTGCGATTATGAGAAACTATGTCTTTGGCCATCCATTTTAGAAGATTTTAGTGAAATGTTCATTCTTGGTTTGAATTTCAATTTGATAATTATTGATATTTTGAATATCATTGAAGTTTTTTAGGAAGAAAATATTTGCCCATTTCTTTAGGCATTGATTGATAAATTTATTGTTGGGGCCTTCAATGTATTCATCATCCACAAACTAGAACATTGTTTTGGCATTCAAACCTCTTTCAATAATATGCACGTTGGTGATTTCTATTACATAAAAGATACAGGTGTCATACTATGGGTCCAGGTAATAATTATTTCGATTGGACACATATTACAGGTATCAACTTTTATCAAGATCCCACTCATTTTTGGCTACAAGGCTTTAACCTCCATTTACGACAAATTAGATTAGAGGAAGGTTTGGATATCTATGAAGATGTACCAACATTTGAAATGATTGGTTCAAATAAAACATGAAGGCCATTCAAAAATGAACTAGATAACATATTTTGGAAAAACTTATCTCTACTTTCAATGTTTTAGATGTATTTGATGTGTTAGGGGTATATACATGAGTTGGATTGGTCCGTGCTTGTACAAAATTGCAAATAAATTTATCTTACATTACAGAAACTGAAGAAAAAATAATTTTTAATTTTCAATTTCAATTTTTTTTGAAAAATTTAAAGTAACCAATATAAGAACAACCACTTTGATTAGTATTAGATGCATAACATTCTAAATTTATTTTATAATCATGCTTCATTTTTTAAATATAACATCTTAACAATCTTTTAGTGTGTATTCTTTATTCTTCAAACCTAATAGCTTAGCAATATTCCAGTGTGTATCACTAATGGCATTGCATGTAAGTGAATAAAAAATAATAATGGAAGATCATATCAACAAACATGACACATTGCAAGTTGGAGAAGGTAAGATAAGATCATGCATATTTTTAAAATTATATAAGTATTTATTTATCAATGATTCATTATATTGATAGAATATTTATTCATCCATTTATGTCTCAATTAAAATAATTCATAATGCAACACTAGAACATTTTGTCTCCAACACAACAAACGATGACATAGCTTTGCAAGTTAGTGCCTCCACAAAAACAACACAAGGTAAAACTCTACAAGAAGACATATTTTTAAAATAAAAATATCAAATTAATTGATGACAAGAATTTTTAGTTACTACATTATATAAAACCTTGCAGGAAATAAAGAACCAAAGCTTCAACGAAATAGTGCACCTATACAAACTACAAAAAGGAAGCCCCTTTCAATAAATGTGTAATTATAAAATTTCATACAAGTCTAGAATATGTTAATTATCTTTATTTATTTAAACACATTACAATTAAATTTTTCCTCATGGACAAGAGATTGTAGAAGACAATAAAATATAGACTTGCATTAGATTGAGATTTGGAAGTGTGGGTTCATTTTATTATTATGTAGAATTGATTGTGATTGTATTTAACAATTAAAATGTTGTTTACATGTTTCAATTACCCATTACTATTCATGACCATGAAAGTTATATTGTCTAATTAAGCATGGTAGCTCATCATTGTTGACTTGAAATGTGTTTAATTAATGTTGAGTGTAATTCCTGAATGAATTAATGTGAATGATAATATAAGTTTCCAGTTCTTGTATTTATTCTTTAATATGTGTTTGAATGGATCTCTATATGTTTCAATACTGAATGGTTTGACAATTCTATCTGTATGTTTGATGTTTGCATTCTACTGTCACTAGTTATTTACCTAGTGGCTCTATTATTTGGCATTGTAAGTGGTTTCCACTCTGAGTGATTTGTCAGTTCCTACATTATATGCATATATATGTTACAAAACCGGAAATAAAAATGGTACATCCATGTATAATAAGTATAGTTACAATGTGATTGAGCATATATTTATTTTTATGTGTTTATATGAATCTTTATAATATTTAAGGAAATGTAAAAAAAAAATAAAAATCAAATGAAATGCATTATGTTTTTATGTTATAATAAGAAATGCAAATCAAAAGTGCATCAACGAACAATATATTAAAATGTAAAACATTTTATTAAAAAATTACCATGATATATTTATTATAATATAATATTGTTAATAAATGATTCATTTCTTTTTTAACAAATTGTAGGCATTTCAAAGGAGTTAAAATTGACTTCTAAAAAAGTATTGATTTTGGGGTTGGATGACTTAATATTTTTTGTGAAAAAAATTAAAGATATGAAATTGTATGATACGGGAAAAAATAAAATTGTGAAATAGAAAATATGTAATACTGCATTTGAGATCATTCCAAAGAAGTTTTGAAGGTGGCACTGCAGTCTTTTTCTCATGTTGGCATTTGTGCCCTGAGGATACTCACTCAAGCCATGGGTTACTCAAGTTCAAATTTTATGTTTGTTTGGGGGTAAATATATTCTAATCCATTCAATATAAACATAAATAAATTGGATGAAATTATTTTTTAATGGACATTTAAAGATGTTTTTTCAATTGCCAACATGCTATTCATTGATTGTAATTCTCAGAATTGTGTTACAAATCAAAAATCAAAAATAAGTTATGTTATGTCAAGTAGATATACTTGAAATTAAAGTTGGAAAGATGAAAATGATTAAAGAATAAAATTGACATCTATCATCACATTCTTGGGAAAAATCAAAAAAGCCATGCTAGTAGCTATGAACCAATATTTAGAAAGATGTAACTTCACCATATTATGATTATTTCAAGTGTATTATTGATTATAAACTATGTTTATAGTAATAAACATTATCATCAATTTGATACAAATCAATTATAAATTATATTAAATATAATTCAATTAATTTCAAATTAATTGATTCTAATTTAAAATTACTTTGATCTAGTTAACTGCAAGTGGATACTCCATCTATTTATCTTGAAATTTACCAATTTGATCCATAGTATATTGAAACTTGCTCATGAATATATTCTTAATGAACAACAAATAATTGTCAATATATTTTATTACGTAGATGAACTAGATTGCTTAATATGTTTTCATCCATAATTTTTCTAGTCCAATCTATTCAAAATGATTTACCCCCAAATAGTTTGAAATAATTCAATTTATTTGGAATATAAAAAGCATATTTATGGAGAAAATATTTTCCACTCCACTTTAGAGGGTATAATTTCAAATTATTTAAAATAGCTGAACTTAATCGAAATGATCTATGTTCAAATGGTTTGAAATAGTGTAACTTATTTGGAATAAATAAAATTTATTTTTGGAGAAAATCCTCTTCACTCAATTTTATAAGTCTAAATTATTCATAAAATTGTTAAAAAATGGCTAATATAGGGGTTATAAAAGCTCCTTCACTAGCTAGTATGATAAGAATTTCCCTGTTAATATCACTCCCTTTATCAATTTTGATAAGAGATACACCACACAATGAAATGATGACTCAAATTTAGCTTAAGAGATTAGATATCAACTCGTACAAGGATATCATTGATCGATATTTTCTCAAGGCATTGCATGTTTGATTCAAATTGGCCTCCCTCAACAATAATTTATTTGGCTCCATTCACAAAATGCATTACAGTTATAAGGGTTTGAAATGGGAAGCTTGCAGAAGAAGTTTGTAGAAAAACATTATGGGTGGTGATCGAGATAGGTTCAAACCCATATCCTATGAGGATGTTAAAGTGGATGAGTATGTCTGATACAAGATAGTTAAAGGAGGATTGGCTACTTTCATGGAATGACTAGTAAGACATGATACTAGACTATTTAAGGATTTTACCTGAGGATGGAAGGATAGAGAGGTTATTATGCACAGGCTAAGAATTTTGATAACTAAGGAGCTTATCGAGGAGATAATGGGCATGGACTATATTGGGGTCAAAACTTTTAAGGATAAAAAGAGGAAGGAGGAACTCATCAATATTTTCTTCAGCAAGGAGAATTAAAAAAACCAAGGCTATGCCCTAAAAAGGGTTTGTGAGGACTAACCTACCAAGAAATTGGCTTAATGTCTATCTACAGATCATGCATTACATCACATTGGAGGAAAAACACATTGTTATATTTTCTCATTACTTCCTCTTAATTAACCACTTTAAGGGGCATACTATCAGTCTTCCATTTTTCCTTTTAAAATCCCTAGAAGTTACTATTATGAATTTTAAGTGCAACCCCTGAGTGGATATCATCCACCAAGGGATTATACTATTATTGGTCAATAAGTGGAAACAATTATGGTATAAAATTATCTTGGAGGTGATTGACATCCAAAAAGAGCAAGATGAATTTGATAGGGAAGAGGATTTCATCATAGAATCCAAACCTGATAAAGAAGGGAAAGATCAGATTGAAGGAGCTAGAGTTGAGTTTTCACAAGAGGACTCCAAAGTGAGAAGTAAAAATGGGGGGATCCATGAATACATGTCTCCCTTTACCATTAGGGGATAGAAGGTTATTTATCCAAAGAACAAGGATAAAATTGAGCAATCTATTGACAAGCTTTTCACCCAAATCTTGACTCAAAAATTGCTCTGTAATGAAATACAGGATAGGGTCGACAATCTTTAAGGCCTCCTATATCATGAGATGGAAGAAATAAAATTTAGAAAAGAACACATAAGTTTTGACGAGTTCACTCCCCAAGGCACTGACACTTCTTAGAGGAATGAAGAGGAAGATTATAGCAAGGAGCCTAAAAAGGAGGAAACTAAGCTTACTAGTCTGAAACATAAGAGGCAAGGTAAGGAAAAGGAGCAGTCTATTGGGAATCACACCATAAGGAAAGTGAGCAACAAATCTTAGGAAAGTTGAGGCCAAGAAATTAGTCATCTATTCTTATTCTTACTAATTGTTGGTTCTTTTTTGTTTTCTTCTATCTGATCTAGTTTTTTGGCTGAAACATTTCATATCTTATTGGTGGTAGGGGTTTTATCCTATCAAGATCTTGTTTTGTTCCATTTTGTTTTGTTGATGTTCACACTTATCTTTTGTATATCTATTATAGGGTACAACTCCATTTTAACCCAATTTAACCTATCTTAAAATAAATAAATAAATAAATACAGCCTTATTCAAATTGATCTATGCCCAAATGCTTTGAAATAGTCCAATTTATTTTGAATATAACAAATTTATTTTTAGAGAAAATTCTCTTCACTCCACTTCAGTGGTTATAAGTCCATATTATTTAAAATAGCCCAATTTATTCAAAATGATCTATGTCAAAATGGTTTGAAACACTCCAATTTATTTGAAATATAGGAAATTTATTTTTTGGAGAAAATTTTATCCACTCCACTTTAGAGGGTATAAGTCCAAATTACTCAAAATAGTCAAATTCATTCAAAATGATCTATTCCCAAATAGTTTGAAACACCCAATTTATTAGGAACATAGGAAATTTATTTTTTGTATAAAATTTTATCTACTCCACTTTAGTGGGTATAAGTCCAAATTATTCAAAATAGTCCAATTCATTCAAAATGATCTATTGCAAAATAGTTTGAAATAATCCAATTTATTTGAAATATAAGATTTTTTTTTTAATTTTTAATTTTTAATTTTAATTTTTAATTTTAATTTTTTTATTTTTTTTCTCCACTCCACTTTAGTAGGTATAAGTCTAAATTATTTGAAATTATCCTTCAACCATTGTAATTCCAAAAATGATTGACTATTTTTTAGTAAATTCTTTTACAAAATACCCTTCACTTCCTCTCCATTGATTTTCATAGACTTACTAAAATATTTGATGAGAGTACCCATGTATTTGATAAATAAAATACTTGTTCTTTCTTCACCATCTACACTATTCCAAAATGTAGGATTCACCATCCCCATGGCTTCAAGCAACTCATCTATTTGAAAATGATCTTGAATTTCAGAAAATAAGATTTTTGAAATGTCTCTCAATTTTATTTGTGTGCAACATATGACATTATCATATAGAAACCTTATTATAGTTACTTCAAATTTTGATCCAACTACATTAGTCTGTCTTTGGAGAGTGTGTAATGGTATCTCCTTTCCATTAACAAAAATAAAAAGATGATCATGAATATTCAATTTTAAATAGTTTTGATGGTCCTTTATATTTGTTAAAGTTTCCCAACTCTTAAATATTGGTACCTTAATAGTTTCTTTTGAGTAGTATAATATATCAATCGATAGAAAAACCTATTTCCTCAATCATATGAATTCAACAATATATATTGATCTCTCTTGTACATGCTTTGTCAAAAAATGCATTTCCTTCAACATGGGTAGAATAACACATAATGTTAGAAAAGTTTTGAACTATGTCAAGTGGTTTAATAATCTTTTTCCTTGTCAACTTTCATCCTATACTTAAACATAAAACCAACCAATGATTGATATTATTCAAATATTCTACATGCAGGCTTATACATTGAAATCCATATAGTATCTACATCTTTTAATACTTTTTTTATATTAGTCACTCTAATTGATTTTTTTAAAAACTCTAAAAACCTTTTTGGACTATATGACATGTATGCATGAAAATCATGGATAAGCTCCTCCACTTTTGTGACATTTTTGAATGCGCTTACAATTTTATAAGCAATATTCATTCTATGTGTCATGTAATGGATTGGAATCATATATGGGGTAACTAATGTTTGTAGATAAATAAACAAACCTATTTTATTTTCTTGTATTACTGATGCACTTTCCACACCAACACACACCAACTTAGTACCTATATCATGGTAACTCATCCCAATAATATCCATCAAATTAGAAATAACCAATTTACAAAGATTTTTCAAAATTACAATTTTCAAACATTTTATGTACAAATAAAAGGTAAAGTTGCCTTGAATGATTCTAAAATGTACATACATGCATGCATACCCATGGTGTGTTGTCAACTACTGTTACCTCATCAATGGATAGTGATATAAACCTTGTTGATTTTTTTTAAAATTTAAAATCCTCTTTTTAAATCATTTTAAGGAATTTTGACATCTCTTAAGCACTGGTATGTGACCAATGTGAATGTGGAATGTTATGCAATCTAATATGCTAAAATAAAATCTTGTAATTTCAAAAAATATAGATTGGTCTTCCTCTTTTCAAAATGTGATATGAAGTTGAAAATTGTATATTTTTGAAAGCAAATTAGATTGAGCAACCTTTCCAAATTGAGCTTTAATTGTTCCTTTTTTATAAATGAAGTGCCATTGATGTTTTGATGATTATGATACTGTATTGCGTAACATTGATGCGTGCACTCTTTTTCATTTTTTTATCTCACTATTTTTTTTGATATTTCCATCTTTGTCTTTTACCAACTCATATATTGTCACAATGTTTCTCAATTATGTCCAACTTGAGTTGCATTTTGTGGTCCTTTCCAAGTTTATAACTACATATTATTCATTTGCATTCTATTGGTGTGTTAGCACTATTTTTTGGCTCTATAGGTTTAATAAATGGGTATTTAGATGTCCAATCATACTGAAATGACCTTCCAATTGTCCATGTATTTTTCTTCTTTTGTATAGTTTTTTGTGCCTTTTTCAACTAGAGATTGTTTTGGTTGCATAGCAATCTCATCTGAAGATTGTGTTGGGTGAGTAGATATCTCATTTGGTGTTGGGAACTCATTATCAACACCATTACTTGTGATGTCATATCTTTGTTTTTTTGAATTCAATGGGATAGTGGGTATTTTTTTCTCAGTGACTTCTTTTAGGGGAGGTATATATTCAAAAGCATTATACAAGTCTTCAATACTTTTATCATTGAATTCTACATGCAAAAAGTTTGTATGAAATTTATTTTTAATAAACATCAATACTAAATTACAAATAAATAAAAAGCATTAAATCAAACAATATTTATAATTTAGTACCTATGTTTGGCATTTCATTCCCAATTATGTCTACCAATTCAAGGATATCTTTGATACCTTTATCAATGGGTTCTGCATGCAATATTGTTGTAGACTTTGTCATTAGTATTGAATCTTTAAAAGAATTTTTAATTAATTAAAAAAATGATATTATATGATTTAATACCTCTATTAGCATTTCAAATTCATACCTAGGTATGTCTTCCTATCAAAACATTTATTTAAAAGAGTTATTATTGAGTTTTACATGCAAAATGGTTTAATAAATTTTAATTATTATTTAACTTTAACACAAGCCAATAAATAAAAATCACTAGTTAATTGAAAATGTAGTACTTGTGTTTGGTGTTTGGATAAAATATGATAATAAATTAATTTATTTTTTAAATTTTTTGAAGGCCTTAAAGTTTTTAACATAAGCCATATAATCAAGCATGGGGAGCCATGGACAAAAGATGATTAACAATAAAATGAAGATGATTGAAAATAAACAAAGATGCTTAATAAATGAATATGAAATCATGATAACAATCAAACATGAGGGCGCATAACAATATCCTATGAGCATTTGATAATATCCTACAAGTATGGGTGCCTAATGATAGCCTACTGATCCTCAACTAAAACCTACCAACATCCAACTGTAGCCTACTGGCATGCAATCATAACTTGTGGGCACTTGGTTGTATCCTATTGACATCCAACTGTATACTTTTGATGTCTACCCATACCCTGTCACCATCCATCAACTGCCTATCATTATCTATTGGAAACCTACCATTTTTTGATCTCAATCTACCATTAGGCACCTACATTTGTAGGCTACTTTTGGGTGCCTGCAAGCTACTGTCAGATGCTGATAGGTTGTAGTCAAGTGCTTGCAGGCTATTGTTGAGTGCCTGCACTTAGAGGATTTGTCAGGTGCATGTAGATTATTGTTAAATTACCTCATGTTTAATTATTATGATGGCACTTAAAGAGCAGTAAATGAAATTATAGTTAAAAAATACTAAAAAATTATATTGTAAAAAAATCATTGCATACCTTGTTGAAAACTGTGGATTCTTGAAGCCTTCTTGGGACCTAAAATAAAAAACACCAAAAAATTTTCCTAAAGTCACTTGATAGTATGTGGTGAGTTCCTCTAGATTGGCTATCATGGTACCAATGAATTATATTTATATGAGAACATTTATATTCAAATGTAGGTGAACCTGTCCTCAAAATTAACTTTAACCTCAAAAATTTAGGTGATCCCGCTCTGTCGGCCACTCCATAAAAATCACCAAATGCTGACTTCATAAAATAGAATATTCATAGATTAACAAATATTTACCACTAAAAAAAAGCCCTGATTTCTTAAAAGGTTCAAAATATACAAATTTTTATTTTCCTACTTCCCAACTTACAATGGTAGAGTTCAATAATCAATTTGATGAGACTGATAAGAAATAATTAAAAGATTTCATTTCTAAACATTTACACATGCAAGATGACTTTATATTTATTATTCAAGAAGAGCCCTTGAAGTCCACTATGAATCAATCCTATAACCCCATAGATGCTAATATTGTTACATCTACTATGGAGACAACTCAAAATCTATAACATCTTGCTACAACTAGCCAACTCTCACTAGTGGTAATACCTACTTTGGCTAGTACACATCCCACCTCTCTAGATGTACAATACCTTAAGTAAGAGATCAATTATTTGTAGGGTAAGGTGTTACATCTTAAATAGGGTGCTACTAGACTGTCTCATGCCTTGGATTCTCATGTGTTCTTACACACACATTTGGCACAATATATAGAGATAACTCCTTTTCCATCTAGATTTTTGGCACCCAGGCTTACTCTATATGATGGTAAGGATGACTAGAGCATCATCTACATGATTTTTGTATATCATGTTTGGACTATGTGTTCAATAATTGGATCTTGACTAAGTTATTCACTCATAATTTAAAGGACTATGCATTATAATGGTTCTATGATCTCCCTAATCAGTCCATTAAATCATTTAATCCAATCACATATTTTTTTGGCACACTTTTAGATCAACATTAGTGACAAAGTTTAGTACACTCAAGTTTCTCAAATAAAGTAAAAAATCTAATGAGCCCATAGTTGAATATGCCTTGCAATAGAAAGTCATATTAGTAAAAATGACTAGCCCCATGGTAGATAAAGAACTCTAAGACATATTCAAGCAAATTTTATTACCATCATTACATGAATCTATATTATTCAAAATATTTCCATCATTTACATATTTATGACATTTATTGAAGGAATGAGAAGTCAAAATTCTCTCCATGGGCATGTTAAAGTAAAAAATCGGATCATATTCCATTAATAAAAGTTCAAATAAGCCACCATATAAGGTAAGGCTCAATGAAAACAATAATGAGAAAAATAAAATAGTTAATGTAGTATCGAAGCTAGATCTTCATCTAGTTTTATCAACTCCTCCAAAGATACCTTTTACAAATCTTCTCGAACCACTATATCACATTCTCTAGTGTTTTTTGTAATGCAATATCATATCTTTCCCTCCCATTAAAGAGGTTGATATGACAAGGCCTCTTCCAAATAATTATGATTCTAATGCATTTTATGATTATCATGGGGCCCCTAGACATAATACGAACAAATGCATTAGCTTATGACATAAGATCAAAGATTTGATAGAGGATAATATGGTTGATGTGAGAAATCCTAAAAAAACACTCAAAGCACAACCAACTGAATCAAAAGTAATGAAAATATTTTTTGATCTATTTCCAAAGAATATGGCTAATGAGATAGAAAACACTTTAGTTATTCATTATACTTATTAAGAACATCCAACACTAACATCCTATCATACTCATATAATAGACACACACCCTATACATAATATCATTGGTGTATGTCATACTATAGTGCCAAATAGGCCTCTTATCACTTTCTCATAATATGAGATCATTGAAAATGATTCAGATCTATATGCACTATTTATGTGAGCTTATATTGGTCATCATCCTATTCATTGTGTCATGGTTGAGAATGGGTCAATCATTAATATGTGTGGTATTACACTTCTACATCACTTGGTCTACTCACATGATATTTCTTTGATAAATAAAATTATCCATGGCTTAAGTGACCATATCTAGAGTTCCATCAGGGATATTTTACTTCCATTATAGGTTGGTCCCACACATGTGGCCACCAGATTCATAATATTACCTAGTGTCGACACATTTGATATGTTATTGGGCAGGCCTTGGATATAATAACTTTGAACCATCCCATCCATCTTACACAAATGTATTAAGTATATACATGTTAATCAAGTTGTTACAGTTGGTGAATTTCCATTTGAGTATCCTTTACCTACTCCACAACCAACTACATAATGGTCACCAATAATAGTTCCACCCATTACCACACCTTAGATATTGATTTATCCACTAGTAAATGTGAGATCTACTTATATAATATTACCACGTATACACACTCACCCATGGAGACCTTCATTAGAGAGACCCTTACATCAGAGACATGATATGGATTCTAGAGAGTCTCTCTCCACCCCATTCACACCTATATTAGTTTTATTGATTAATCACAATAGTCTACATAGATAATCCATGTAATTTACAATTTTTACACCAAATGGGTCCCCAAGATCCCCACAGTTCATAAACCAATTTAGTTAGTTCTATAACTTCATGGCCACACTTCATAGTCCACTTCATCTACATTTATTCAGTACAACTAGTTTTCATATCTTGAATACATCCTTACACACCATGTGTAGTCATTATTCCTTTACTTGATACAAGTCATCTTGATAGTGAGTCTCTCACAAGACTCATCTGTTAGTATGTTCTCACAGTTTATTTATACATAGTTTCCTTTATCTTGATCCTTATACATAGTTTCATTTTCATGTTGCTTGTACATATATTATACTTAAAAAAAATTCAAAAATAGTATAATATGTTCAAAAACATAAAAAACATTCAAATATTTCTCAAAAAATACAAATTTTAGATTTTAAGCATTTCCATGTTTACATTCCTTCTATTTTCCAGGTACTACATATGCTATCTATGCTAGTATAGTCATTTTAAAAAGAAATATGAATAATCTAGAAATATGTATAAGGATAGTGATGCTAGTGCATGGGCCGTCACTATCTCTACTAGCCCACTATCTCTTGTCTCTCTTCATCCTTGCTAACACCATTACAATATTGTTGATTTCTTTTTCACTGGCATATGGAGATCTGAAGCATTTCTTTTTTTCCCCATACCTATTCTTGCTTTGTATGTTTTTGATTTTGTCTGTGTTAATAAGTTATGGATTTGATTTTTTCACATTTATTAAAAAATCTAGGATTTATTTCCTTCTTCAGCTTATTCAATGCCCACTTACCCTTCTGTGATCACAAATATGGATGAATTTGTCATAAATAATTTAGGGATTTGGTTTTATGAAGGGTCATCTACACCATTATCTAGCCCAATATCTCTTGTCTCTCTTCATCCTTGATAACACCATTACATTGTTGTTTGTTTCTTTTCATTGGAATATGGAGATATGTACTCTTATTCAAAGAAATTTGTGCATGTTTTTGTTTAGGAAAGAGGCTATTAAATGTTCTATTCTATTTATTGTCTTATTTAGAGAATGTTGTGTATGTTTTTGCTCAGGAAAGAGGCTATTAAATATTCTATTTTGTTTACTCCTCTGTTGCATTCATTTTCTTATATTTTTCTAAAAATTATGTGTTAAAATTTCCCTCTCAATATCTGACTGTGATAAAATTAAAATAATAATTAAATGCATGTATCACTAAGATTGCATAATATTTCCATGTCTCTTTTTTGATTGGTTTTTTGTGGTCTTCAGTGCAATTTTTTTCCAACAAGCCATCAAAATATCGTTATTTTATTTTAAATAAACTACATTGTTGTTTCTAGAGCTTTTAATGGATCTTAGAACCTATCTTATGGTGTTTCCCTCCTACCACTGAGACAATGTTGTTTCCAACATTTGCTAGTTTCACACTTTTTCCTTAAGTTTTTCCTCTTACTATTTAATTCCTCAAATTACTCTTTAATTCATCAAATGTGTGGGTTTATCTCCCACACATATAACATGAACCATATTGGGAGAAATTTTTAAATATGTCATTTGATATATAATATCTATAATTACAAGGTAAACCACTTCCAAAGATTTAGTCAAATGCTTCATTTATGTGCATACAGGGTAGCAAACTTCAAAATATTCTGTTAAATATGTACCATCTCTATAATTACATGGAAAAAACTATGAAGGTTTTTAAAATATACTTTTATTGTAAATTTGGGAAAATTCCTTAAATTTATTGTTAAATGTATGGTTTATGCAAACAGAGTAAAAAATATGAATTTTTTGTTAATCTTATCTTTTATTGTGGATGATGTTAAAATAAGAAAAAACATAAGCCTATTCTATATATTTTAACTAAGATATTAAATAAAATAGTTAAAACATTAAAATTAGGGAAATACCCTATCAAATTTTTGAACTAGGGATTATATTGTAATTATTGATGATAACCGTATATTACAATTGTTATACAAATTTGAGGATAGATTTAAAATAAATGGGATGAGGTAGATTTTGAGATTTTATTGTATTTATACCAAATATATAATAGGGATAGATGTGTAACATGAATACCCATGAGGCTTTGTCTTGACTCAATTTCACATCATCTAAACCAATGAGCTCTGTGTTTGTCTCTCTCTCATCTAAAGCACCTACCTAAACAAAAGAATGTAAATGATTTAGATTTCATTTATTTTCTCTTATTTTGAATGGTCATCATTCATTACCTTTTTGTGGCCATTAGAGGACAAACAATATTAACTATTAATGAATTTGATTTTTCCCAATTTATAATTCCCTACAAACTTTTCTTGCACAATCAAAAAATTATTCTTGTTTTGTTTTGTCATAAATATTAATTATATTTGTAATATATAAATGAGTAAGGTTATTCTAATTTCACCTGTGTAATTTCATAATAATTGTATAGATTATAATAGTCTAAGTGATAAAATGAATGGACACTAAATTTAGATGTGACAAAGATGTACTGCACTCATTTTTATAAATCTTGAATATTCTGCTAATTATTGAGTCAAGGATTTGATTTAGTATATGTTTATGTTAATGAAATATTTACATTAAGATTGCAATTATAACTCTCATATCAACTTTGAAAAAACCATTAAAAACCATTATTAAAAAAATGCATCACTACTATTTTCATTATCTTCAAATAGAAGATGGATGTATTAAAAATCCCAAATATACCATTCTTCCTTTTGGATTGACATTTGTTTCGGGGAAATCACTAGTATGCTCTCATCAACATTTCATGAAGTTAAATAACTTTATTCCACACATCAATGTATTTGTAAATTTTTTAATAAATAACCAAAGTCAAAGGAACATTATGTATATATGTTTCCAATTTATTATGACATTCATGGAAGGGTTTACTACCGCTTTAGAGGAAATAATTGCTCTATATGAGAACTTATTCATTATGAAGGTCAAAGATGTGTATCTCTATTCATTGAATATATAACCCAACATATATTTGGCCTCCTTAAGTTTCATCAACATAACTCTTTATTTCATTATTCAAATTTAGACTCTTTTCTCCAATCCCAATTTTAGAGGCACAAACATACCCATTATTCTACTTAACAATCGTAAGTTGTTAGGAAAAAGATCTTAAAAACTTAACTCTTGTGTTTTATGTGAAATATCTTGTTTTTGTATTGCAATGTCTTATTCAAAATATAATTTTGAAAGAATTAAATTTAACCTACATTATGGTTGATAATATGCAATATTATATATTCATAATCTTAACACATAACAATAACGATATGACGATAATAAAACAAAATCAACATTTATGATCATATGAATTCTATTAGTTAGTTTATATAATTTATAAATGATATTATTTACAGTTGATGACCCATATTTCCTTTTATATTTGTGTGTTATTGTAGACACCTACTTCTAGTACAAGACCCTTTTACATTATGGATGTTTCATGTTTTATCACATATGGTCTATGTGCATACATTTATATATTTTTAGTAGAGTTTCCTTTTTTGGGCCTTATGTCATCATCCCCTAACTTAGGTCTTCCTCATAACTTTAATTTTTGTGAACACTATTTTCATATAATATATCCATCAGATGAAAATTATATGAAAACCTACATATCAACTATTCATTTTCCTTTGTACAACTTTGAATGCTCTCAAAATGTCCAAAATATTATTTTAGTGTCTTTTCCTTGGTTAGCCCATATGACTATCCCATTAATTTATGGGTCCTTTGTGCCATGAATTTAACCTTTTACTATCTTTTAAGGTTAAACCATGTGTATATATGCCCTTGACAAGTGCATTCGCGCGCGCGCGCGCACACACACACACACACACACACACACATGTGCATGCACGCACACACACGTGGTTATTTCATGATTTATATTCTCATCCAAACCTATTATAAGTAGAGTATCTCATGATTATTTTATCAAGTATTATCAAGAGGTCTTGAAATTTAATCAAAGGAGTTATACATTGATTTATTTTTTCCCTTATATATCTAGTACCAAGTTCTTGTATCAAATTAAGGTTATATTAAGAGCATGTAGTTGTATTGAATTATCTAGGATATGAGGTGAAACCCTTTATCTCATGGTTGAGATTCCACTCACATGGATGTTATGGATCTATCTCAGTATAGAGGCCCATAAAATACTTGTAAAGTATTAGTGTTTAATGTTAATATGATATTTATCATATTAGATTCTTATATTTGTATGACATCACTTTAGAGTATGATGTTTATGTTAGAGGTGTTTATACATTGAAGAAGATGCTTTTACCTATGTAGTTTGTATAGTAGTCTTACTCCACCTTTATAAAAATAATTGATACATATTTAAAATGAAAATGATTGAATATTTTGAAAATCTATAATTTAGGTTAATTGGGCAATCGATAATCACTCTATTGAAGAATATATTGCATAATATGTAGTGGATCCTATATATAATTTGTTTTCTGTGGTTTGTGTGTTTGTTTATATTATGTTGCTATTTTGGAAATACTCTCTAGTTGGCATTCCAATCACTTATGGAATTCCCTAATCCAACTTAGAGATGTAACAAGAAGAGACTTAGATAAAGTTATAGTCGAATTGAATGAAATTTTCAGTCGACAACCACCTTCTTGGGCTACTCATGCAAATCATGTTATCATAATTTGTTGGAATAATAATAATAATAATAATAATAATAATAATAATAATAATAATAATAATAATAATAATAATAATAATAATAATTTTACTTTGGAGTTATTAAAAGGAAATTGGTCATGTTGACAAATGGAAATGTTGGATGTAATTTTTAAGTCTAATCTCTTATCATAATTAATTATTATGCAAAATGGAATATCTTTGAATCTCATGATGAAAATTTGGTTTGACAGATACTTTGATAGAACTAATTATGAAACATTATTGATAGAGATATTATTTATACATATCACATCATGATTATATTTCAACTTTCAATGTGAGCCGGTCTTCATGATAATTGTGGAATTTTCTAGATTCAGATCCTGAATTAGATCCTGAACATGTGTTGGATGACCTTACATACCAAGAATAAATGTCACAAAAAAGTCATTAAAAAACCATAAAAAGAATTTGAGGATGATATATATGCCCATGATCATGATGGGCACTACTTGGATTAGTTGTAAATAACTAACATTGGATAGTGGTATAATTTTGTACATGTAATGAAAAAGAAGATTTTTTACCATGACAACTTTTTGTATAATTTTGTAGATGTAATGAGAAGAAGCTTTCATTTAGTTTCATAATCATGTTTTGTCATCTCATGGGCCTCCTTAAATTTAGGGGCCTAAAATTATGGTCTAGTAGGTGGGAATTATGGTAGTGGTGGTCTATGAGGAAATCATTTAAATAAAATTAGTGACCTATTTTGCTACACTCAATCTCTAATAACTCAATATGGGTTATGCCTTGAATTTATTATGGGTGATAAGTCAGCCTACCATTAAAATTGAATGGGATAAATTTTATCCCATATGGGCTAATAGAATTTGTAATGCACACATGTCATATAATTTTTTCTTGTGTCACCTACTAGCATTTTCTTTCATGCATCGTCCATAAATACTAGTATGTCCATGCCTCTAATTCAATACATCGAATGATTATTTTATGGAAAATGAGAATATCACATGGGATTATTATATATTACACTTTTTTTCCCCTCTCCTGATTCTATGGGATTCATAGCAAATTCCCTATTTTTAAAACCCTATCTTCATTTTATGGGCTTCCTAGCAATTTCTCTTTTTTTAACCTGTTATTGAAGTTATGGGATTCATATCAAAATCAAATTCCTACACCTGACCCACATGAATATAGTTATTACATGCCACTTAAGATCCTCTATAAACATAACTACCTCGTGCATGCACTATTTTGTCCATTTCTACGTTTTGATGCATTTATTTTGATATGTTTTATAAAGGGTTTTATATTGATTTCAATGAGGTTTTGTATATTATTATAACCTTTTTGTTCATATTCTTTATCATATTTTTATTATGTGGTTTGAATTCTTATATTTTATTTTCTATGTGTAGTTCATGGCTTTTATTTATGAAATGTTTGACTGACACATGTATTTATTGGTTACATTTAAGTGGAAAGGAAAACATATTTATATCAAAAACATGTTATTTTATCCTCAAAATGAAATCATACATCAATATGTAACTTTTCTATTTGATGAAGTGTCTTTACATTGTATCTCCTACATTGATTTAATAGACGGGCTAGGTTTATGTTTGTATTTCCATGATCAAATAGGTGTGTGCATGGACATCAATTTTGAAGATGTATATCATGAAATTATAGGGTATATGGATGCACCTTAGGGTTTGATCACTGAGCTACATGGTAGCATGACTTTCATGTATGGGTTATTTCTAGATATTCACATTTATTACACAAAAAAATGTCTTCAACAAGCATCATCAGGGTAGAAACAACATAAAGTGCAAAAAATCACTATGGATGCATTTGTAATACTTGATTTAGAAGGCATTCCCATGAATGAACTTTTTGACACTTTGACCAATTTTCCATTGTTTGACATATTTGTGGATGTCAACATGCATCAATTCCTATTTACTCTTTGTGTAATGTTCAGTTTTGTAACTACCATACTATTCTCCATTCTCTTTCCCTACTTGATGTAATGTTAAAAGGAATTCATGAAAAAGTTTTTTTTTTGTATATTTGCTGCACTTCTCTCATAAATTTAAACATATCTTTATAAATAATTTATTTTGAATCTTTATATGGTGTCATAAACTTCCTAATGTTTTTACATATGACACACTCTATAATAGATTTATATCTTGAACAACCCAATACGTATTAAATGTAATAGTGCATGCAAAATAATGTATTTGAATGAGAGGTACAATAAATGTAGCCAAAAAGGGTGTTATCTTTTTTGTTGATGCATATGAGTCTATCTTCCCATCTCAATGATGTGTACATGTTTTAATGTTGTTTTTACCAAATTGTGCTTATATTTTAAGCATTATTCAATCATTATCCTTTGTACATTGTAGTATATGATAGATATCATTCAATAAAAAATAATTCCTCTTCAATACATGGAAACTTGCATTCAATCAATACCAAAAAGTCAATTACTAATTCATTCAATGAAATGTTCTCCTTATAGGCTGTAATAGATGGAAAAAAGGTGGGAAGAAATAATGTGCCTTGAACTACAAAAGCTAGGTGAGGGTCCATTTGATTGTAGTTGTATCAAGTGGGCCAATTTTCCTAACGTCAATAAGGAAGACATGTGGGTTTCTTGGGTTGAGCATGACTAGGTTGATGACTTCATCAAAGGAGAGTTGATAAGGGCATTGTTCCCTATAAATTTTTGTGTTTCACATCACAAGATAAATTTAGATTTTAATGTAAAGGATATCAATATCACCACAACCTCTAAATATGTCATGTGAGTCACCTCACACTATAGATTGAAAGATGGTGTTTGTTCAAATGCTATTATGTTCCATTCATTTACAATTTTTCATATTTTTATGACTATTTATTTATTCACCACAATCATGCAGGTACTAGTGTTGATATGGCCTCGATGACTTTCATGAAATTGATGCCATGCCAAAAGACAAGTCTTTAATGCCAAAGTTTGGAAAGGGTAGCTAGCTAGGTTGAAGGCATATAAGGTGCAATTGTCATTGTCATTTCAACATATAACATATGGTATATATACCTAATCATGTGTTGCTCACATATAATAAAGTAGAACACATGGACACTAAGCACAACTATTGATATGACCAATACTATGAATAGTTCAAGGGAAATAAATGTTTTTTTGCCCCTATCATTGTTTAGTGGTGAAATAGACTAGAATGATTTCTTAAGTAAGGATGACATATACAACAAAGATAGATTAATCAAGGATGAAAAATACATGTAAAATTACAATGATTCAATAAGTGTTCGGGAGTGAGAACTAGAAAATCTTGACAAGTGGTTTTTCTGTCAGGGATACAATAGGGGAAAGATTGATGGGGATGGGGAAATCCCCTTCATCTTGGGCATCTAACTCCCACAACATCTAGAATGGTTGTTGAGATTTGGGAAGCATAGATAATTGGAAATGGATGCAACATTTGGGATGAATGTAATTAATATATTATGTTAATGTTTGTAAAATTAGTTAATAATATTAATTGTTCTGATGTTTGTAATGATAATAGTTTTTATAATGTTTTTATTTTTTCTTGTACAATTCTAATTATACACATTATTGGCATTTTATTACAAACATGAAGGTGTGCCCATTGCATGGGTCGTTATGTCTCGATCATGTAATATCAACATAAGGCAATGGATGCCAATTCTTATGTAAAGAGTGAATTTGAAAGATATTAAATGGATAATCAGTGCCTTCATGGTGGACGATGCCTATGTGGAGATAAAATCTATTAGGTATGTTGTATTTAGTCCTACATGCATCATGGACTTCATATTTTTATTTTCATAGAGACCATCGACACCTTATTCCATTAATTTATGCAAAACTATTATGTTATTCAAGGAGACATTTGACTGTGAGGTCTACTTATGTATTTGGCAAGTTCATTGCATGTGGTTGAAGAATTTGATAGCAAAGGTAAAAGATGATGATGTAAGATGTGTGATGTTTTAGGACTTGGGGTTTATAATGCATAGTTTTTCCAATGAGGATATGGATACAAGGAGTCCATAAAGTTTTTAGAAAGAATAGCTCCTCTTAGCCTACTTTTATTGAATATTGGGAACAATACTAGGCAAATAGGGTTGGAATGTGGTCAAGATATTATCAAACACTTTCACATGTTGGGTAAGACACCAATGCATATATAAAATCTTACCATTTCAATTTGAAATGTCATTTCTTGAGCACATTAAGGACTTATGCCTATTGCAGGGTAGATTGGATAGTTCACCAACTAACAAAATTGGTTTATATACATTATTAGTGGCTACAACTATGCAAGGACACTAGATTTCACAAGAAATTTAAAGTAGAAACACATGAAAAAATTTCATGGGTATAGGATTTGAACATCCTACATTCTCATGTTACCCTCTACAATAGTGACCCTCATATGACATGGGTGAAAAGTATTAAAGATGAGATGTTGCATTGTCACATCTTCAATGTAACACCTTCTATGTTGATGTGAAATTTCTCATTTTAAATCTAAGGATATACTTGAAATCATGTGCTCAAGGTGGACTTGATGAGAAAGATGACAAATCAGGTAGTTGTAGAGGATGCAACCATAATGCATTATGTTCATAAGAGCATAAACAACATCTATGTTGAGTACCATGTAAGTTTTATTTCCCACCATATTGTATACATTGATAAATTTGAGGTGAATACAATTTGTGTAATATGTTTTTATTGCCTAGGTCAAAGATAATGGAGTTCAAATTGAAAATGAGGGAGAAGTCATGAATGTCAGAGGTTTACACACCAAAATGCATGGTGTATCAAATATGGATATACAAAGATCAAGCCATGCACTATAAGGTGTTGCATCAAATTTGGTAGATGACACTGAGACCAACTGAGGGGGGCTGATATTATAAGTCTAGTAACTGGTTGTAGTCATATGTTTTTAGTATTTTTTGGCATTTCTAACTAGATGCTTTTCACTTCATGAATAGATCTTATATACTACCAGAGTTGAGGATGTTGAGGGCCTGATATTTAAATCATGAGAGACATTTGATAGATGTTGTGCAGAGGATAGAAACATATAAATTATGACATTATTCAAATACTATATGGCACAAGTTTATTACAAGGTGCAGAGTAGGGCAATATCGAATACACAATACCCAATCCCTCATCCATTTTAAAAAGTGTAGGATGGGTATGAGAATTCCACCCATTGACAAAGAGACTTCATAGAAAATATGAATAGACACAGATATTAGAGCATGTTAGGAGACCACAAATTTTCTAACCCCACCTCTTAACAATCTAAAATGACAAGTTTGGGATGATGATCTTAACAAAGAAGTGAGGTGAGATAGGGGTGGATATAATAAAGATAATTCATCTTGATTATATCCCTTTGTAGGTTTTAGTGACATCACAACAACAAGATATTCATGTAACAATAATAAATGCATGTAACAAAAAATAAATACCTTTTTTAAAGGTGAATATTTATCTTAGACTACCCACATGTTGTAACATATTGCATAAATATTCTGTGGTAAAATTTATTGGATATGGACATTAAATTTTTTGAATTGTATTGTATAAAGATTTAATAAAAAATTGAAAAACATATAAAAAAATAAATAAATCACTCATTGATTATAAAAAGGTGAATCATCTTTCCTCTTAAAACACACTACTCTTCATTGAAAACTTTTTTTGATAGATTTTTGGCATTGTGTTTATCATTTTGAATGGATTTGGAAGGTTTCTGTAGCCAATCCCTTACCATGAAAATTCTCTTTTATTATGGATTGTTCCACTAGGATAGATACTCATGATGATAAAATACCCTATTTAACTTATCTTGGATCCTTTTAGGTGTTCCATCCTAACTCATCATTCCATTTTATACCCCAAGTTCACAGAGATTACAAAAGGATTGTAGCCTATTTTTTGATAAAACTCCTTTCTTGGGACTCTATAGCTCTCTTTGGAAAAATAAGTCCATATGCTATCACTCTTTATCCTTCTTGAACTATGTGCTTAATCTTAGAACCAGACAACCCATGATAATGTGCTTTCAAGTTCAAACATTCCCCAATTAGGTCTTACATTAGGTCTTCAACCCTGAAACCCTAAGTTTCCCTTATATTAGTCTTCACACATGCCAAAACTCCCAAAAACCATGTTATTCACCTATGGAATGGTAATTTCAATATTCCTACAAAATTTTATGTTTCAACACCTTCACAATACAAAATAAAACAAAACTTAACAAGTCCTTTACTCTATCTAAAAATCCTTGGTAAAGGTTTAAGATCTCAACTTGCTCCCCAAACAACTATAGTCATATAATTATTTATAGAAACCAAGTATTGAGCAAGAAAAATATGATGAAGAATATATTGTGAGCATCTTCATGAGTAATTCTTGTTTATTGAGATTAATGGAGTTGTGATAATCCTTTTTTAATAATCTACAGGGTTTAGAAATGTTGAGACCAAAACAAGACATCAATGAAACAATTGAAGACCTGTACATTACCACTATGTACACATAACATAGGAAAAGATGTTATAGATATGTTGGTAGGTTTATTTATTGACTTGATAAGATTGAGGAGTTCATTTTAAACCTAGAATTAGGTAGAAAACCCCTGCATGTAAGATAGGGTGTTTATTTTGAACCTATAACGTGGTAACAAATTGAATGGAAGGATTTTGTGCATAAATATTAATAGAGAAGGTGAATATAATTTTTGTTGAACTTTATGAATATTTTCTATAATTTTTAAAATAAAATGAATGGTTTGAACCATTAAAATGGGCTCCATAGACCTTAAACCTATGATTGTGTGCTTTTAGTGAGATAAAAAACTATGATCTAGTGAATACTGTGTAAACAGGGTTGTGGTAGACCTAGAGAGGCCTAATAGGCCTTAACAAAGAGGAAAAATTTTCTTAAAAATTGATCTAGTGAGTGAATGAAATCTTAAAACTTGGTCACAAGTAAGAAGACCATAAAGGGTATCCTCAAATGAAAGTAGTTTAGTGTTTTGAATCCATAAAAAAGGATACTAGGAGGATATTGGGTGAAGGGAAAAGTATATAAAGTGATGCAAAGGTAAGGGGATAAGTATCATACCACATCACCATCTAATGCTAAGCCCAACTACTCAGAATGACTTGCTTGATTTGATCTTCAGGAATCCATCTCTTTGTTAATCTCTTCTTTTACATTGGGCTTAATAGCCTCAATCAATTGTAACTATAAATTATACTCTATAGAGATAATTCTTGGTGTCCTTTGGATTCTATCAAAACCACCCACATTCACTCTTGCCTCATCTCTTTAAACTGGTCTCTTTTGAACAATCGACTCGTTTATTGGTTCTTCCTCTAGGCACCTCTTAGGACTTAAGGACCAAATATTGGATTAGGTGTCTAGGTCTTAACCTATTTTCAAATATAGGCTTATATGTCCCTAAAAAACCTAGTACAACCTTCTACAACCACTCAATCAATCTTATATTCTCATTCAACACCCTTTGGACACATTGTACACTCAAGGCTTGTAACCTTTTTTTTGAGGTTTTCACTTTGTTTGTTCAACTTGTTACCTTTATTGAAGATGTAGGAACACTTTAGGTCACCCTATATCACCCTTAAACTCCTCATAAAGTTAAAAGATCTTAATTTTATTTTGGTTATCATTTCCTTTGATAAAGACCTCCAAACTAGGCCTAATTAGGTCTAAAAACAACATAGTCCTTTGATATCCATATAAAAAAGACCGTGCATGTCTATAATCATGTGATTAACTTATTATACACAAAACCCAACATAACTACATATTTTCATCAAATTCTAAAGGTTGTAACTCATTATATTGGCTAAACCCTAATCTAGGGTTTCTTAGTCTCTACACAGGCCCGAGAGGCTTTGAAATTCCATATCCTAGATTATGGGTTGTTTCAAAATGGAAAAATAGCATCATTGGGTCTGTTTTAACCCCCTTCTACTTCTCTAATATGTTATTACCACTAATACACCAACTTCATGCTCAAAACCACTAAAACATAGACTTTTGAGTCCTTTTTAGGACTAAGTTAGCAAGGTATACATAATGTTTGGGGTTAAGGAATCTCTATAGGGGCTATGAACAGTCTTAAGAATTTTTTCCCTCTTCTTTCCATCCTTAAAAATTATTATAATCAACAAAACACATGTTTAGATATTAAACATCATTCCTTTTTCACTTTGACCACTCTTATAAGATTGTGATAGAGGTTAGAGGTTCTATTCATTTTCCCATAAGTTCTATGGCTCAATATAGTTTGAAGAGTATCTCACACCCCTTACTAAATCTATATACACTCTCATTCTCAAGAACAAACACTTCTCTTTGGGGGCAAACTGTGTTTAAAAAAAACATGTATGCAAACAGGGGTCTGTAGTTACAACAAGGCTTGTCATGTGTCTATGACCTATGTATTATAGTAGTCAACAATCAATAGAAGTAGTTCTAGTAAAAAAATAGTGGCCTAACAATGGAAAATTAGGCAAAACAATATTGGGATTTAACACTTTCCATGTCAAAAAAATGGATGTTTGGGTCAAAAATAAGGTTGCTCACACACATTGACACTCAACTTTGATAGTTTGTTCTCTTCTATTTACTTGTTAGTTACATGCATATAAGTAGTTACAAACTGCTTGATACATGAAATTACATTTCATTTACATTCTCTTATGCATTTAACTACCACATTTCATTTACATTGTGTTATGCATTTGAAGTTACATTAGTTTTTACCAAACTCCACAAAACATCTTACTATGTTGATTAACTACATGCAGAATGATTAATTATAGTTTGTGAATTATTTTTGGAAATTATCGCTGATTAAGTTTTGTAGTTATGTGGTAGGTGGCATTAATACTACATGGGGAGTGTTTTATAAATACAAGAGGAATTCCACAAACTTATATGGAAGAAAATAATTGTACTGGAGGGGATCAATGTATGATGACAAACATTGCACAAAATCTTGTGTGTGGTGGTTGGTTCCATCACTTGGAGGAGGCTTACAACCATATAAAATTTCATGTAGCCTGATGGATTGTAATGGGTGAATGTTCTCCTACATTACAACATGGTGTATCCTACCTACCATGTTTCAATGATGAGCTATGAGTACACAACATTCATAGATAGGCTCGATCATGATTTCTACATACAATGGTCATATGAATGGCCACAAGATGATGCCATTTTTATTGATGTGTGGGGTACTCCTAGTGCCATTCCAGTGTATCCAAGGCTCTTCTTAGAGAAGTTATTGAAAATTAAGGTGTTTAATCATCTTGATGTCTATGTGCATCGAAATCAAGTACATAAAATATTCATTGGTGTCAAACTACCATTAAAAGTGCATATCGAACTATATAGTATTTTTTTAGCATAGCCGTAAGTGGCATTGTGGAAGAGCTACACAATCTCCCACAACACATATTTTACCCTCATACAATGGGGAAAAATTATTTTAAGAATAAAACTACTATTTTTTAAAATGCATGTTGTAGAGTATGAAAGCGATGGTGACTACAATCCATAAGATGAAAGTGATAGTTTTGAGAGTGAATAGAACAATTTTATAAAAATATGTTTCAATATTGATAAAAAATTTAATTTATTGCTAAAGAAAGTACATATTTGTGTATTACATATTTAATGTTTTTCTTAATGTTGATGTTAGTTATTGTTCTTGATGTTGATTGATGCAGAAATAAAGCTACTTATCTCACACTTTGCCTTGTTCTTGATTACATTTCTTTGTAAAAGTTCACTAATTCATTGATCACTATGTTGTTTATGGTTATTCAACATATATTTTGATTTAAGGTATTTAAAAATGCTCTTTGAGGTCTCTTAATAATCCTCAATTCACTCATTAACTCTTCTTATATTCAACCCTTTGCTTACACAAATTTGTATGTTCTACTTGCAGAAGCTTGTAGCCCTATTTTTGGTGAATTTAATTCTATGTGGCTATAAATGAATTCAATTTAGAAATACAATTATTGATCTAGATACCCTTTGTCTTTATTTACAAGACACCTATTTAATCCATTATATTTCCACACTTTAGCGTCCATTCAACTTTTCTAATAATATATTTACCTCACTATACATTCAGAGTTTGTCAACAAGGTTTCCAAGCTCTATCTCAAGGTTTTGACTTCACACAAATGTTTACAAAAGTTGTCAAATATTGCAAAGACTTTGAATAAAATCCTTATACCTTTCTAAATGTTGAATTAAATTTCTTAATCTTGATTTCCACTATATTATCCATGCTATTGCCTCTTCTGTGCACACAGTTTCCATTTACTAAATCTGAAAGTGACTTCTTGCAAATTTTTATTCATGGTTTTTTGAGTATCATTGGTTTCTTAAGCCTATGAAGGATCTCCAGGGTTGGTTCAAATATCAAACATATTTTCCAAATAGTTTATCTTCACTAGAACACTCCTATACTCCTCTTGATAATTTTTTGGACTCCTTTGTTTGCATAATGACCAATTACAGGTCTGTAAGTGTTCTCTTCAAGTTTTAGAACACTAAAGGGATTTACCAACTCTATTTGAAGGTGATAGTTACAAAGACACTTTGTGACATCTTTAAAAAAATTTCCCAACTCTTATAATATCTCAATTAACCTCTTTTACTACAATTTGTATACTCACATCCTAAGTATGCTCTTTCTAAAAGGATTATGTTGTCCTCAAACTAGTTAACATAAAAATTAACAACAAGAATGGCCTCACATATGTTTAATAACATATAAAAAAAGACTCACCAGATTCAAAATAAATTTAAAAAAATAATACACTGTGAATCTTTTCCCCTTGAGTAAACAATATGTAATCAATCTTCATTTCTATGCATAGAAAATAGGGTTGTAGATCTGATGTTAAAACTTGAAGTCACTATTCATATTCTTTTGGGTCTTGATTCCTTATTTTTTTGAGTGCACATGAAAAACTAATCACAAAACCAAAATTAGACTATTTTTGAAACAAATATAACTACCTAAACTACCTATCAACAGTCATTTATAAGACATTTGACACATTGGCACAAGTTCCAAGGTTGGTTATCTCTACAAGTGACCTATGCAGATGTGTAAATGTGTCTATGATGTAATTTTTATGATTTCTAGATCATTTGATGTTATTTGATATTTTTTGTGTTGTTAGTTGATGTAATGAATAAAGAAGAAATTTAGAGATGTAAATTGATGTTCTTGAAGTATATTGAGATTTTGTGAATCATGTATATTTCCCTTCAAGGCCATTGATGGCATGCATTTTTTCATCTTTATGTGGACTTACAGGTTGTTGAATGATTGGTGGAGACAACCATTAAGAGTTGTAGGTTACAGTCATAAAAGTAAGATATTGTAATGTTTGGTTATAGATATGAGTTGTATTTTAGCATGGTAAACATCATTGTATAGGTTGAGAAAGTAAAAAACTTCAAATAGTTATGATAATATAAGTAACAAGGTGAGATTGAGAGTAAAATGGACCATTGAATCCTTAAGGCCTTGTAGACTGTTGTCTCTATCATCGAATGAGGTAATCCTTCAAATTTAAGACATCAATAAAATATGGGATGAGATGATGATTGAGAGATGAATGTGTGGTTATTTTAGAGGGTAAGATTTGTTATTTGAATACAAGAGAGGTAGTGAGCTTCTATTCATAGTTCACAAAAGGATCAACATTGTTATACAGTCTATAACCCTTGTTTTGGTAGATGTTGGAATGTATATACATTGGGAGAGAGGTAAAATAATTATGATAGTTATTTATTGATGTGAATAAATATGAGAGAAGATATTAATGATAATTATTGAAATAAAGAGACCCTAGAATGGAAGTTGACAATATACATGGCCTATTTCTATACTTACATTGTTGTTTCATGACTACAAGGATTGATCTTTGAGATAATCCATATGATTAGTGAGTTATTGGATTATAAAACATGTTGGTAAGTTCACTATGGAGGTTTAAAGTGGTTTATAATCTCTCTTTGGTTGAAACATTGTTGTTAGTTGTCTAATAGGGACAGTCCTATAGGAAACCCTTGTAATCTACACAGTGCAAGAGAAGTTGAGTTAAAATGTGTGATAGAAGGATTGGATTTTGGTTTTAAAAGGTTTAAGGAGTTGAATTATGTAAATAAATATCATAAAAACCATTTAAAGTGGTATTAAAGTCTATAAAATGTTTTCAAGACAATTCTATTGCTCTTAGGTATGTATACAGGCCAGGAAACCGTAGACTAGGGTTTAGTCAATTTGGATAGTTTCCACCATTATAAAAATGTGAAACTTCGTGATTTGAAAGGAAATAATATCTAAAATATTATTTCACAATTTTTGGTCATGTATGGACACATTATATACATATTTGGTCAACTGAGTTGTAATTAGGTAGAATTAAGCCTAAAAGGGCTAATTATGTAGAGAAAAGGGCTAAGAAAATGGTGAGCAGGAGAAAACCAGATCTTGAAACTTCATAATAAGTTGTATATAGATGGAGGGAGATCATATTAAACCCTAAAGCTCTAATAAATATTGTATAAGAGATACACAAAGGAAAAACATCCAAAATAGGGATACTAGCCTAAAGAAACCATGGAGAGTTAACCGTATGGAAAGAAGTAATTAAGGGTGAGTTGACAGTTGAAATTGGTTTATTTAGGTGTGATGAGATAAAATATAACTAGATATGGCTAAGGATTTAGCCATGATAACTTAAATCAGGATTGGTCCTTTAGACCTAAAAGTTAGTGAGAGAATTCCATGAAAAGTGAGATTAGTGTTATGAACTGAGCTAGGCATGAATGTTAGTTACATGATAGTTGTATAATGAATCTAAGAAGTGTATATAAAATGTACCAAGGAAAAATATATTTAAATTAAGGCTACTAATCCTAGGAACATAGATGAATGATGGAAGGAGATAGAACCTTGAAGAGGAAAGGAAGTATTGAATGTGAATTTTTGCAAAAGTAAACCATCAAGTGAGTGTAACCAGTTGGATTGAGAAGCACATATTTATGTTTATGAAGAATTATACTATTAAATATGTATCATATATACTTCTTTAGATTCATGAAAATCCCCTTTAGCATCTGAATACTTTTCATTGCTTCCAAACTATTTAGTTTTTCCTAAACTTAAATAGCTGGTAAGAGTTCTCTACATGGGATTAGAAGGCTCAATATTTTCATCTTTGAAATGAGAGACACAAAGACCTATTCAATACACACTCATACATTTTAATATTAATGTAATTTAAAAATAAGATAATGGATGAAACAAGTAATATATAGAAGTACCAAACAACTTAACTATACATCTATAGTTTATTTCACTATAGCTTAAGAAAATCCTAAAATGTTACCCTTTATTTTAACAAAGCACTCAATTACTTCAGAAAATATTTCAAACAACCAATGTTTTATAGAATCAAATAATTAGGTCTAATGAGAACCAAGAATGCATGCATTCAAAACATACACACCATCTTTATGCATTTAGGACATACATATCATCTTTTAAGAACATTCATAAATAATCCAGCCTCTATGTTACAAGACTAAGCAAGTTTACAATTAATAGAAGAATATCATGGCTCCAAAAATG